>VDFB02047230.1:350395167-350456923 GCA_007258455.2 Sequoia sempervirens
GCTTGATTTGTGCATAGAATAAGCTTAGTCAATAAACACGATGTGATTAATGTCTTGGAAGTCAGATGAAATGATTGAGGTGTAAATGGTTGATTGTGGTATCTTGGTCTTGAGGAACTAGTTGGTAAAAGTGAAAATTTGGTGAGTTGTTTAGGGAATTGAAAGATTTGGAGCTCTTTATCAAGTTTTTGCTTTGAATTCATATAAATTGATGATGACAAAGGTGTGTTAGGATCTGATGGATATAGGTTGTAACATGAAAGATTGGTTTTTGGTTATTTTTCCTAGGTAAAGCAAATTGAGTGGAAGGGTGCCTTGGTGAATGATGAAAGAGTGGATTGTTTACTGACTCTAATTAGGTTTCTTGTGCACGGATCAGTCATTTTTGTTGATAAATAAGATGTTTGAAGCTTGAGGATGATAAGAAGAAGTATTGAAATGAGTTGGCTTGTTGTTGCCTTGTGGTTTGCAAATGAAACAATGTGCTTTTTGATGAAAATAGAGAAATTTTATTTTCTTATTCAATTTGATCTTCTCCTGATTCAATTGGGTCAGATGTTGGTGCAGGAGCACCTAGGTCATCAAATACTTTTCAATTTTGCAAAAGGGATGAGTGTTCAAATTTGTATTTAGTCAATCACAAAAGGTCATTGAAAAATGATGTAAAGCATGTTCAAGTTAATATAAGGTATTATTTGAATGTATTTAAGGTTATGGGTAAGTTCTAGGTGGTCAAAGTGGGAAAATGCAAACAATGTGCAATAATGTAATATTGTTAAAAGTTGTTCAATTGATAAAAATAAGGAAGCCAGGCATATTAAGGGTTAAAAGGGGTAGTTTCAACCAATGGAAAGACAGTAATGGAAAAGGAAATATCTTTAAAAGGCATGTAAAGGCGAGAAAAAGTAGAATTTTGTGTTCTTCTAATTAGATTTTGAAATAAAAATTCCCTATCTCTGAGTTTGCAACATTACTCTAGATTGTTTTGTTTTCTTGTGTTGGTAATTTAGGAACACCCAAAGTTAAATCATAGTGTGAATACATCTAAAGAGGAGTTAGTTTCCAATTTCAAGAGTTGTACTTGGTTAGTTTTAGGAAACAAAAGAATAAGAGGTAGTTTTTAGTGCAAGACATAGTCTTTTTAGAAGCAAGTTTGAGAGTCCAATAGGGTTTTTCTTCACTGCTCCACCAATGTAGGTCAAGTAAATTGGTGGAGTAGGTTAATGTTAGGATTTTTTGCATGTTTTGATGATTGTAAGTGCAGGGAAAATAAGGAATACCATGGTGGAGTTGTTGCTACACTAGAAAATAGAGGATTTTCCTACACAAAGTGATGCTATAGTCATGGGTCATGAATAAATAAAGTTTACAAAGGCTTGGAAACAATTTAGAAGGTCTTGGAAGACATAAAAAATCATGTTCCAGGTGGTGGCCAGAGAAATAGAGGTTTGCAAGACTATTTTTCACAAAACCCTCCTTGATTTGTGCTTTTACACCCTATAAACGAGGGTTTATTGGATCAGAACATTTTCATAGTTTTCAATCCCTATAAATCGTGAAATATTTTGTTATAAGACATGCTTGAAGACTTTTTGAGGTTTTGAGTGATTTGGAATGGTTTTGAAGGGGTCTCCTGTCATGCCCATAATTTTCACTAGAAAACCCAACCAATTTTTATGTTTTTTCAACATAAGTTTGCAACCTTACACATACCCATCATACCAATTTTACACAACTTCAAAAGTCTACACAATAGTTGGTGATACAATATTGGATGAGGAACAACTCAAGATTTATCAACTATGGGTTCCTACTACTGACTCAATTAGTTGGATTTTAAATATGCTTTACTTAGTATTTCTTTGAACAGTATAATTGGAAATACTAAGTTGTTTTATTTTACTCTCCCAGAGATAAGGGGTTTCACCTCACAATTTAGTTAGATAAGGTAGTTAAAATGTCTATGCTCTTTTTCTATATATATACTTAAAATAGCTTGTTAAATTAATGAATTTGATATGGAAATGACTATCCAGTAGACTTCATATTCCCAAAATAATATTCTCTTGAAATAGTTAGCATAGGTAATTTTCCTTAATCACTAAGTTGTAATCCAACTCCTAGCATCTTGGACTGTGTCAAAACAAGTTTGAAAATCGCTTATTCTAAAAATAACATATCCATGAATTAGAAATTATATGATTTAATTTAAGACTTTTATTGAGGATGCCCTATATTTTATTGAGTTAATTTTCCCATAAAATTTACATTTGGAAATAATATTTTCATTTTTTTGATTGAAGTAATAATGTTAGCCTCAATAATACTATTATTATTTTATTGTATAATAATATTACATTAGGTCTCATATTGACCTAGTCAATTTGTTTATTACTACTCTTGATGAATAATATTATTCATAATATTTATTACCACATCCATCACTAACCCTACTATTACTCCTTAATAATAACATTTCTTATTACTAATGTGCAATGCCCATATTTGGCATTCAGGCAAGCAAAAACACAACTAATTTATTTTTATTATTATTTAATAAACTAACAATACCCGCTAACATTAATAATGACGACGACTTCACTATTACCCTCTCATGGTAATGACAATACCAACATATTAATACTTCTCTCAAAATTAATATATTAGTTTAATACTAATAATATTAAACCCAAATAAAAATTATTCTAATTTATATGAAACATTTATTTTCAAAAAAATCCACTAACTCCTCTTTTTATATCTATACAATACAATTTATATATATAAAAAGAATGACTTTATTTATATATACATGTTAAATCTATTAGCTAAAAAGAAAATAGCATAAATAAATATATGAAACTCCCTCTTAAATAATATCTAATTTAACTTTCATAGAAACTAAAGTAACAAGAAAAAGAAATCCCTTTTAAACAAAATATGGTAAAACATACCAATACTTAATTTTATAACTGACTTATTGTTATTATTATTATTATTTTCTTATTTAATAAAGATATCCTTATCTAAAGGGGTGGAGATATATGTATTCTTGCCTCCTTTATTGAGGGTTTGTTTAAACATTTGAATAAAGTTGTTGATCTCGTAAGATCTAAAGTGAATGGAAATGAGAATTTTCCAAACCACAATCATTGCATTAAAATTACAAGGAAGGTTTCCCTCGTTCTGTGTTCATTTAGTTATTTAGATTTGACCTTACTTCTTAGTCAACCGAGATAATATTACAGTTAAAAGATTTTACTATTACAATTTCCCCAAGTAACTGCTATGCACTTCCAAATTTACTCTCGTTATTTATTTTCTTACACATAGTACCTCATGAGTTGGTGAAGTATCACAAAAAAATTAATATATTACTGGCAATATAAATACTGTAAAAGCTGATCTACACTATTCTAGTTGCTTTTAATTTTCTTCTAGCAAGGACAATATTGGATGCATACAAACACATTCAAGAATATATATATATATATATATTTTAATTTATGCATCACATCTTAACAACATTGTTCAACCCTAGTTTAAATCAGGTGATATGAGCTAAACAGGTGAGAATATCGTAAAAATTAAATCTCATATTAACATCATCAATTCTATGTACGCTAACCCAAATTAATAATTCTGATATTACTAAGTATCAATTTACCACTACTAAGATTATTATCGCCGCATCTAAATACTGGACATTTTCATTTTGGATAACATATTTCCACATTTAGTTGTGATATATAATAATTTTGTATATAGATGACTCCGGATAAGAGCAATAATATTTTCTGCAAACACTTAATTTTTATGAAAGAATAATATCGTATAAAATACGGCTACAGGCATACAAGACACATCAATTAACTTATCAACATAACTTTCTCAAGAGAGTTATTATTATTATTATTATAATAATAATTTGTTGCATAAGAAACACACAATGTTTCCCTAACTCGACCTGGCATTCATTTACTACTGGCAGGGAAGCATTAAATGGTGATGAATTTACAACTTGTCCAAGTGATTTAGTGGATCAATGAGTATGGCCATTGTCAGACTTGTTCATTGAATTTCCTTCAGAATTTAATGTTACCTGTTGTTGCACCTTACCCTGCCAATCTTCACCCATGCCTAACTACAAAATTTTGACTCAAACTCAAGAGTGGAGTAGCATATTTATATATTTTTTTTTCATGTACTTTTAGATTTCTCTGCAAAGAAGGAGATTGACATTAATAATATCCGTTCCTCCAGCTGATTGTGCATGACCCAACTTGCAAAATTCTGAGGTAAGTTTCCTGTCACGACTGTCTCCTTTTTTTTGTGTTTTATTTTTTTTATGGTATTTAGATCCATTGAATGGTATGACTGGTTTTCTTTCTTTCTTCTTTTTCATTTTGCTTTATTTTTATTTGGTTGCATGGCGCATTAGGTTGGAGAGAGTTAGTTCAAGAAAATCATTTATATAAATCCCTGCTTGCTCTGGTTCTTCTTAGTTTTCATTAAGGATTTTCACCCAAAGATCAACTGACTATGATTTATATGGCAAGGTTTTATATTATTATTATTATTATTTTTCTTGGAGAGATTCGAAGAGAACTTCGTAATAGAGAATGGTGCCTCTGACAATAGCAGAATAAGACCGAGCATATATTATTTTCTTAGATCTTTCAGTGCAGCAAGAAATGATCAGCCTGGATTTGACTACCAAAGCTCGCCCACATTTGACTTTGTGAAGGTATAACTTCCAACACATTTTCTTGTTGCAACCATTACCATGGAACTTGTAGAAGTTTTATAGTCTATCATTTTCCCCACATAGATTGGCTACCGGTAGATTACCTTTGAATAGGAAACAATAGTTTAGAATCTATTTGAGCTTTTAAAGCATGAAATACAAGTTATAATGTTATCGTGCTGCTTTAGTTTGCAAACTGTTTGATTTGTATTCTCTCTTTAATAAATCATAACATCTATAATATATATATTATATATATATATATATATTTACATATATATACAATTAATTGCATATATAAATATATATATAAAGAGATATAAAATATATGTATATTTACTTTTCCATTTTATTTAAATTTAAAAAATAATCTAAACTGGCTATTGGGTACCCAAATCGTACCCATGTCGGTACTTTATAAAAAAAATATAATATATATATATATATAATTAACAAAACAAAAACAAGGATTTAATTCTTATATACCTGCCAGTTGTAGCTAGTCACATGGACTACACACAATATTCCTCATGACTGCTGTGCACAACAGTCTGCCACAAGGGTGGTGGGTACGGCCTAGCCATCCCCCACCATAGGATTAAAATTTATAATTTAAAGAAAAAAAAACAAACAGGGATGCAACATAAAAAAAGCCAACACAGGTTCTGCCCAAAACAAAAATTCAAAAATACATAAATTAATAGGTTTAAATATATATATATATATAAATATATATATGTTTGTGTGTGTGTGTGTGAAATAGTGTATAATCTTTTCTACAATAAATCATTGTGTAAATATACTCATAATATATCTATATATATGTATGTATATACATTATATATATATATAGATATATCCGAAAATCTATTTATCTCAAAGGGGAAATAATTTTCCAAAAACAAATTATAAACATACTAAACATTTTCATAGGTTCAAACAATATTTTTTTTTTCCATAGTCAAATTCTAAAAACACAACACTTTTCAAAAATCCAGTTAAATTTCTTCCATTTGCTTGCAACCCAAAAAGATTTCTAAAATCCCATAAGAATTCTTTTATTTAATAGAAAACATATTTATTTATTTTTATTTTTCTTTTGAATCAAAAAACTAAAGAATAAGAAAATTTAACTGGATTTTTGAAAATTTGATGAAGCTTTGCTTGATCCAAATAGCCTTTTCAAAGAGCTCTCGTTCCTTCCTTCAAAAATTCTCCACTTGATTCCCTTGACCAATCTTCCAATCTAAAATTTAATTCAGAAGAACCCCTCTTCCAGAACAATGTAAAATGAAATAAATTTCTACATAATAAGAACAAGAAAGAATCCTATTCCCAAAACTCAATTTTTTGTGTAACTTCTGTCAATTTTCCCCTGCAATTTTAATATTAAATAAAAAATTATATCTTCTTCTTTTTCAAAAACTCCATAAATCAAAATTAAAAGAAATTTTCTAATCTCATTCCTAGCTTTATAGCCAAAACTCAACATTCATTGGTCCTTTTCATCTTTTCTTTCTTTTCTTGATTTTTTTCTTCTATTTAACAGCACTTTTTGTTTTAATTCTAATTTTACAATTTTACTTGCAATTCACACAATTTAATTTATTTAATTAGTTTATTTCATAATTATCCTCAACATGCTCTTTTAATTAAATTATCAAAATATTAATTTTAAATAATTTAATTTACACTTTTCCATTTATTTATCTTTAATAAATATATGGCTTTTAAAATAAGACTTTTATATTTTAATACAAAGTATTCCAAACATTTATTAACATTATTCAATTATTTAAATTACATCATACTAAACACCAATGTAAAATAAATACCAAAAGTACACTCACACAAACCACTATAATAAAGTGCAAAAATGACAAAGGTCAAAGACACACAATACTACTAAACAAAAGACAGGTTGACAAAACATGGGATAGGGTGAATTCCTTGTCATCTCTTTTTCAACATCATGCCTGTTGGGTTAAATTGATGCTCGCCTTGTCTTGCCGAAGTAGGTGGAATCAAGACTTTGTTCCTACAATTCTTGCATACAAAAAATGTTGTATATATATATAATTAAAAAAATCACATCGTGAGAAGGAATTGTAGCGTACCAGGGCAATCGTAAATGAGTGGTGCTATACTGTCCTCTCACCAAAGCTATACTAACAATTATAACATTAGATATAAATTAACATTTCCAAACTAAATGATGGGTATGTGCAGGATCATCATGGAAAAAACAGGCCCTTAAGTGGCAAAAAAGTCAAAAAAATCAGAGTTAGGCAACTTGACATAAAAATTTGAATAAGTTATCTATATTATTTCAAAAATATGTAAGAATAGAATATGTAGGAAATTTAATGTACTTTCTAAACTACTAGGTTTGTTTTTAAAAAAAAATCCATTTGGTGAAAATTTGAAATTTCAATGCAGCACTACTTAAATTTCAGGGGAAAAATAAGTAGGTGTCTGTCTGACCACCCTAACCACAATAAAATGATAATATTTTTATAATATTTTGTATATAAGTAGAGGACTCATGTCCCGATGCATGCATATTGTTTTCTAATTTTTTCCATGTAAATAATTAAATATGATATTTTTATTACAACTTTTAAAAATATAAAAACTTCATATGTCTAACCACCTTAACTTGGTCAAAACTTCATGAAATTCAACTTTTTTTTTTTTAATCTTATAGTATGCAAAACATAGAATGTGACACATGTTTTGGATTCAAAAAATGTGATACCGTTTGAAAGTTATACATGTTTTTCAATCAATCTATCAATTAGGACTTTAGTCATAATTTGAATAGAAAATGAATAATAATTACTTATTAAATTCAAAGTAAAACATAATTTATATTGGTGGAAAGCTGAGAATCTCCTTTAAAAACCCTTTTTATTTCATCAGTTTTGGGTGAAAAAAAATTGATCAGCTATATACCCATCATATTGCAACTTTTTGGCCCATCATGATTCTACACATACCCTGATCACATCATTAAATAATTACTAAATCACTACATCACAATGTATTACTGAAATAAAATGTAACCATAATGTCATATCATAACATCCATGTCCTCAAGTGAAGTAGCATAATCCTCAAGCAATCTAGACTATCCAATCCACCAATCAAAATAATAATAGTAACTATCAAAGTCTCAAAGTATCAAGCAAAAGCATAGAAAGATAACAAGTACAACAACAACATGAGGGGTTTTATACATGATCTAATCAACATCTAAGATTGGATTTTGAGGTCTCAGGATGAGGCATCTAGTAGTTTCTACTTCTAGATTGTTTGCGGTGGTGCTCTCTTCTTCTAGTTACAAATAAGGGTTGTTAGCATAGTTTTGAAAAGTTGGAAAAAATTGCTTCAAAAATATTTTCACAGGATACCTAGATCCTTTAGGGAGTATATTTTTTTCTCAAAAGTAGAAGGTTTTTACAAAACACTGCTATTCTCTTTGGCATGTTATATTTTAATTCAAATTATCATCGGATTAGTATTTGACCCATTTTTTTCAATTCACATACTATAAAATTTTGATATATTTGATAGAAATCCTTGAAATTTTTTGCATGCTATGGCCTTTCCTAAATTTCATCACATCGTAAGAAGGAATTGCAGTGTAGCAGGGCACTCATAAATGAGTGGTGCTACACTGTCCTCTCACCAAAGCTATACTAACAATTACAACATTAGATATAGAGTAACATTGCTTAACTAACTGATCACATCATAAAATAATCACTAAACCACTATATCATAATGTATTACTGAAATCAAATTAAACATCACCAAACCAAATGTAACCATAATGTAATATCATAGTATCCATGTCCTCAAATGAAGTAGCATAATCATCAAGAACTCTAAACTATCCAAGTAACTATCAAAGTATAAAAGTATCAAGAAAAAGAATAGAAAGATAACAAGTCCAACAAAAATAGGTAAGGGTAGGATTCCTTAATACGGGAGGCATCCTCCAATGTTGCTGAAGTCTCATCATTGGGATCCCACTAGACTTGCACCTACTCAATATCCTTGCCTCTTAGGGTGAGTCTTGTGCATTGCAGCACAACCATGAGCTTGAGAGATAGCTTCCCATCCCCAACCTGTAGAGCATTCCAATCAAGTACGTGAGTAACATCAGGAAAATATGGTCTAAGGAATGAAACATGAAAAACATCATGAATCCGTGAAAAACTGGGTGGTAAGGCCAGGCAATAGGCAATAGGACCAATTCTTTCTAATTCCTCAAATGGTCCAAAAAAGTGGGGTGAAAGCTTAGAACCCTTTCCATAATGAATAGGGATCTTTCATGGACGAACTCAAAGAAACACTCAATCTCCAACTACAAACTGCCGATCAAATCTGTGTGCATCAACATACTACTTCTGCCTATCTTGAGGTGCTACTAGATTCTCTCGAATAAGAGCTACCTATTGCTCAATATCTCAAAGCATTTCAAGTCCAAGAAGAATCTTGTCCTCTAATTGATCCCAGCTCAAAGGGGTACAACAAGGATGACCATATAATGTTTGAAATGGAGCCATGCTGATTGAACTATGATAATCATTGTTATAGGAAAACTCAACCAAGTGTAGATAATTTTCCCAACAAGATTGTTGGTCCATGACATGCATGCAGAGCATATCCTCAAGCACCTAATTGACTCTAAATCTGACCATCTATCTTAGGATGGTAGGAAGAATTAAAGTTTAACTTAGTCCCTAAGGACTGCTATAAAGATGTCCAGAACACAGATGTGAATACTAGATCTCTTTCAGAAGTAATTCTTCACGATATCCCATGCAATCGAACAATGTCTTCCATGAACACATTGGCCATGAAAGAAGTAGTATAGGAAGATCAAATAGGAGAGAAATGGGCTACCTTGGTCAGCCTGTCAACAATGACCACGATAGCATCGTGTCTCCTCGAAGACATAGGCAAGCCAACAATGAAATCCATAGAGAGAATGTCCCACTTCCATTCTGGAACAAGATGAGGCTATAATAATCCTTCCAGATGATGATAATTAGCCTTAACCCTTTGACATTCTAAACACCTAGCCACAAAATAATTGATGTCATGGTTTAATCTTGCCCAAAAAATATAGTGAGCGTAGATCCACATACATTTTCTTAACTCCAGGATGTGTTGAATAAGGAGCCCAATGAGCTTTAGTCAAGATTAGGGTATGAAGACCCTCTATATCAGGTACATTCATTTGGCCTGCATAGCACAAAACACCATCTGATTCCAAAGAGTAACCAACAAATTTACCTTCCAGTGCTCTATCTGACTCAATCTTAGATTTCACCAATCGATACCAATTATTTGAAGGTACAGCTACAAGGATCTGACTCCTCAAATCAACCTCAAGAGCCACAATAGAAAGATCATGCCTATGTTGACTCAATGCATCTGCCACCACATTCTCTTTTCCCTAGATATACTTCACTTAAAAATCATATTCACATAAGAATTCCATCCACCTTCATTGTCTTACATTTAGGTTTAGCTGCGTGAAGATATATTGTAGATGCAACTCAAACTGATGCCCTAGAAGGAAGTGTCTCCATCTTACCAAAGCATGCACAACTATGGCCAACTCAAGATCATGTGTGGGGTAGTTTGGTTCATGATCCTTAAGTTTCCATGATTCATACACAATCACTCTCCCTTCTTGAATCAACACATCCGCTAAGCCTTCCAAGGAAGCATCCATAGAAACAACAAAGTCACCTGTCGAATCTAGTACTGCTAAGATTGGTGCACTAGTTAGCTTTTCCTTAAGAGTTTGGAATGCTAACTGACATTGATCAGACCAAAGAAATTTATTTCCCTTCCTTTGGAGAGAGGTGATAGGATGTGCCATCCCTGAAAAAACTTGGATGAACCTCCAAAAATAGCCTGCATGTCCCATGAAACTGCGAATTTCTGAGACATTTGTGGGTGCGGGCCAATCCACAATGGCCTGAATCTTTGTAGGATCAATTGAAATTCCCTCTCCTAAAATCACATGTCCCAAATATTGAACTTCAGTCTTATTGAAATCACACTTTTCTAAGTTGGAAAACAACTGATTGTCCCTTAAGCATTGCAACACTTGTTTTAGATGCTCCTCATGTTCTTCCATAGACCTGGAATAAATCAGAATGTTGTCAAGAAACACAAGGATGAATCTATCCAAGTACATTTGGAAAACTCCATTCATTAAGCTCATAAAGACTAAAGGTGCATTTGTTAACCCAAACGGGATCATAGTGAACTCGTAATGTTTGTATAGAGTGTGGAATGTTGTTTTATGATTATCTACATTTACAATCCACAACTACTGATATCCTGATTTGAGATCAATCTTAGAAAATAGCTTTGCCCCTTTTATCTAATAAAAAAGATCATCAATTATGGGCAAGGGATATTGGTTTTTCACTGCTACTTTTTTCAACTTCCTATAATCAATACACAAGTAAAGAGAACCATCCTTCTTCTTTACAAATATCATAGGTTCTCCCCAAGGGGAAACACTTGGCTGGATAAACCTCTTAGCCACCAACTCTTCCAATTGCAGACAATGTTCCTAAAGTTCCTGCATGGTCATCTGATATGGGGCTCAAGATATTAGCTCAACTCTAGTTACCAGATCAATCCTGAAATCTATATCCTGTTTTGGTAGTATACCAGGTATCTCACCCAAAAACACATTAGAAAACTCCTTAAGGAGAGGGTAATCATCCAATGACACCCCTTGAATATCCTCTAACTCCAGATCACTCATTAATACTGCAAAAAGCTGACAACCTTGTCAGAAGTACCTTTTAAGCTGCATAGTAGAGATCATTCATAATGAGATGGGCCTTTGAATTCCCACAATCTCCACCTCCTTTCCAGAATCATCAATGCACTGCACTACTTTATGGTGATACTCTATCATAGTACATTGTGCACTCAACCAATCCATGCCCAAGACAACATCATATGAGCTGAGTGGTAGGATTCAAAGGTCCATTTTAGTTGTCAATGCCCCTATATTCATACTACAACCCTACACAAGCTTCTCAACTAGAACCTTTGACCCTAAGGCCAATTTAGCTTACCAATTTATGCCTTGACTAGTTGCCACCAGTCTACATTGCTAAACTACTGATGGAGATATAAAATAATCAAATGCACTAGAATCAAAGAGTATAGAAATTCTAGTGTTATGCAACACACCTGATGTCTCAACAACAGTGCTCTGGTCGTCTTCTTGTCAATTATCCACTATTACAAAGACACAATGAGATCTCCTTGCATCACCCACTATCAGCTTTGACCCAGTTGGTCTCTAATTAAATCCTGAGGTGTTCTTTTGTGGACACAATCTAGCGATATGCCCTTACTTCCCACATGAGTAGCAACCATTACCTTTGCCAAATCTTCTACCCCCTAATGGAGCATTTAACTTCTGAAAGCTTCCTTGTCTTAGTGTTGATTGAAAACTAGGTTCAAGCTACTCAAAACATTCTAGACGAGCCAGATTCTAGTTTCGATCCCTACAAAATTTAGAATTGCCAGCCTACTAAGAATGAGAGTTTTTATGCTTCGGTTGTGACTGTTATTGTTGTTGTTGCTGATGCTACTAACCCCATTTAGAGGGTGTATACCTATTCGTAGAAGATCCTATAGCCTGCGAATGACCTCCATGAGTGCTAAGACTAGGTATAGGTGCACTGCCAATCTGTACTCCAATGTGACCGCCCAAGGCCATGGCCAAACTCTCCTCTACCAAACGAGTCTTTTCAACCATAATTTCCATCGTATTTGGTTCGAAGACTCGCACACCACCACTAATACGAGAATTTAAGCCTAAAAAAAATGCTTCACTAACATCCCTTCATCATGGTTGATACCTACATATTGCTTCAATTCATAGAAGCACCACTCATACTATTCAACAGACATTGACATTTGCTTAAGGTAATGAAAATCATCTGCCATGTGTCGCCTCCAATGATAAAAAAGGAAGCAAGCCCTTAATCTCTCCAAAAATAACTCCCATGTGACCATGCTGATATCCAAATATAACTTTTTCTCTTCGAGCCGCCACCAAGTGGACGCGAAACCTTATAGTTGCATGACTGTGCACCGAGATTTTGTATTTCTACCATAGGGGTGCATCACGAAGCATCTTTCTAAATCAATTAACCATGTTTCTGCTTCCAAACCTCCTCCAAAACCATTGAATGTAGGTAGATGTGCTCTCATCAAATCTCTCACATGACCAACTATCACTGCATCTTGATCTGCTATTATTTCCTTCCGCCTTGGTGACCTTTCCCTTTCTCTCTCAACCCACTGCTCCTCCTCTAGCCTAGGTCCCAACCGATCATGAATCTCTCCTAGAATGTGTTGCAATTGTCCATCCATACTAGGCTATTATGGGTTCTGACCACCACCTGATGGATTGCTTTGAAGATTCTATTGTTCCTCATTCTTAGAACCATGGGAACTAGGAGCTAATGGACTTTCCCAGTTTTCTCTATGACCAGCACCACAACCTCTTCCTCAGCCACGTACAAACAAGATAAAGGTACAAGTAAGCTCAAGAGTCAAACAGAAAGGTTTCCTAATGGAAATAACTACCCAGAGACCCCAACATTTGCAAACCTTGGCTCTGATACCAAGTTGTAATGCCCATCATGCAAACCCCAAAGGACAAAACAATGAACACATTGTTTTTATAAATAAAACAAAGTAAACACATAATGAACCCTTAACCATAAATAAAATACACAATAAAATCATAAACATCGATTCCCTTGTGGCACGCGAGGTCACATCATAAAAAAAAAATCATAACAAAAGATTACACATATGGCTAAAAACTTAAATAATCTAACATCCTTCATAACCATTACAATATCCATTTTCAAAAGATAACATACATATATCCAAAAGCACAAGTATAGATACATCACGTGATACTACCATAATAAATTTCATAAATCATAAATGTATACAAGGGTACACTTACAATACATCATGATTTAATACATTACATGTTCTCAATATTGAATACAATGAAACCTCCCATATATGTGGGATAAATACATAGTACAATTATTGTCTAAAATACAAGATGAATATCTGGAACAAGCTCCATCTGAAATATATAGTGAAGGATCATTTATGGGGAACCCAACAGGTGCAAAGCACATTCCACCCAACCATGTGGGTTTTAGAAAAAAACCCACCCCCCGTGCTTATAGGTGACAAGGAAGTAACCACGACCATGAATGCCATAAGACTAACTCCAATAAGAAAAAAAACATAGTACAATAACTCCAATTGCAACATGAAGGATTACATAGGACATAAATGACAACAACCAATAATCAAGCATAATAAACATAAAGCCATGAAACAAATCATAAATAAACCAAAGAAATAACCATTAACCACATGCTAAGTAAATCCAAAACCACAATCATAATACACTTCCAAAGGCAACCAAGAAAAGCAAAACACAAGGGAAACTAGTGGAGAGTGTCATCGCATAGCCTACATGGGTTATCCTGGCCCTTCCTCCAACATGAGGCGCTGGTCCCCATCTATGGTTATCTTGGCCCTTCCTCCTAATTGAGGCGTTGGCCCCATAGGGTGACTCATGCAGAGTTGTTAACCTATCATGAGGATGAGGTAACTAATTTTCCAACCATGGCCTTCTCAGTCTACCATTAGTCTGTGATAGCCCTAATGGATAGACGAGGTATCCAAGATTATCTTATTGTTTTATTACTACCCAGCCAGCTAAGTTCTATTATTAGGTTTTCACTTATTAATCTACTCTTATGTGGGTTATCCTGAGCCCTTCCTCCTTTTGAGGCATTGGCCCCCACAAAGAGCCACTCTCCCTGAGACCCCAAACATAACAAAATCAAAGCAAGGGTTGTACCATAAAGAACAAAGCACTAAGTATCAACAGATGACATGCAAGGCATTACCTATCTCACTAAAACACAAAACCAGAGTCTCAACAAAACCCTGAACAACCCTTAAAAAATAATGATACCAATATCTTGCTACATCAAGAGCACATAACATGAGGATAAACATCCAACAATAAAGTTAAGCCTCTAAAAATCTAAGGTTCGCAACATCAATAATAAGGTTCATAAAATCAACTGGGTTCCCACATCAAAAAGCCAAAACAACAAACCACAAGATGTTATAACTCAAGAAACTATTTTAATTTTAACACATTGTTTTTGCAAGTCCAAAATAAACAACTAGTTTAATTACATTAATAATCTTCATTTTCCTCGATACAATTTGAAATATGAATTCAATAATAGTTTTGACATAAATATATAATTTGCTTCTTTTAATTAACCAATATAACTAACTTTCATAATTTCACAGTTAAACCAAAATCAATAAACCATAACATTTATATTATATATATTTATTTACATATAGATACAATTAATTTCCTATATAAATATAAATATATATATATATATATATTTTACTTTTCTATTTTATTCAAATTTAAAAATAATTTAAACTGGCTGGTGGGTACCCAAATCGTACCCATATCAGTACTTTATAAAATATATATATATATATATATTGTAGATATCCAAATTTGGACACTTAATTTATCCAAATTTATCACTTTTAAACATTCTCTTATCTGAAGTTAATTAAATAATATTGCTATTATTTAATTAATACCCTTAATTTTACCAAATCCCTAAGGTATTTAATTAATAATTAAATACTTTACTCTCTTTAATCCTCCTTTCATCAAATAAATTAAATAAAATACATTTATTTAATTCCTCACATGTCATTTTCATCTAATCTTAATCCATCTTCATTAGGGATGTGCACATGCCTAATCCTGATTAGGATGTGTCACATCCTCCAACTTTTGCAAGTTGGCTTCTAACTCATTAATTGCTTCCAATCAGACTTTGGTCAACTCTTTCCCATCCCCCAAGGAATTTTTAATTCCTTTTTATTCCTCCTAGAATCCCCTTTTCCCATGCATCTTCTAGAATCTTTGACTTGTCACATCAAGTCACATGTGACAAACTCCCACCTTTTGGGAACATTGTCTTATCCACTAGATTCTTCCAATCATTGTGAATTTAAAATTCACTTTTATTCACCCAAGATTCTTCCCATCTCTCAATATACTTGCAAGGTACTTGTACTTCCTCCACATCATGTACTTCTCTTCCACCTTACTTACACCTTATCTCCCCTTAGCCACTTCACCATCCACATGTCAAGATGTGAGGTCTTGTGAGTTCTCAACTTACCATAGCCCTTCATCTTGACCTTGTTGGATGAATCTCAACTTTTGAATTCTCTAGAGAATTCAAATTCTTCTATAAATACCCCCCCTCAAGGGAAAAAAAGGAGGAAGAACACTTTTTCATTTGAGCAACCTTATGCTGTCAATTTGCATTCTCAAGTATTCACTATCATTTAGCCATCCACTTTGATCATCTTGCATTATCATTCTTGCATCTAGTAACATCAAAAGCCATCTAAGGAGCACACAAAGTCATCCAAATCAAGGGCCAACCAAAGAGTCCTCAACAACAAGGAAGGTATAATCATTTGCATTTATTTAATCTATTTTCTTTGTTTTATCACTCTTTAGGCTAATCATTGAAGTGTTCTGAGTGTTTTATCATTTGAATTTTTAGTTATTTTGCACATTAAAATAGGGTAAGATTCTAAGGTACACACAAATATATAAATATAATTAACAAAACAAGAACAAGGGTTTAATTTGCATACACTGGTCGGCCGTAGCTAGTCACATGGACTACACACAACAGTCCTTGTGACTGTTGTGTGCAATAGTCCGTAGGACTACTACACACAATAGTCTACGGACTGCTGTGGTAGTACCATTTTCCACAAGTGTGGTGGGTACGACCCAACCGTCCCCCCCATAACATTAAAATTTATAATTATTTTTTGAAAAAACAAATAGGGATGCAACATAAAAAATGTCGATGCAAGTTTGGACCAAAACGAAAATTCAAAAATACATAAATTAACAGGTTTAAATATATATTTATATATTTATGTATATACTTGTATATATATATATAAATATATAAATATATATATATATATGTATATGTATATATATGTATATGTATATATATATATATTTATATATTTATATATATATACAAGTATATATATAAATATATAAATATATATTTAAACCTGTTAAAATGTATATATATATATATAGATATATCCGAAAATCCATTTATCTCAGAGGGGAAATAATTTTCCAAAAACAAAATTATAAACATAATGAACATTTTTATAGGTTCAAACAATAATTTTTTTTTCCATAGTCAAATTCTAAAAGCACAAAACACTTTTTAGAAACCCAGTTAAATTTCTTCCATTTGTTTGCAACCCAGGAAGATTTCTAAAACCCCTTAAGAATTCTTTTCTTTCACAAAAAAAAATTATTTATTTTTATTTTTCTTTTGAATCAGAAAAATAAAGAATAAGAAAATGGAACCTGGAGTCCTGTGCCTGTTGAAAATTTGATGAAGCTTTGCTTGCTCAAAATATCCTTTTCGAGGATCTCTCATTCCTTTCTTCAAAACTTCTCCACCCGATTCCCTTGACCAATCTTCTAATCTAAAATTTAATTCTGAAGAACCCCTCTTCTAGAACAATGAAGAACAAAATAAAATTCTATAGAACAAGAACAAGAGAGAATCCAATTCCCAAAACTCAATATTTTTGTGTAACTTCTATCAATTTTGTCGTGAATGAAAAAAATCTCACAATTTTACCATTAAATAAAAAAATATATCTTCTTCTTTTCTGAAAACTCCATAAATCAAAATTAAAATAAATTTTCTAATTTCATTCCTAGCTTTACACTCAAAACTCAACATTCATTGGTCTTTTTCATCTTTTCCTTCTTTTCTTGATTTTTTTCTATTTAACAACACTTTGTTTTAATTTTGATTTTGTAGTTTTACTTGCAATTCACACAATTTAATTTATTTAATTAGCTTATTTCATAATTATCCTAAACATGTTCTTTTAATTAAATTATCAAAATATTAATTTTAAATAATTTAATTTACATGTTTCCATTTATTTATCTTTAATAAATATATGGCTTTTAAAATAAGACTTTAATATTTTAATACAAAGTATTCCAAACATTTATTAACATTATTCAATTATTTAAATTACATCATACTAAACACGAATGTAAAATAAATACCAAAAGTACACTCAAACAAACCACTATAATAAAGTGCAAAAATGACAAAGGTCAAAGACGTACAATACCACTAAACAAAAGATGGGATGACAAAACATGGGACGATGTGAATTCCTTGTCATCTCTATTTGAACATCATGCTCGTTGGGTTAAATTGATGCTCGCCCTATCCTGTTGAAGTAGGTGGAATCGAGACTCTGTTCCTGCAATTCTTGCATACAAACATGGTTGTGGACTACATGCATATATATATAATAAAAAACATCACATCGTGAGAAGGAATTGTATCATAGCAAGGCACTCGTAAACAAGTTCCCTGCTACACTATCCTCTCACCAAATCTATACTAATAATTACAACATTTGATATAAAGTAACATTGCTAAACTAACTGATCACATCATAAAATAATTACTCAACCACTGCATCACAATGTATTACTGAAATCAAACTAAACATCACCAAACCAAATGTAACCATAATTTCATATCATAACATCCATGTCCTCAAGTGAAGTAGCATAGTCATCAAGCAATCTAAACTATCCAATCCAGCAATCAAAACAATAACAGTAACTATCAAAGTCTCAAAGTATCAAGCAAAAGCATAAAAAGATAACAAGTACAACAACAACATGAGGGGTATTACACATGATCTAATCAACATCTAAGATCGGATTGTGAGCTATCAAGATGAGGCATCTAGTAGTTTCTACTTCTATATTTTTTCGTGGTGGTGCTCTCTTCTTTTAGTTACAAATAGGGGTTTTTAGCATAGTTTTGAAAAGTTGGAAAAAATTGCTTCAAAAATATTTTCACAGGATACCTAGATCCTTTAGGGAGTATATTTTTTTCTCAAAAGTAGAAGGTTTTTACATAATATTGATATTCTCTCTAGCATGTTATATTTTAATTCAAATTATCATCAGATTAGTATCTGACTTTTTTTTTCAATTCACATACTATAAAATTTTGATATATTTGATAGAAATCCTTGAAAAATTGTGCATGTTATGGCCTTTTGTTAAATTTCATTTTATATTTCATTCATGTTAAAAACATTGTGTTAAGTTTTCTTTGGCAACACATATAAGTAATTTTCATGTTGTTAACCTTCTATTTTGAATGGTAGCTTCTGGAAATTGGATTATGTCTATTGAACTTTTCCATTTTTTGTAAAGAGTTTTCCATTTTCCCTATTATACTGTGAAGGAAGAGAGGTTTTGTAAGTTTCTAGATATTTCTATTTTTTTTATAAGTTTTCTTATGTCTGATTGGACCTTAATGGGTTCTTCCCATGATGAGATTTGAAATACTACATTGTTCTTTCTTTAGCCTTTGTTGCTTGTTCTCTTGCCAAAAATGAAGGGTTTAAAACATTTTGTGTCTATCATATTAGTTATAAGGAATAATTAAGGATTGAAATGTTCTAAAAGCTTTGGTGCATCACAATTTTTTATATTTTATTCACTTTTCTTTCTACCTTTTTCCCCAAAACACAATGAAGCACTGACTTTCTATAAATATCCTAGAGGTTATTTAGTGAGGTATAAATTGGTCCCCTAATCACTAAATTTCCCATATGGCTGTCAGAGAAGTGCAATATTTGATGACCACCAGTCCTTTCTCTAGCATGCCTGGTGGGAGTGAAGTTTTTTGAATGTTTGATTAAAAGTCAAAAATATTTTTTAAATCAAACTAAGAAAAAGGGTTGGAAATTTCATGCCTACAATCTAAACAAGAGCATTTTCAAGAGGCAATTTCAAGTACTCCTTGTTACTTGCCTTGGTATCAAGGAGAAGAAGTCTTATAGGTTTCATATCACTTGTAAGAATCAATAGGGTAAGAAAATTTGTTAGCCCACAATCTAGAACCTTATCTACTCCACCAGGAGGCCAAACTTTCCAAATCAGAATACTTGTATACCCTATCCATAAGAGATCCATAGGATTCACTTTACCATGGACTATTTAGGTGCTCCCATCCTTAGAAATTTTGTAACCTGTGATAGTGGTAGTCCACTACAACCACCTATGCCCCCAAACATATGGCCCTCCATACCCACCAATGCTCTTAAGGCCAAACCAATGTTTTTCGAGGAGGATTTCAAGACCCCCTCTGAACATCTCCAAGATATAGCGAAGGTTTGCAGAGTACATAACATCATAAAAAGAGAACATTTCTCTTAGGTTACTGATATAGTGAAGGTTTGTAGAGTACATAACATCATAAAAGAGAGCATTTCTCTTAGGTTACTGGTTGCATCCTTCAAAGGAAAATCCTAGGACTGGTATAGGTCTTTGCATTCTCCTTCTATCCACTCTTGGGACCAACTCAGAGAGAATTTTCTTGAGCACTTCTTGAAAAAAGGAGATTACTCCTCTTTGTTGCAATAATTAATCACCATAAAAATGTCCTTGGAAGAGGCCATGAGCTACTTCAACAACAAGTTTCATAAAACCTAGGAAAGAATTCTCGTGAATACTAGGCCTCCACCCGCTATGGCGTTAATGTTTTATCTAAAGGATTTCAAATTGAACATCGCAGTCATGGTGTAGACTATGGGAGGATATATTCTTCCCAATAGATATAATATATATATGCACATAGAAAGTACTTTAATCAATGTTTGGAAGCCTCCACCACATCCATCCATTCCCATGTTTGTAGGAATCTCTTGTGGCCCTTGGGAAGAAGCAACTCCAAGCACTTCTGATCCATAAGCAACTACATCAGTTGTACCACCATCCATGTACATATAATGTGGTGCAAAACTAAGCATGTTGGGCTCCTCTTCATTAGCAACAGATGTCAATGATATGAAGAATGTCATGTGGTTCTTTGCAAATGAGCTAGTCCTTATCTAACGATAGCAAGAAACACCTCTCAAGCCTCTCATGCAAACCTATCAAGGAGGAAGACCATCTTATCAATAAAACACATATCAAGGGGCTTTGAAGGGAGCAAGTTAGCAATTCCCACTCATGAACTAGATGGTCCTAGTTACCATGTTGCTCCAGACTATTAGGAATAGTCCTAGGAAAGATTTAGTTCTAGGCTAGAATAACCTAGTGGAGGATGAGAACATATGGTGCTTCTTGTACAATGATGGTAATATGCCTCAAAAAATTTCAAGGGAGTTTTATGAAATGAAAAGGAATATCGGTCTCCCAAAATGGAGAATGCTCACTTTAGAGCACACATACAAGGAATGTCCTTAGAACAAGATTTGGCTATCACAATAGACCAAACAATCTTCTCTTGGATGGAAGAAGAAGATGTAGTATTTGGAAATGATGGTTTGATGAATAGTACCCCATAAGTATGGTCGGACTACAACACAAGGTCAAAAAGAAGGCTTGCTAGAGAATACATGCAACAAACTCTACAATGATATTATGGACCAAGCATGGGGGAAAGACAAAAATATTTTCTAAATCCTTGCACTTAGAACATTTAGCAGACAATGTGGTCTTGTGCTTTAAAGTAGTGCATACCTCCTCAGAAAGGGAGACGTATTATGTGGAAATGTTAGAAGATGAGGAGGTCCTCCCAAACCAATTTATTGATTTTAACCCATTCAAAAACTTCTATGCTACCGAATTAGGTACCTATGTGATCTTCAACAATGACCAAGTATTCCCAAAATTAGTGAAAGAATAGGAAGATCCTAGTGGACCACAAAAAAATAGTGTGTTGTTGTTATATTTTGATGGCACTAGATGAAATGTTGGTTCTCGAGTAGGTGTTTGATTGGTATCCCCAACTGGATCAACAACAATCAAAGATTTTTGTTTCCAGATGCCATGCTCAAATAATGATGCTAAGTATGAGGCATTGGTACATGGTTTGTTTCTTCCAAAATGAATGGGCACAAAGAGAGTAAAAGAATTTAGAGATTTAGAGATTTAGAGTTAGTTGTGAGCAGTGTTTGTGAGTAGGAAACTGCAATGTAAGAATGAAGTCCTGTAGTCACAAAGTATTGAATTTGATTTATAGTTTTGAAGCTTTTAACATACAGGTGATCCTGCGATCCTAGAATAATGTCATTGATTAGATGGTTTTGATTGGTTCACAATTTGAGCTAATTTCTAAACCAATAGCAAAAAAAATGTAATGCAAATCTTTTTTTGACCATCAATTCCAAACAATGATCAAATTGGTACATTTTTGAGGAGGATATTTAGATTGCTATTTTTTTACAAAAATAAAGAAAAGTGTCCAACCATTCATAGTCTAAAAATAAAAGAGCTATGGAAGGGAAAGTGATCTAATTGAAAGGAAATAATCTCCCTCGAGATCTGATTTCTCTTAAAAATCTTTCCAACTGTGAGGATGAGAGAAATAGAAAACAAATATTCATTGCTTATGAGAAAGAGTATAAAGATTTCGATGTCAAAATAGTAGAATGTTAAAATTCAGAAGAGATGTCTCACAAAATGATAAAGAGATACTAAAACGGATATGTTCTAGATACGACGGGGTCATAGATTGGACCTAAGATGATCTTAGAGGATACGATCAAGGCATAATTCAACATACTATTGACTTGTTCGAAGGCTCAAAGCCTATTGAAAAAAAAAGGCTAGTCAATCCAAAAGTAGAAGCATTGATGGAAAAAAGGCTCACCAAATTAATAAAATCAAGGATAATATACCCAATTAAACATTCTACTTGAGTATCAAATCTTATACTAGTGCAAAAAAGAATGGTGATATTTGCCTCTATTTGGATTTTATGGATTTGAACAAAGCTTTGCTAAAAGATCATTACCCTTCACTCTCAATGGAGTAGATTCTATAGACCATGGCTAGATCGGAAATATTCTCTTTACTTAATGTTTTTTTGGGTTATAATTGGTTAGGTCTATGTAAAGGAAGAAGACCAAAACAAAACAACACTCACTACCAAATGGGGAATGTTCATATACTCAAAAATTCCCTTCGGGCTCTCTAATGTTGGTGCGACTTTTTTAGTGAGAAATGGATATTTCCTTCAAGGGTTGATTAATATGATTATCTTAATATATCTAGATGACCTAATAGATTTTTCAAAATAAAAGAATGATCACTTTGGTCATCTTGAAAAGGTCTTCTAGAAATGCCAACTTTTGGGATTTCCTTAAATCCCAAGAAATGTGTTTTCAGAGTACCCCAAGGCAAGCTACTTGGTTTTGTGGTATCAAAGGAAGGAATAACTATATAACCCAAAATGGTGAAGGCTATAATGAAGCTACCACTAGTAGTCAACCAAAAGGGGCTATAGTCATTTTTAGGCAAGATTAATTTTTTCATTCTTTTCATTTTAGATTTCAAAGGCATTGCAAGACCTATCACGCTATTGCTAAAGAAGAATCTAGTATTCAAATGGATTCCTGAAGGTAAGTTGACTTTTGAGTCAATAAATGTAGCCATCTCCATAGCCCTGGTGTTAGAAAACTCAGTCTTCTCCAAATATTTCTTACTCTATGTCTATAGTGGCCAAGAAGACATAGCTTTGATGCACTCTCAGAAAGACAAGGACAATAGCGAAGAGAATCCCATAACATTCCACTCTAAGAATCTTAAAGGATATGAAGCCAAGTACAATTTTTTTAGAAGTAGGGTTTTACTATTGTTAAAATCCTCAAGATATTCTGACACCTAGTATCAGCCAAATACATTACCATCCTCATTGCCCATCCTAATGTTTGGTAGTATATCATCGAAGGTGAGATAACTAAAAAGATGGCTAATTGGATCACCAAGATCCTAGAATATGATGTGGACATCTAACCAACCAAGTTGGTTTTGGGAATAGGCCTTTGTGAATACCTTGTGCAATAATTAAGCTCTTAGGTAGAAGAAGTGACCAACTAGTTCTATACAAATAAATTTGAATACGTGAGTTGTGGGTGGTGGATTGGACACAATCTATGAAAATGGGATAGTACGTAATTAGTATTTCACCTCACAAAATATCCTACTATTGATTGCAAGGCACCAGGTACATACTAATTCAAAGGATTTTGTTTAAAGGAAATTATGATGGCATCCTGCTCCATTGCTTATATAAGCCATAGGAAGAGAGTTTTAAATGAATTCCATAGCTGTCCTGAGGGAAAAAAATTCTCCACAAAAAATATTGCTTTGAAAATAATGTGAGAAGGATATTATTGACCTTCCTTGTTTTCTAAAGTGCACCACATGTTGCAAAAATATACTTAGCACCAATATTTCATTGGAAAGCTAAAAAAATCTGCCATGCCACTAAGCCCGATCATAACTGAGGAACCCTTTGTACAATGGGGTTCAAAATTTCTTAGGATGATAAATCCTACCTCTAGTGCTAGCCATAAATGGATACTTATAGAAACTGACTATTTCAAGAGGTGGATAGAGGTAGCTTCCCTAAATAATGCTACAAAAAATTAAATTATAAATTTCCTTGAGGAACTAGTTGTAAGGTTTTGTTCACAAAAACTATCATATTCACTAATGCTCAAGCTTTTGTGAGCCCTGGGATGTCAAACTCCACTCTCAAGCATGGGGTCTACCCCAAGACTTCATCAAATTATTATCTATGGGGAAATAGGTTAGCATAGTCGATGGACAAGAACCTTATTAAGTCAATTAAGTGCATCGGGTCATAATTCCAAAATGATTAGCACAAGCACACATGAGCCCCTCTATGGGCTAACAAAATTATGCCCAAAAAAATCTTGAAGGCCTCTCCTTATGAATTACTATATAGAAAGGAGGTAGTTTTGTATGTTTCTATAGAAATTTTGGTATTGCAATTGTTAAAAGATTTGGAAGTCAAAGAAAGTAGTGGAATGGAAGTGAAGTTGGTGAAACTCTTGAATATATTGAAGAAAAAAGGGAACGAGCATATGATGACATGATTGGGTACAAGCAGATAGTCAAATGATAGTTTGATAAAAAAGATCTCCAACCTATATTTTTGAGAGGGAATCTTGGTGCTAAAGTACAATTAGTGTGTTGGAAAACTAGGAAAACACACAAAATTGGAAGCATTATAGAGGGGTCCCCTTCACATTCACACATGTAAAGAAAATAATGCATATGAGCTAGAAGGCCTGGATATAAATGTTTTGGATATATACTGGTAGACAATATTCCTCTAAAATTGTTCCATTAAAGCATGCAAGTTCTTTAAAAAAATTCATAGTTATGTACCATAAGTAAAAAAAATTGTAGAATATAATAATTTTGTGAATCATCCATTAGAATAGCTCAAGAATAAGTAGACATATTATATTATATTCATTGAAATATTTACAATATGATACGAGCTTGAGGCTTTGAGAAAAGCTTGAAGCTTTCTCACATAAACACAAAATGAATTACATTGTACAAAGAAAAAAGGGAGGTGACATGCAAAAAGGAAGTGAAATTGAAGCCTCCATCTAATGCTAAGTAGTCAAATCAGCATTTCTCTAGGTTTTTGTTCAATAGGGTGGAAAGGGTTAACACAAGACATATGGGCTCAACATGGCACAAACCTTATTCCTCATTACCATGACTAGATACCCAAAATTCAAAGTGATTTTTATAGTCAAGCCCAGGAATGCACTCCATTCCATACTCCCTCAATAGGAAGGAGGCCATGGGTAGGGAAAAACAATGATTCCTCTTGAGGGACATGGTGTAAAATTCAATAAGGAGTGGCAGCTAGGGAACGTCCTCCCCATAATTAATGTGCCTGCAAAAGTCCATGGTGCTCAAAATTTTGTCACCAAGGATAGCCAGTTGCACAATCTCATTGAGCCTATCCAAATATGTAGAAACAAACATGGCATGGTAAAATTCGATTATCTAGGGTAACTTGGAGATGTATAAATCAAGTAGGGAGGTGATGAAGCAGGGGACAACATTATAGTTATACCATGGCTAGTTTTCATCCTTCATGTAGTCTTTGTTGAGTAGCCATTTGTTCACCATAATGATGAGGCAATCATTCTTCCTCACCAGGTACTTAATTATGTCACTCCTAACTTCACCCATGAAGGAATATTGTGGCCTTCATGGCAAGAGCTAAATAGAGGTACCTAGTCCAACCATCATGAAAAGAAGCAAGCTAAAGCTAGCAGAATGGAAGACACAATGGGGAAATGAATTTTTTGCTAAGGTGGCATAGATATTTATAGAAAAGGTGTTCCATCAAGCTCAATGCATGAATATTCTATCTCCCATCAGACAACAATGTAGAAAATATCAAAGCAACTAGAGGGAGATAGATGAATCCTATAAAAAATATAGTTCCAAGACTTGAGAAATAAATTTAGGCATTGGGAGTAAATGCTTGCATGTACTGATTGCCTCCATGTGTCTATTTCCATCATCAACACTAGATAGCTTGCTTATATGAAAATACATTGATTAATGTGCTAATTTAAAAAAAACTAAATATGCACATCTTTTTGAAGTACCTTGCATTACATAAAGCATGCTTCCCATGGTTAAAAACACACTTCCCAACACATAGAGTTTATTTGTGAAAAAGGTGGTGAACAGAAGTACTAATTACATTCTTGAGGTGAGGTTGGCATTCCCGAGGGATACATATCCCTAATCCACATGTATCGCCTCATTGGTAGCATTTAACTAGATAGTTGTAATGGCAGTGCCTTACTACATGCATGTGCAAGAAAATTGAATCCACCCAAAAATAATTTTTTTGCTAAGTGAAAAATAAAGCAAAGAGTCATTTATCTGAAGAAGCTCTCTACAAAATTTTGAACTCAAAAATGGAAGAAGCGCCATCTTTTGGTAGATAGGCTATATTTTCATCTAAAAGACTAGGCTATACAACAATTTTGGGAGGGATTCATTTGCTAATGGCCCAACATCAGAAGAATGACATTTTTCCCATACCAAACTTGTGCGGGTAGGTGACCCCATTAAGAAAGAAGCCATCCTGGATTTCGTAGACAACATTTTTGACCCAAAGCTTTTTGTGAACCCTAAAAATTTTATGGAGGGAGAATTATAAATAGTGCTCAAATATGGGGGAACTGAAGGCTTTTCTTTATGGGTCTAGAATTATGGTTTTCCACAATTCATGTTTCCCATTGTACACCCATATCTAGAGTTGGTGGATGCTTGTGCTAAGAGGTTGGACAAAGAAGTAGGGGTTATAGTCGGTGTTAGGATAAGGGTTACAATTAGTGAAACAACCATTTGAGATATGTTATGTATCCCTATAAACTGGTGTGTCGAGCAATTTGATCACAAGGCAATGAAAGAGTTCTAGAGGACCAGAACTAAATAGCTGAATTTTTATGAGGATGAAATAGAAGAGAAGCCAAAAGGAAATAAACTCCTCTTCCCTTTAGAACATTTAAAATTCAAACTAGATTTGTAGGTCATCTTATCAATGTTGTCCTATATCTATCACCATGATGATGATGAATAAATTAATGCTTACTAGATGGGTTTGACTTTTATGTTGAGGAGGGAGAAAAGATAGAAATATTTTGAATTTACTAAGATAATAGCTAAGAAGATACTAGAACAATTGATAAATTATGGCACTGAGTGTAAATCTAGGTATTCTTCTTTTCTGGCACACTTGATCTTGCATCAAACTTCTAAGGCATTTGTCACTATTTAGGTTAGATGTAAAGGGGTCGTACCAACCAATTTTTGTCTCAAGCCATGTGCTTTCAAAGACATGGGATTATTAGTTGTTTGTGGATTACTTCATGAGACTAGTGCTCATAGATTTTCCTCATGCTCCTCAAGTTGTTTTACCCATGAACTCTTGCAATGGATGAAAAGCTCACAAACCCAAGTGGATTATAAACTAGGATTTGATTTTACTTTCATCACATTCCATGGTTCCTTTGAGGAGCCTTTTAGGATCCCTAAATTTTTAATAGATAGGGCTTTCACTTTGGAGGTATTTCATCATACAACTATTGCCAACAAAGCCTATGGTACCGAAAGGAACAAGAGGGTAAAAGAACAAAGTTGTTTAACACTTTCAACCAACTTATCAACACAATTGAATTTAAGTATTTCTAATTAAAAGTCATTTTTTGTCAAACATATGATCTAGTAAGATTCATTCTAGCTAAGTTAGATACTTCCACAACCTTTTCAACTAAAATTGTTGGATAAAAATATATGGAGCACTAGTTTTAGTCCAATTTACAAAAAAAAAAAAATTATTTGAAAAGCTTGAAGTTTCAATAACTCGTACTAATGTAAATAACATTTTGTTAAAAATATAAAAAATACCCCTTTGTAGATCGATAAGTGTAGTTTTCAAAAATATATTTATTTTAATCATTTAATTATTATTTATATTTTATTTTTTATTTTTACTAAAAGTAGGTTTTTGGCACAAAATAATAGGTTGATTACCATGCCAAGAAAAATACTAAAACTTATTCAAAAAAATTAAAAAAATATGAATGTACTAGATAAAATAATCTATTTCAAGATCGTATATTTTTTTTCCATTTTAGGTAAATATTTAATATGAAAGTTGACATCTAATGGAAATAATAGTTTTTTGATTCATGTACATTTTAATATTTATTTTAAAATATATATTTATGAAAATTGAAAAAAAATATATTCATGCACTAAAGTTTCAAGTTATGAATACACAGAAATTTTCAAAGAAAAAAAAAATACTATAAAAGTTTGACGTCTCATGCAACTTCATTTTTTAGCATTTTATTAGCAACTAAATTATAGTGTTAATTTATTAAAAAATATTTTAAAATAATTTCTTAATTTAAGAAGAAAAACACAAACATAAAATATACTAAAAAATACATATTTTACTAGTTTACATCATTTCAAAATTCAAAACATATATGCCACTTTTTAGTGATTCAAGTTTAAAAGTTGGATCAATGTTGGTCATTTCCTTTATAAATTGTGACACAACTTTGTGTTTTTACCCAAGATAGCACTTTTCTTGATTCCTCTCACTATTTCCAATAGTCAGGTAACACTTGTAGAAAGAAAGGAGTGGGAGGTACTTATTAAAAATTGGCACGCGTGGGCCTAGTTCTCATTACTGATGCATGGAGTTACAACCCAATAAGGCATCTCCTAATTGTAGGACATGAAATGTGGGAGTACTTTGAATCAAGAAGGAACATGACTGAGGAGAATTCAATTTTTTTCATTTAATTAGCCTTCATACCATTCAATTGGACACCATGGCTTTAATTTTATGTCAAGACGATGGAGTACCAATAAAACATCATGATGGGAAATTCCATCAGCATGCAACTGAGCATCTAGGATGGTAAAAAAAAAGAAAGTAGATTTTTGGAGGTTCCCACAAGAAATTAAAAGCCTCAAAACCATGCATGGAGATATTTAACCACATGAAGAAACACTTGACCAAATCTATGAAAAGGAGATGGACACTAATGATAGTAATCTTGAGTCCAATCAATAGATTGAACTGAAGGAGTTTCCACTCTGCACTTCTCGACCTCAAGAGCCTAATGCAGAAAAAGGGAAAGGAAAGGTGATGAATTTGAAGGGCTCACAAATCACACATTCTACTACCACTCAACCAAAGGGAAAAAGGACCCAAAGGTCTTCAAAGAGGTCTATTGTAGCTAAAAAATCCCAAGCATTAGCGGGATCAACTGCCAAAGAATCTAAATCTCTCATTTCCTCCCACACAAAGAAAAGATGATTCCAAGACCTAGGAAAACCAGTTGTGTCAAGAAGAGGAGAAGAAGAGGTAGAGTATGCTCCACTAGGATATTTGGCTTCAACAACCTAGGTAATTTTTGTTCCCCCTCTTCTTTGCCTCTACATCTTTAGGTGTCCCTCCACCCTCATCTATTAAAAAGAGTCCCCTGTTTAAATATTTTGATCTCCTTGTTCTAAACATAACCCTAGCTATTTTCACCATTGATCCTCATGAATAAAACCCATGCATTGAGTGAGCATAATCCATGTTGGAAACTATTGATTCTTTAATCACCCTATCAAGGGTCCCCATTGAAAATACTAAAGCATCCATGTTGCCAGTTTCACCAAACCCATCTTCTAAGAAAATGTCTCTATTTCTACCCACTTCCCCATTCACTCTGATGGGTGTTCCCCCCTCTAGGTCCCCATATGGAATTCCACCCTTTTCCATGATAACACTCCCCTTTGCCTCTCTGCAATCTCATAAAGTTGAGGATTCTCCTTTCATCACCTCTTTTTCAGTCTCCCTCTAGGGGCTTCTATTTCAGCACAAAGTATTAACACCTCATAGAGTCTTTGAGGACATTTGGATGCAACGAAGTAGGCCTAAAAAGATAGAAAACATAAACTACAGATAAAACCAATGGAAAAACTAGCTAGTCAGAAGATTCAGGCTTGTTTTAATGAAGAATGAAATTCATTGTTGATTGCTACCATGAAGCCACTATCATCCAACCTAAAATAAGAAATAGAGATGGAAGATTATGACATTAAATTTATGGGCCTTAGTTTAAGTGAGACTCTCTTGTGCAACAAATTAGTTCTTGCTAAAGCCACTCAGAAGGTGGTCTACACCGACTATGGGAAGTTGGAAAAAAAATGAAGTAGCATGACATAGACTTGGAAAATATAAAAGACATGATGGACATGCTGCAGGTAGAAATCAAGGTCAAGGATGTGGATATGGTTCGTATAAGGCAGTTACAAAATTAGTAGGGGGAAGCAACTGAGTTTCTTGAAGAAGCCTGAAGTGAATAGGATCAACTTCATGTCAATATAGTAAAATTGAAGAGTGATATTGATGCTAAATGTGAGACAAACACATAATATCAATGCAAAAAGGAGCAGATGGATAGAGATATAAACACAGGGAGTGCTATATCTGACATGCTGCAAAAGGAAGTAAATATGTTGGATCAACAAAGGAGGACATGTATAAAGAATTGGATGGCATCAAATCTCAAGGTTTTGATGATTTTCAAAAGGCTCGAGAAGAAACAAAAAGGGAAAGGAGATTGACTCTATTTTGTAGACTCATGATAAAGAGATCGAGAAGCTGAGCTCTAAGCTCACAAGATCCCACTAGGAGAAGAGCCAATTGGAGGACATAAAGGAAAGGGAGTCAAAATTCCACCATGAATTGTATATGGTACAAAGATCTGAGATCCTCCCAATACTAAAAAGACTAATATCCACACATTGGGAGAGAATCATAGTTATAGTTGCTACCCTAAAACGAGTCTTGTAGTTTCTAATGGATGCAAGAATTAAATGAGAAGGTTCACCCAAAAATAAACGAAATTCTACATATTTATGCTCCTCAGGATATGGAGTCAAAAAGCCTGATCTCCAAGTTATGTAATGCCACAAAAGAAGCTTTAGGAGATGCTAAAATTCATAACCGGAGGGCCACCTCAAGGAAAGGGAGGGAATTCATCATCTGCCACATAGTTGCATCAAAAAGAAAATATCACTTGGAAGTGTTGAGTAGGAAGGTCAACACGATTAGGAAGGAGTTGAATATTCTACTCAAATCTAGCTTTCGTACTCTTTTCTCACCAAATGGAGGAGTGTTATCAATCGAGCAAATCGTAAATGCAACTAGATTTAAAATCCAGATTTCCATTGTACTCCCAAGTCTAAGTCCATCACCCACTATTGAGGAAATAGAGAGGGAGATAATTCCCATTTCTTGGATTTATTACCACATCGAGGTTGTTTCATCAAGGTGGGTAGGGGTTTCTTTTATGGAATTCCTCGATTTGGATCAAGCATATGAGATTTTGCGCACCATCATTCCACCCACTAATTTGGATTGGGAATTCCAACACTCCACCTCCTCAAAATTTAGGAATTACCAGAGCTCCAAGTTCATACCTCCACAAGTCAAGGTCCCTTGTGAGTCGCCAGAACTATAAAGCAATTATTCCTTTAATCTTTTTGGTTTTCAACTATTTCTCTTTTTGACTTTGAGATGAATCTATGCCCAACTAAGCAAATACTACTCCTAATGGCACACAAAATGCCATGTGGTCACTATGTGGCTTTATTTACATTTCATTTCCCCTTTAGGAGAGATTGGTTGTATGTGTCAGGTTGGCAAGTATTTTCTTCAAAGCTACTCTCACAAATCTGAGATCACCTGCTTGCTTGACATATCCTCTATTCATTTCAAGTAGTTTATATTTTTGTGGAGTGATCTCTTCAAGTTGAGTTTTCTAAAAACATGATGTGCATCTTACTCTCAGGATGGAACCTTCTAATTAAGCATCATCAATCTCTATGGTTGATCAATTGGATTTTTTCCAAGCTGTGTATACTTCTGATTGTCTTCTAATACATATCTTCACTAAAATATCTAAATCCATTAATGAAGTAGTTGGAACTTAATGAGAAAATATTTTTGTGATATAATCAGGTTCCAAGATCGGATTGTGAGCTATTCGGATCATGCATCTAGTAGTTTATGCTTCTAGAGTGTTTCTGGTAGTGCTCTCTTCTTTTGGTTATAAATAGAAGTTGGTAGCATAGTTTTGAAAAGTTGGAAGAAATTGCTTCAAAAATATGTTTGAAGGATATAGATCCTTTAGGAATTTATTTTTTCTCAGAAGTAGAAGGTTTGTACATAATAATACTATTATCTCTACCATGTTATATTTTAATTCAAATTATCATTGGATTGGTATGCAACAATTATTTTTTAGATCACATAATATAGTTCAGTTTGATATTTTTGCAAGAAATATTTGAAATTTTGGATGCTATGGCCTTTTTCAATTTTTTTTATATTTTGTTTATGTTAAAAATATTGTGTTAACTTTTCTTTGGTAGTGCAAATAGCTAATATTCATGTTATTAATCTTCTATATGTTGAATGCTAGCTTTCAGAAATTGAATTATGTCTATTGAAATTTTCCATTTTTTGTAAAGAGTTTTCCATTTTCCCTATTATGCTATGAAGGAAGAAAGGTTTTGTAGGTTTCCAAATATTTTTGTTAATATTTAGAAGCCTTATTATGTTTGAATAGACCTTAAAGGGTGCTTCCCATAGGGATATTTGAAAGAATACATTATTCTTTCTTTAGTCTTTGTTGCACATTCTCTTCCCAAAAATGAAGGTTCTATGACATTTTGTGTCTATCATATGAGTTATAAGAAATAATTACAATTGGAAATGTTGTAAAATATTTGGTGCATTTCCATTTTTTTATGTTTTATTCACTTTTCTTTCAACCTTCTTCAAAAAACACAAATAAAAGCCAACTTTCTATAAAATTTTTGGAAGTTATTTAGTGAGGCATAAATTGGCCCCCTACTCACTAAATTTTCCAAAAGGTTACCAGAGAAGTGCAAGATTTTATGATCAACACATGTCATCTAATGCATGATGATGAAGTTCAAGATTCTATACAACCTCTCAAGCCCGTACTACCCAAGAGACTATGACCAAGCAAAGTCAACCAACAAAGTACTCATATCAATTATTCATAAATATTGTGGCATTGAAGAGATAGATTGGGATAAAAGACTACTAGTTGTACTATGGTTATATCATATGACATATAAGGAAATAATCAACCATACACCCATCCAACTCGTGTATTGTTAGGAAGATGTAGTACTGACAAAATACACAATACCAATCTTATGAATTGTAGTAGAAAACAAAGTTGGTGATATAGAGAGATTGAAGGAGAGATTATTCTATTTGAACAAGTTGGAAAAATGACAAGTATTGGCTTTGGGGGTGACAAAGGTGATGCAAAAACAATAGAATTTCTTGCATAACAAGCATCTTCGATGAAAAAAATTCTAGCTAGGACAATTAGTTTTGAAGTATAATGACCATAACAAGCTAAAGCTAGGAATGTTAAAAATAAGGTGGTTGGGTCTATTATGAAAACTTGAAGTTGGAGAAAATGGAGAAATAAAACTTGAAAGAATAGATTGTATTGCATTTAGAAGGATCCTATCAATAGGTCAAAGCTAAATATTGACAAGGAAATAAGAATTGAACCTATGTAAATCAATATTATCAAATATGGAACAAGAGAAGATTGGCTTGTGTAGAGGGAAGAAGCAATTAGAGAACAAGATTGGGCTATAGGTGGTAGTGAATATGTTGTAGAAGAGGATTGGGAAATGCTAAGTGGTGGAGGGGAAGAAATAATTGCCTATAAGTGGGATGGAATCACAGTGCTTTAAATGAAAAATTGCTTAACCAATGCCTTGTTTGGAATCCTTGCTCTCTTGAGGAGGGTGCATGGCCACTAGACATATCTTGTAACCTACAAAGGTATAAGGATGGAGTACTTAGTGAAATAACTCAATGATGAAGCCTAAAGAGAAATGGAGGAGCAATTCACAAAATATTGGAGGGAAAAAGAAAAAAGTGGAACCGAGGAAGAAGAGTGGTTGGAAAATGAAGAATGGAGTACATATGCAGAAAAGGTGGGGTCGTGACTGAAAAAAGAAATTATACTGAAAGATACCTTTGTCTCTCATGTTGATGGATATATGGAAGACCTACTGAAGTACATGAGAATGAATATATGGAAGATGCTAAAGGTGGTGAAGGTGGTGATGATGAAAAAACTCTAGTAAGTGGTGCCAAAGATAGATGAACCATTGATAATTGATGGGGAGGATGTGAAATGGTACCAAAAGTATGGTGGATAGTACATTCATAGAAATTTTAAATGTATAGGTATCACTCCCTTACTGGATAAATGGTTTGAATTAAAATACATGGGAACTTTTTGTGAAAAGGAGAGCTAGAAAAGGCCTTTTTTTACATGCAAATGACACTATGCCTTGTAATTAAAGGTTTGTAAAGGTAATGGACATAGGGGATAGAAGAGGAAAAATGAAGAGGAGGAGAGAAAAAAACATACGAAGGAGAAAAATAGAAATTAAAGAAAGAAGAAAGTGTAATGATGTAAATAGGGTTCCCCACCTTTTAGGAGATGGAGCACAAGGGGATAAGACCCTCCTATTTTCTAACATAACATTCAAAGAGACCTCTATAGATCTCAAACTAGGGGTATAATGAATGAAAGAGATCTGCAATAGGGGTACTCTAGGGTATAACAAATGACTAAGGAGGGGTTCCCCACCAAGCTAGGGCTTGGAAAGACTAATGACATGAAATATTTAATGATTAACATAATACTTTGTAAAACTTAAATGAATGACCTAAAAAAATGAGCATAAACCAGAACAATGAATTAGGAAATCAGAGAAGTGCACTTGGAAACTGAAATATAATTGAAATAAGCTCTAAAATTATGAAAATGCATACTTTAGGGAATACTAGGATTGGTATGTTAGCTTGGGGGTATTAGTCCTAGACTAGGGTATCTAGTCCAAAACAATAATTTGGCAGTATGGATTTAGAATCTCCAAAAATCTAGAAATTCCTTTGTACTAGGACTCATATGCCACTTGTGGTGTATCAATCTTGTCTTTCTTTTTTGGGAATTCAAAGTCTAAATCTACTCTTGTATCCCTGCTCTGTCTTCTTAACCTAATTTTTGGGTTTGAACATGTAAAAATCCCTACAAAACAAAATAAAATGTTGATTTTCTTATGGGGGTTCTCCTTGATAAAACCCCTAGTTTGGTAATTAAACCTTGATAAAAATAATGGATCTTGGAGTAGATATGTATGAAAAACCTAATCTTAAGTTCCTCTAAGATTAGGAAATTTGAAATGCAATGCAACCCTATTCTAATGTCCTGCAACAAGATGCATGAATGAAACATGAAAATGAATGACTCACTTTTGGAGATGTCTAATCACTCAAGAAAAAAGTCATTACACTTGATTTGATGGCTAGTTGCATCTACCCAACCTAGAATCCATCATGATTCACCATAGGAAGCCATCATCAATATTTGGAAATGCTAGATATTGAATGAAAGTGAGCTTGAAGACCTTAAAAAACAAAATTATGTTTCTCGAAGACTTCAACCTTGCTTTCTCTTGAAAACTTGAATGCTCTTATGAAAGAATACTTTAGTGTTTTTGAATGCTTAGATGTTAAATTTCCTTCTCTAGATGACAATAATGAATTAAAATCTTTTTTATATAGGAATTACACCTAATTTATAGTTATTTATATCTTGAAATCCAACATCAACATTTTTCTTTTATTTAAAGCTTGAATTTCTTGCTCAAACCCTAAAAATAGGCCACACGGGACCCATACACAACTTGTGGCATATTGGTCCCACCTAGGGGGACTCATATTCCCAAGGTGGCATATGAGTCCCACTGTAGATTTTCAAGGTGGGATAGTGATGGGTTGTTAGAAAAAATAATGCTTTTGTTAATTTTGTCAAGATTTTAGTTTAAATAAGCCCTGAGATTCAAAATAAGGGGTCTTAGTGGTCTATTAATGATGGTTTAAAGGTTATTTAATAAAAGGGTACTAAATAGGTCTAGATTAAATGAGAAATTGTATCATCTCCAAGAAGGGAGTACAATTTGCATCATTACATCTAGCCCCCACTTTAGTGCCCATATGGTTCTACGTGGACATGCAAGCTAAAGGAATCTAAACAAAAAACTTCATTTCATAAAAGGATACTCAATTGGATTCATTCATAATATGAGATAATGAAACCCCCATTGTAGCTATCTATAAAACCACAATATTAGGAATCACATCCTGTAACACTAACTCATTAGTTGTTTTAAAAATCCTCTTATCTAACATCCCATAGAAATCGAATTCAAGGGTAGATGTATGCCTCCCCTTGATTTCAATTACTTTACAGAGGTGGAAGCAAGGTAATAGTCTAACCACTTTGAATTATATAGGTTGTATCACAGGGTATTTCCAAATACCATACCACATAATGATAGACACATGATGAGGAAGGGATTGGAATCATGATTCAAATGCAAAAAATAGCATGGAAAATAGAGTTCACTAGCCTTATATATGATAATTTAAATGAAAAAGTACTTTTAACCCTAATATAGTTAAAAATTAATTTTAACATATATAAGAGAAAAAGGTGAAGTAGCTTGAACTAATTTTATCTTTTCCCATCTTGCAGCTTGAAATTGTTGGAGAGTAATTGAGGATATCGAGCCAATGAGAGTACATGTCTCCGAGGAGGAGGTAGCTCAAGGAAAGCTACATCATCAGGTGAGTTGATTTTTATGTGCCTTAGCTTTGTCCTTATGCATTTATTTTATGTTTTACACATTTCTAGGTTGATTTATGACCCTAGAAGAAAATTTCACAAAGTGTCCTTTTCTTCGCATAGTGTCCCACTTTTTCATGGAGTGTCCCACTTTTTTTCAAAGTGTCTTGTGTCTTTGTGAAGTGTCCCAAATAGGGATAAATTATCTAAAACCCTTAGAAAAGTATCCTAGAACAACTTTAACACACTTTTTATCTGTTGATGTATAGGTTTAATATTTTAGATTGTTTATAGGAGATATTTTTTAGTTTTTGTTAGTTTCCATCCTTGTCACAACAATGTCTCAGTGATAGACCATTTTTCCGCCTACTAGACCTAGTCTGAACTTTATTAGAGGTAGATAGTAAAAATTTATAGATGACTAGATTATATTGGGCTTACCTCATGCCTCCCATGAGGTGTCATGATGATATGCTAATAGTGCTTGTTGAGAGATGGGATATTGACACCTGTACATCTCTCTTACCCACCATTGAAATGGAAATCACCTTGGAGGATGCCCTTTGCATCCTTTGAGTCCTTGTTCAAGGAGAGGCTGCACTTTATAAGGGATTATAAATACATGAATATGTGAGTAGATATAGGGTATTTCATGGGAGGATTGGTTTGAGAGGAGATTGTAGGGCCACATATTGATCTAGTGTGGCTACTCTATGCATGATTACTAGTATTGAGATGGATTATGATTTTCATAGTGGCACTAGTACTCATCTCTGATGGGTGAGGAGCACAATTGGATGGAGGTCTTGCTCATATGATCATGAAGATGGAGTAACAGAAGACTATATATTCCTAGGGCCACAACATCCTTAGACATTTATATTATGATATAGGGTGGTTTTTGTACCACGAGGTTGAAAAAATGGTACATTGTACGCTACTATAGGTTTGGTGCTTGGAGCATATCACATGCACTAGGATGATAGGGTTTCCATCCATATTATCCCAAGGATATCCACGCACATTCAATTATCCACTAAGGCATTCATGGAAGTATTAAGATTTACATTTTTGGAGAGTTTCATTTGACCAGCTAGATTAGGAGGATGTCCTTTGGAGACCATACCAGCTGATACCACAATGGCCATATGATACCCAGTAGTTAAGGAGGATGTAGAGGGACATGTTTCTTTAAGGGATGAATGATTACATAGTGAGACATTTCTACTATGATCATGTGATGTGGTAGTTTTGTTAGATATAGGTACCACCAGTAGCATGCCCCTTTTACATGTGATCACTATGAAATCCCTCAAGGCTAGGAGATACTAGGCGACTAGTAGTGGATGATTATAGATCTAATAATTCAATGGAAATAGATCTTGACATGGCCCTAGTCTCTGACACTGATAATGTTAGTGCTATTGATGCATATGAGGACTGGTGGGTAGTAGCATAACTAAGTATTGTATTCTTGATGAATCAGGCTATAGGATTTGTAGGACCACTTCTAGGGCATAGGGATGAGGAGGATGAGACATGTGAGGATATAGGGCTTAGGGAATCGTACCTATTTATAGATGAGATAGATGAGGATTATGATGTGGGAGAAGAATTTGATTATGAGGGAGAGGAAGAGGAGGAGGAGTAGGAAAAGTAGGAGGAGGATGAGGGCGAGGATGAGGAGGACATGGATGAGGATGAGGATGAGGACAAGAAGGACAAGGATTTGATGAGTGAGCGAAGTGATATGATAGATGAGGGTTCCATTACCCATGAGTGGGGAGATCCAACTCCTACTTATGTGACCCGATCATAGTTGATAATCATGGCACATGCCATCACTTACGAGCATGGAGAGGCTAGCACATCCTCCATTCCTCCTATAAAAGATGATGTTCTCTTTACACAACCATCCAAAGATCTAGGTGATAATATTTTATTTATTGTTATACTTGTGCTTATGCTTTTAATTTATATATATATGTATATCATGATGTGTATTGATTATATTTTTGATTTCCATCTTGTAGTGGTTGTGAGATATTTTCATGATCTCTACTGACAAGTGGCTACAAAGATAGTGCCTTTGTCATTCTTTGATCAAGCTAATAGTATAGTCTATTTTCCCCCACCCATCATGGAGTAGGACCTAGATCTATTCAAACCTTATGTCAGACTAAGAGTAGCATATGCAGGTGTTATGAGGCATGTTGATGGTGTTCAAGCTACTTATGAGGAGATTCAGGTGTCTCGAAGTCCAGAGAAGGTTGAGAGAGTCCACACAGAGGTAGCCAAGCTATAGTAAGATAGAGACCACATAGAGCGAGAGCGTCTAGACGTTGTTTAATAGGTGACCATGGCTATTGGATGATCACAAGGTCTACAGTATGCTTTGGATGCTCTTATTAGTTCTTAATCATGATCACATACTATCGTCTCTAGATGGACTACATCTAGATAGATGCAATCACTAGATCCCAAGGGATCTAGTAGCCATAGGCCACCCTAGCACTGGATATTCAATGATATGTACTCAAAATTTTTATATATATATGAAAGGAAGAAAATTTTTGTTCTATGCTTGGGAGATGGAATAATAATCTTTTACACTCTCATTGAAGGAAACCCAAGATATTTAAATCCAATGGTGAAATAGGAGAAAGAGATCTTGCAATAGGGTATCCTAGGGTATGATTAATGAATACAAGAAGGGTTCACCACCAATATAGGGATTGGAAATATTAATGATATGAAAGTTTTAATGTCAAAACCTAAAGATATGCAAGACTTCACTAAATGACCTTGAAATGAATGTAAAACTAAGAGATTAGAGGTGTGCACCTAGAAGCCTATAGGAGCTTGAATAAAGACTTGAAATGATGAAAACACTAAAACTAATGTTAGTTGGGATTCATGCACTAGTTTGGGTGATTTATTCCTAGATTAGGGTTTTTGGGTAGGAACAAGAATCTAGCAGAGATATGTGTGAAACACTTGAAATTTATAAATGTCACTATACTAGAAATCATATGCCAAAAGTGGCATATCAGTAAAGTCTAGATTTTTTAGAGAATCAAGATCTAAATCTGCTCTTCAATCTTTGCTTGATCTTCACAACTTGATATTGGGGTTTGAGTTGTCAAATTTTTCATTGTAGAAGTACTTTTATGATCTCGAAAATGAGGTGAAAACTTTGAAAACTTTGAACACTTTGAAAACTTTCTCCAAAATTTCTTTATATTATTTCTTCAACCTATATCTGCAAATCACACACTAAAGAGAGGGAAATTTTTTATTTTATTAGTAGAAATGGGTTTTCCTTTGTCAAACCTCATTTTGGTAATCAAACCTTATAATAAAATTAAATTAAATGAAGGAATGATGAATGAACAACATGTAATGTTACAACTCACCAAACCCTAACAATAAAGTGCTACAAACTTGTATGAAATGGATCCAATGGATGCAAATCTTTACTCTTGCTTCAATGTTGTGGATCTCAAATTGAATGCTTTCTTGAATCATAAAGTATACATCACAATTGTTAGCTCAAAAACAAACATGATGCATGATGACTTTGACATGATGCTTGATACTTGAATAATGCTCCTAAATGCTTCATAAATAACTCTTGAAGGATCTTTAATGTGCTTGAATTCTCTTTTGATAAAAAATTTACTATAATTCATGAACACTTGAAAGCCAAGGAGAAAAATAGTGAAATAACCTTGTATTTATACTTACTTATACCAAATTTCTTGAAATTACAACACTACAAGCTGACATTAGATCTGGGAGGATAAAATCCCACCAATAATTTGAATTAAATTTTATTTTGGGCTACATGAGAATCATAAACTAGAAGTTGCATATGAGTCCCATTAGGCTTAACTATGGGATACATTTTTAAAAAATTCTTAGAATGATATAAAATCAGGATTAGCACCCTAAAGCCTAGGTGGGACTCATACACTCAAGGTAGTGTATGAGTCCTAGATCACTAAATCTAGACCACACAACCTAAAATACATGAATTATGATTGTAACATAGTTTATGTTAGGATTATCCTAGAAAAGATGCATTAAGAAAGGCTCATGGATGTAAAATAAGGCCAATTAAAGCATAAAGAAGCACCATTAATAATGAAAGCCCTAGATTAGTGTGAAAGTGTGGTACAACACTTTACAAAATCATAAATAAGGTACAATTATATCCATTGAGTTTACAAGGGCCCAAGAACTAACGTGAATGTGTTAATAACATTACAACACTAAATCAAGACATCATTAAGATTAATTTAACAAAGAGGATCCAAACAATTCTGAAAATGCTATGGATGACATTTATTGACACTATAATATATATGATCATTTGATACTTGATTACTTATTCTTATGTATTTTATGTTAAATGGCAATGTGATTTATCAAATAATTGTTGTAAGAATATTTAATAAATGTCTCCATGATTTCACATGTTTTATGTGATCTAATTAAAAGTACTCGAGTTTCTTTTAGATGCAACATTATGAATAAGTATGTTATGCTAAATTAAATGCACCTATGATATAATTAAAGAACATTAAATGCATATAATGATCCAATTTAACAAAAAAACCTAAGGTGGATTTTAATAGTATGAAACCTAAAGTAATTGCCTAAAAATTATTTTAAATAATTAATTTATTATTCAAGACACACATATAAATTTTTGTTAAGAATCAAGAAATGTGAGAGTACATAGAATATCATCTACTAACTCGAACACCACTACTCTATCATTCACAATTGAAATGAAAAATTTTGTCACCTCTTGCACCTCTAGAGTTTTGCACCTAAAACAAGAGAGAAAATTATCAACAATTAACTCAAGAACAAACCCTTGATATTTTAATGCAAAGAAGACTGAAATATATTAAAGGGGATTTCCCTAAAGGATAAAAACTAATAAAAGAGATTCACTACCAAATGTAAACCTAGAAAGTGTAGGATTTTTTAAAATACAGTGTGATATGTAGAAAGACCTAAGCAGATGAGTAGAAATGCAAGTACAACAAAATAGGAAAGTAAAATAGAAAGTGTGAACCTAAGAATGTGTAGAGGCTACGATGAAGACTAGAATTGCTATTGACCCTAAAATTTTGATCTATTGGGACTCATTCACCATTCTGGGTGAATAAATTCTAGATATGGAAAACTACACTAGAGCTTGTTTCAGACAAATGGGTATCCAAATCTACAAAAAACTCTAAAAAATAGGTACAGTGGGAGTCATTCACCACTAATGGAAAATGAGTCCACTTTAAATTTTTTCAAAACTTGAAATTGGAAACAAAAGCTCTTGGTATGCTCTTTTTGTTGCTACATGTGTCCAAATCTGAAATCCTAATTTTTGGCACTATGAGTGATTTTTTGTGGATATTTTTACTTAGCAAATAGGGGGATTACTTCAACAAGTTGGCAACCTATTCTTCAATCATTTCCAAATCTTCAATGTACTCAGAGCTACAATCACACAAGGATAGATAGTGAAAATAATGATTGATAGGGCATGGGGGTTTTCCTTCATCAAACCCCTTTTACATAATTAAACCAAAATAATGAAATAAGATAATGAAGCATGAAATAATGCAATTAGACACTTTCCATGATGATAGATTTTAAATTGCTACAAAAATGGATGAAGAATCTACCCTTGAATGTGTTAGAAAGCTATCTTGATGGATTTAAATGCTAAAACCCTAGCTTGCATGACTTGAGATGGATAATGAATGATGAATGAATAATTGGGGGTGAAATGAATAGAAAAATATTATATTTATACACAATTATGCAACAATTATTGAAAATACCACATCATAGGTCGACCTTAGATCTTAGAAAATAAAAACCTGCCATAATTTTGAATTTATTTTTATTTTTGTGCCAAAGGGGACTCATTTTCTCCTAGTGGTGAATGGGTCCCACTCAAGGAATTATAAGTGGGTGTGGGAAACTATATATTTTAAATGATGTTTATCAGGTATATTCTACCAAAATACACTTAAGGCCTGTAAGTGTAAAATATGGCAAATTAAAGCATAAGAAAGGTCCAATTATTGATGAAAAGACTAGAAAAGCATGAAAGTTTGTTACAACACTTTACAAAACTTGAAAATAAGGCTTGGTAAGTGATAAAAATAAGTTATTTAGGTGAAATATTTTAATAAGATCCTAGAAAAGTGTGAAGGTGTGTTACAACACTTCACAACAGTTTTGCAAGGCATCATAAAATTATTATTAATTCACAAGGGCCTGAGTCCTAATGTGGATGTGTAAAACAACTCACAACACTAAGTAAAGGCATCATTAAGTTTAATTTATCATTATTTATTACCATCTCAAGCAAGAGATACTTTTTTCTATGTTACATTTAGCCCCCACTTTAGTGAGAGGATGAAATTGCTTCAAAATTACACTAAAGTAGACATTCAAGAGGGGTCCAATTGTTCTAATATGGATGGTCTAGGATAACAAAGATGAAGGAGGTGGTTGAGCCCTAGGATCTAAGATCCTAAGTCAAATCAACATAAGCACAAAATGACACACACAAGGAGAATTATTTGTAGAAAAACCAAATACACAATCATGCAATGGAATTAAATAGAAGGAAGAGAAAAGTGAAAATAAAAAGGTGGATCAAGATTTGACTATTTTTCCAACATGATGTGGATCAGAGCTGGGTTGTTTTTCTAAAAATTCATACTCACTATGAGGCAATGGAACTCTTGGTTGTCCACCAGGTGAGAAGTCCTAAAAGGTGAGAAACATACACTCATCACTAATATGCACTCACACACATGCAAGTGGCTATGGAGAAAGTCATGTAGCTTCTAATTGGGCTTCTCATTCAAACCATACCAAATTTATACCTCATACTAACTTAGATAAGGCGCCAAAATGATCTTCAATCTCCATGAGGTAAGAAAATCTTTGCATACTTGAAACTCATAGACATTGTAAATGAAAAATAGTACAAGGAATTTTCAAAGGGATTTTTCTTAGTTCATGCAAGGTCTCATCTTAGGGAACATTGTACCTAATGCTTCCAAGAGAGGACAAGTGAAAATGGTCTCATCTTGTTTCCAAGAGAGGACAAGTGAAAAATCTCATCTTGGGAAACATTGTACCTAATTTTTTCGAAGAAAGGAAATCACAAGAAAAATAAAATCACTCAACGAAATATGAGTGTTGACGTATGCCCCACTTTAAAGCAGTTGCTAAAACTATTGTTGTGAACAATTGCATTAAATTAGAAGAATGCATGAGAGATTATTCAGAAATACCTATGCCAAGTCATATGTTTACGATAAGCTACATCATGAAAAAGGTAATATGTCACATGTGAGCCAACTTGAGTCATGTCATCCACATCCCAAGCTTTCTCTTATATGTAATTGAAAGGTGATCAACTAGCCAAAATAAACAATGACAAGTGACATACGAGGAAAAGGATACCTAACCACTTGCCCCCACTTAGTGTAGGACAAGGGTGAGCCAAATAGGATGAAAGTAAGTTTTAAATTGAGGAAGTAGATGCTTCAATACAAGGAAGAGCACCACACTCCTTGAGATGTTGAATTTTGTTACTTAAAGCCTTAAATTCATTAGCAGAATGACTGTGAACTCCGTGATATGTGCAAAATGAATTTTTGTAATAAAATTTATTTCAAGTTCTTGGAGGGAGATATACCAAGTGATTGTCAAGGAGTCTCAACAAGATACCCTCTTTATCAATGTGAGAAAGTATTCCTGTAGTTTGCGGAAAAGATATTTCTTGCTTAGTATTAGTTGTCATACCTACATAAGACTCTTTAGATTGTGATATATTCTTCTCTCCTCTATAGGAGGGTGTAAAATGAACTGAATTCAAATAATTAGTGTTTTGCGAGATGACATTGACATTAAGAAAATATTTCTTTGTTTGTTTCATTTTAGGCAAAGGAGAACAATCAAGATTAGTTTTGTTGCTGACCCCTTAAAAATTAAGAGGAATACTCCCTTTCGCTTTGAGAAGATGTGGATTTACCATCCTCTCCTCCGAGAGGAAATAAGGAAATGGTGGAATATTAAAATAAAGGGTACTACCTTATTTAGAATTGCCAAAAAACTAAGATAAGTTAAAATGAATCTCAGAAAGTGGAAAAAAGAGTCTTTTGGCAATATCTTTCAAATCAAATCTGATCTTTAGTTTAGGCTGTCTGAAATCCAAAACAAAATTTAGAAGGAAGGCTACTTGAATGAAACTAAGGAAAAGGAAAATGAGATTCTCACGAAACTTCACGGGATAATTGCTAGAGAAGAGGAATTTTGGAGACAAAGATCTAGAGCTCTCTAGCTAAAGGCTAGAGACAAAAACACCAGATACTTTCATCTTTCAACATCTAAACACAAGGTAGCTAACAAAATCTCAGCAATTGTGGTTGATGGTAGAACTTATGAGGAGGAAGAGGACATTAGGAGAGAGGCTGTCCTATCCTTCAAGAACCTTTTGTTTGAGAAAGAGGGTATTAAATTGGAGGATCAAAATCAATTACTGGAGGCTATCCCCATGATTGTTAACTCTAGAGACAATGAAATGTTGACAGATATACCCACCAGCAAGGAAATTAAAAAAGTTGTTTTCTCTTTTGAAGGAAGCAAAGTGCCTGGTCCTAATGGCTTCCCTTTACTTTTTTTCCATTGGTTCTGGGACATTGTTGGGGAGGATGTTGAGAAGGAAGTGAAAGAGTTCTTTCACTCTAGAAATCTTTTGAAGGAGTTAAATGCCACTTTCTTGGTTCTTATCCCCCAAAAACCTGGAGTGCAGGATTTTGAAGGCTTCAGACCTATCAGCCTCTGTAATTCCTTCTATAAAATTATTTCAAAGGTGCTTACCTCTTGGCTGCTTATCATTCTGACCTCTATTATTACTACTCAATAGAATGGTTTTGTGCCTGGAAGACAAATTTTTGACTCTATTGTCCATGCTCATGAGAATGTTCACTCCCTCTCGGTCTCTAAATTGGAAGGATTTCTTCTTAAGCTTGACATTTCAAAGGCTTATGACAGGGTGGACTGGAACTTTCTGTTTAAGATCTTAAAGTCTTTTGGTTTCAATGAAAGGGTTTTGTAGCTTATCGAACAACTCATTACTTCTGCTTCTGTGGCGGTTCTGATTAATGGATCCCCTTCCACTTTTTTCCATAGTTCTAGAGGGTTAAGACAAGGAAATCCCATTTCTCCTATCCTCTTCATGATAATGGTTGAGAGTTTTGGTAGGAATATGAGTAAATTGGTTGCTCAAAGATCTATTATGGGGCTCAAACCATCATCGAACAATTTGATATGCTCTCATCAACAGTTCGTGGATGACACTTTGCTGATGGGAAGGTCTGCTATCTCAGAAGCTAAAGAGATGAAGAAACTTTTGGATACCTATAGTAGAGCTTCTGGTCAAGTGATAAATAAGAAAAAAAGCTCATTGTATTTCTTTAACACACCATTGCATAGATAGAGAAAGATAGCTAGAATTCTTGGTTGCAAGATAGAGTCCCTTCCTGCTACTTATCTGGGATTACCTCTATGCTTAAAACCTCCGGACACTTTTTGGATCTCTCTGGTTGATAGGTTTAGGAAAAAACTCTCTGGCTGGAAAGGAGCTCGCCTAAGCCAAGCCCAAAAACTCCATATTCTTAAAGCTTCTCTACAGAACCTCCCTATCTATGCTCTCAGTCTTTTTAAAATCCCATCCAAATATGCTGAAACCATTGAGAAGATTCAAAAGAGATTCCTTTGGTCAGGAGTCAAAGAAAGAAAAAGAATGCCTCTTGTTGGATGGGACTTGGTTTGTAGATCTAAAAAGGATGGAGGACTTGGGCTAAGAAAAATCAGACTGCTGAACAAGTCGCTCCTAGCTAAACAGATATGGAGACTATTCTTCTCCTCTGGGGAATGGAGTGAAATAATTAAAAGTAAGTATTTATAGAATAAAAATTCCCTCAAAGATCTTATTGAGAATCCCAACCTCCCAAAAGGATCAAGTTGCTAGAACTATATGATTGATGGGATAAAGGTGGTGAAACTAGGATTGAAATGGCAGGTTCACAATGGTAACCAGATTAGATTTTTGGATGACTGTTGGCTGTGCAATGAACCTCTGTCTCAGGATGGGAATCTCAGTAGATGGGCTGAGTTTTGCAAAGATACTTTTGGCCTTTTTGTTAAAGACTACTGGAAGGATGGTAAGTGGATCAATCTCCCCTTGATAAACCCTATTTTGGTCTCTGTTTACTCCTCTTTGAATGCTATCAAACTGTGCCTAAATCAGGAGGATAGTCTTATCTGGAAGTATGAGCCTTCTGGGTGCTTTTCTTTCTCATCTGCCTTTTCCCAGATTTCACATGCTCTTAACCCTCCCCCTCTATGATTGCATGCCTAGACTAAGCATCTCTTACCTAAGGTTAACATCTTTTACTGGTCTTTGCTGCAAAATAAAGTTCTAATTGTGGATAATCTTAGCAAAAGAGGTGTTCTGCTCCCCAATAGATACTACCTCTGTAAAAGAAATGTTGAATCAGTTAACCACCTCTTTATCCACTGTCCTTTATCCTCTTTGGTTTGGGACAAGCTTCTGAAATGCTAGCATTTTTTTTGGGTCCCCCCGAAGTCGGTTGAGGATTTTTTTGTTCAATGGAAAGCCCCTTCTCTCAACCCCTTTATAAAAAAAATGTGGGCTTTCTCATTCCCCCATGTGAATTGGGGAATTTGGAAAGAGAGAAACAACTAGATCTTCAGGGATAAGGAGTCATCGGAGGAAATTATGTTTGAAAGAATTCTTAGGATGATTAAAGAAAACTTCTCTATTGTTCCCTTCAGGGAGGACAAGGTTGAGACTGTGGTTTGCTCTCCTTTTGATAGCTTGATTGCTAGGGAATGGAGAATTAAATGGGACATTTCCAATGCTCCTAACACGACCAAAAAATACAAGGAAGGAGTTTGCTAGGCCAAATCCAACTTTGATGGCGCGGCCAAAGGAAATTCAAGGAAGGCTGGGTGTGGTGGGGTCCTAAGGGACTCAATAGGTAACTTTATGGGAGCCATTGCCACTCCTCTGGGGGTCCAAACTAATCACATGGCAGAAGTGGCGGGAGCTTATTACATTATCAACCTTGCTATGGAAATTAAATGTAAAAATTTATGGCTTGAAGGTGATTCAAAAAATATAATTGATAGCCTTTGTGGTAGGTCCTAGCTCGCATGGTCGATTAAAAATTGGATTGAAGATGCTAAGGTTTTACTTAGTATGTTCGATAGAATAAAAATAACTCATTCTTACCATGAGGCGAACGTTGTTGCAGATTTTTTTGACAATGAGGGAGTTAAGAGTGACAAAATACTCACATGGCACAAAAGATTGACCTCCATTCCAATGTTCAAGCTTTATTGGTGCTCGATGTGGTGAATGGAAAAGTGGTAGCTTCTTGTAATAATGAGGAAGGTATGAGTCATGAATAAAAAAATTAGAAGACATAATGGGGCCAAGAGGATCTGGCAGATAAATTTACTTTGGCACACTTTGTGGGTCCTGCAAAGCAAAGGAACTATCTGGAACAGGTTCTCCATTTGCCATAGTATTCAAACTAAGATCTCAAAAATGGTCAGGGAATGGAAGAGGGTTGAACCTACCAGTTTCAAGTCACACACCAAGAACACTAAAGTGTGGAGTAAAATAAGAAGGGGTGGCTTACTTCTATTCATCAAGAAACTCCATGGCCCTAAGGAGGAGATTACTAATTTCTTTGAGAAAAATTGGAATAATGGGGAGGTTCTCCTCTTTGGCAGGAAAGTTCATATTGATGAAGCTTTGATTGCGGAGGTGACTGGCATTTTGATTGAAGAGCATAATTTTTTTAGAGGCAGGAAATTCTCTGACGAAGCTATGATGAGGTTCCCTAAGTCTGAAATGGAGAAGCAAAAACTTGTCAAGATAACGAATAGTTACTATGAAGCAGACACTATAAAAGCTTTATGGAGAAAAGTGCTAAGGGTTATCATGGAGTACATCACTCTCGATGGCCGCTTCACTAGGGTTTATGGATATCACTTCGTGCTGCTCAATCACTTCTAGCATAAGGTGCATGTTTCTATCCCTTTCTTCTTGCTCTATTCCCTAAGAAATAGCTTTTCTAACCATAGTAGGAGCCCTAAAAGATACCCGATTCTTCACACGGGTCTTTTAAGGCTCATTTATGAGCACTTTCAGAATATGCCTGCCCTTCCAAACCCTATAGCCCCTTTGGAGCTTGATGAGGATGATACTGAGCCTAGTATATCTGATACTAAAGTTTCCCCCAGCCATGTCAAGATCTCCTCACCTTCTCTACCCCTCCTTCTACCTCTAGCTGTTCCCCCCAGCCTTCTGGTGCCTACTCTATTCCTGCTTCTAGCTACACTAACCCTAATGCTAAAGTGGTGGGCTCTAGCTCTCCGGTTAATAAGTTAGTCTCCTATCCTGATGACTCTCCTATTGTTTTTGCTAAAGTGGCCGAGGCTAGTCTTGAGGATCCCCACATCCCTTAGAATATTCAACAGGAGAACTATAGCCCTCCTAGAGGTCCGAAGTCGGTTATTTTTGGGGTCAATTCTGATTTTGACCCCCCTTTTGACTTTGTTGGAACTGCCAAGAGTTGTTTTATGGACCAACTTAATTCTGCCAAATGGTTATTTTATGAAATAAGTGAGTTGAAAACCAAAAATTTGTCTCTTCATAGTAAGTTGGGGGAAATTGAAGCCAAAGTTGTGAGGTTAATTCAGCTCAAAGCAGAGAAGAATACCACTGTGAAGGATAACATACAAAAGGACAACACTGTTGAAAATGATCTTGAAAAAATTAAAGAAACCATGAAAAAAATTGTTGATCAAAACTGCAGAATTTCAAGACATAACTCTTTAATCATCAAATCCATGTCCAAAAGACTAGAAAAAACCCAGAAAAGAGCTCTGATTGTCGACCTTGATCAGGAGAAAGACTAGGATGAGGAAGTGGGGATCTCTAAGTGAACTAGATCAAGTATGAAAAGAAAATCCCTGACCACCCCAAATATGACTCAGATCTTCATGGAGGGGGTCCAGGATATGGTGGACATGGAAGAGGTTGCTGACGAGCTTCTGAAGTCTATGGATTAGTTGTGGCTAGGCCCAACTTTGTCTATTTGCTGGCCGTTTAATGGATTTTTTGTGGCTTTTTGTGGCTATTTGTTTTAGCTGGTTTTTATCTTTTTGGCAGCCTTTTTTTCTTTTGGACCTCTATTTTGGTCTTTTCTTGTAATGTTACTTTGTGGTTTCGGGTCCCTGTAAAACCCGTTTATCCCATTTTATCAAAAAAATCAAGATTACTAGTGTTTATTAGTTCATGATGCACTATTGTTAAAGTTTTCTTAGAGGAATCATTTATGATGGTGTTGATATTTATTGAAGACTTGTTTATTTCTATCAAAGGACAATAACCAAGACCATGATTTTTTTTCTTGTGTGTTAGGCTTTATGGGGGCACAAATACCTTTTTCTCTAGCACCAAATACTTTTCCACTATATCCAAGTTATTTCATAAGCTCATAACCTTTTCCATAAATTTTTTTCATTGCTTTTGGATTGGGTGGTTATTTGTTGTTGATTTTGTCATATTTTGTTTTGTAATCTATTTTATTTTGTTCTAAAGTGGTTGAGGTAGATGCTTTTGAAGGGTCTTCCAAGTTTTATGTTGACAATACTAATTTTTCTTGTCCCTTATTTGAATATTTGTTTATGATCTTGTACTTGCCCATGAATGTATGTTCAAAATCTAAAGAACCCTAGTCATCTTCTAATAGATTTGTGACTTCTTCAATTTGTTTTTCTTTGTCTTGCGGCTGGACAAGATCTACTTGTGTGATTGGTGTTAATGTTTTTAAGGGATTTTCTTTGTTTTTATCAAGTTGTAAGACACTATAAGGCTCAGGATCAATGTCAAGTGTATAAATTTATTTGTTGTAGATGTATTTCATTTTACGATGAAGAGTAGTAGGGACCCCATTAATTGCATGAATCCATGTTCTCCTTAAGAGAATATTATATGGAATTTCATGAGGCAGAACATGAATTTTTGTTTCCAATGTGGCCTTCCCAACGCTAATAGGAAAAGTAATCAAACCAAGTGGTTATTTTCCTACATAGTCAAATCCCTTGACAAATAAAGAATTGGGTTGAATGTTTGATTTATCCAATCTAAGCCTATCCAAAAGGTTTACACTACACACATTAAGAGTGGAGACATTTTCAGCAAGGTTTTTCTTTATCCCTTTTCATTTGTATTGAGATATGATCATGAAAACATCATTTTGTTTTGGCACTTCCAAAGATGGGTGTTCACTTTGGTGGAAAACAATTTTAGTGTTTATGCCTTGAATTGTGACTGCTATGTCATTTGGTTTCACATTAGAAGGGATAGGAACCTGTTGTAATACTTCTTGAATCATGTTGTGGTAGTGTGGGGAGGCTTGAATAAGGTCCCATAATGATATCTTAGCAGGACTATTCATTAGTTGTTCAACAATATTTTACTCCTTTCCACTTTGTGAAGGGAAATGAGGGGGACTTGCTAAGATGGGGTTAGAAAAAGGTAGGAGAGTTGGTATTGGTTGTTGCGGCTGCATATTATTTCTAGTGTTATATTTATGAGAAATGATATTATGACTTGACTATTGTGATATATTATTCTTTGTTGGGTAGAGGATAAATTTGGGATTGTTTTGAGTTGGAGATTTGTTTGATGGTGGGTAAACGATAAGTTGAGGTTGAATAATATTAACATCCCTTAGCAAGTAAGAGTCTAATGTTTCCTCTGCATCTTCTAAGTACAATAGATCATTATTGTCAATGTTATCCTTTGCTTGCACCATAATATCCTTCTTAGGAGGAGAGTTATTAGAAGAACTATAAACCAAATTTTCTTGACATTCAAGGATTGGTTCTTCCAAAATGACTTCATCACAAGTAAGGGAATGATCAATGGTTGGATTTTCTTATTTATTGATAGTGGGGAGATTAGGGGAAGGCTCTATTTGATTGTCATTTTTCTCTAAGGTCTCATTCTCTTGTTCTATATTCATAATAGCACAACAAGGAATTAGTGCCAACTTTTGCATTGGATTTTAGAGTATTTGAATCAACCATTTTGGATTCATCTGAAGGTGAAAAAGTTGGTGAAAACCTATTTCTTCATTTTATTCTCAAATTTTGTGCCTAAATTAACATCAGATTTTACATCAAAAATTTGTTGTTAGCAGTAGCGTCACCTTTAACACCGATAATAGAACCAAAAATTGGCATAAAAAATAGTGCCTAAATTGGCACCCAAGTTGGATTCTAGTTTTTCTTCCATGTATGCTCTCATTGTTGCTTCTAGTTTGCTCCTAGTTTCTCTCCCAATTTTCCTTCTAGTTTTGCTACTAGTTTCTCTCCCAGTTTTGCTTCAAGGTTTGCCTCTGATTTTTCTTTCACTTTTTCTTCTAATGTGATGTCCATTTTTGCTTCAAGTATTTCTTCTACTTTTGCTTCCATGGAGGCTCCCATTTTTGCTTCCATTTCTACTTCCGTTTTTTCTTCTAGTTCTGCTCCCATTTTTGCTTCTAGTTTTGCTCCTAGTTTTGCTCCTAGTTTTGGTTCCACTTTTTCTTCCAATATTGCTTCCAATTCTACTTATAAATTCACTTCCAGTTTTGCTTCTGATTTTTCTTCCATATTTTCTTCCTGTGTTCCTTCCAGTTTTGCTTCCCCATTTTGATTCTGGTTTTATTTCTAGGTTTGGTTCCATTTTTTCTTCTCATTTTTCTTCCAAATTTGCTTCCAATTTTTCTTCTATTTTTTCTGCAGGTTTTGCTTCTGGTTTTGCTTCTAGTTTTGCTTCTAGTTTTGCATCCGATTTTTCTTTTGGTTTTGCTTCCAATTTTTCTTTTGATTTTGTTTCTAGTTTTACTCCTAGTTTTTCTTCCATTTTTGCTTCCAGTTTTTCTTCCAAGTTTGCTTCTACTTTTTCTTTTGCTTTTGCTTCCAATTTTGCTTCTAGTGTTCCTTCCAATTTTTCTTTTGGTTTTTCTTCTAGTTTTGCTTCTAGTTTTGCTTCCAGTTTTCCTTCCAGGATTGCTTCTAGATTGCTACTAGTTTGGCTGACATTGTTGCTTCCTTTTTTGCTTCTAGAAATTCTTCTTGTTTTTCTTCCTATTTTTCTTCTAGCAATGCTTCTTGTTTTGCTTCCTTTTTTTCTTCTAAAATATTATTCTTGTTTTTCTCCTAGTTTTGCTTCTTGTTTTGCTTCCAGGTTTGCTTCCAGTTTTGCTACCAATTTTACTTCTAGGATTTCTTTTGGTTTTTTTTCTAATTTTTCTTCCATTGTTGCTTCCTTTTTTGCTTCTAAAATTTCTTCTTTTTTTTCTTCATTTATAAATTTAATATGTTTTAATTCAATTTAATTAGTTAAATATATGATGCCTCTTAAATAAATCATCTGATGATAGATTAAATAATTTAATAATTCAACTCATATGATTAAATAACAAGATAATTATTATAACATGATCACCATCTATAATTAAAACAAGTGAGTCAAATATCTATAATTTAATTGAATTTGACAACATCCATCTTGAACAGTAAATTAAAATCATCATATGTAATAAATATCCATCCAAAAATCATCAACCATTTTTAATATATATAAATTGATAAGTCAATACTAATAAGATTATCATCATATATAACTAAAACAAGTGAAAGTCAAATATGCCAGTAGATCAATAACATGTGAAAATGATACATGTCCAATAGTCGACATAAGTCAAAATAGTACATGTACAAATGATATAAGTAAAAATGATAATTTATTTAACTCAAATTGATACAATTCAAGATGATACATGTCCAAATGATATAAGTCAAAATGATAAATTCCAATATGATACAACTCAATAATATGGTAGTGTAGGATTTGAAAATGATACTTATGATAGTAACCATGAAAAGAGGCATCATAATGATATATATCAACAATGATCCATGATGTAGTATATGTGATCATGAATATCATTGGGTACTACTAGCAACCACATCATCATCATCATCATCATCATAATGATATATCATCAATGCTCCATGATGCAGTCTATATGATCATGAATGTCACTAGGTATTGCCAACAACTACGTCATCATCACCACCACCATCGTGTTCATCATCATCGTCATTTTCGTCATTGTCATAATAATTTTCATTGGCCTCGGTGTCTTCTATATCTGTGTCATCATCATCCTCTTCCATGTGATGTGTACTAGAAGAACAAATATTTCTTGGATCTATATCATGATGAAGATCATCTTGATCTTCTAGAAAACCCATATTCTACAAAAAAAAAAATTTAAAATGAAATTTTTTTATTTATTTTATGCAATAATTTATTTTTCTATTATATATGTAATATTGAAAGATATAAGATAAAACCATCATCTTGATCTTCTAGAAAACCCATGTTCTATGAAAAAAAAAATTTAAAATGAAATGTTTTTATTTATTTTATGCAATAATTTATTTTTCTATTATATATGTAATATTGAAACATATAAGACAAAACCATAATCATATTACATCATATCCAAGTAAGAATACCATAGTAAAATTTCAAAAAAGTTATAGTTAATATGTGATTCCAATGATATAAAACATGCAACAATTCTAATAAACATTAGTAAAGATCATAACAAAAAAATTTATACAATTTAACTATCAACTATAAATTCTATTACATAACCTTAACTGCCAACCCTCTACAAAATAATGAGGAGACTGGAAGAATATTAGCTATAGGGGGCATTGGTATAGGAGATGACATGGCTCTTCCAAGCCATCCACTACAATTGTTTCATACAAAAATGTGGAAGATATCCTCATTTCTAGAGAGCTCATGATTTACATTGATATGAAAAATGATGTTGTTTTGGTACCCATGTATGGCATTATGGTTCCATTTCATGTAGGCATGATCAAGATGGAGGGAATTTTATATATAGATAATTTTTAATGTTCCAGGTACCAACTTTAATGCCAACTACATGCCAACATTGAAATTCTCTAGCAGTATTTATGTTAAGGAAATTTCCTTTAGATCCAAGGATTCAAAGAACATCAACCATGTGGTACAAATTATTAAATACCATAGATGATCTATAGAAATGAAAGAGTCTAAAAAGGAAGAGAGAGCTACACTGGTGACTCAAGAGAAACTTCAGCTTTCAAAAACAAAGGAAATTAGGATGGAAAACTTGTGGATCAGGCCAATATTTTGTGGAAGAGGAAGAAATATTACTAGAACTCTAGAGGCCAACCATAATGGATTTCAGTATTCAACCATGAGAGTAGAAGAGAGAGTTGATATCATGTATCAAAACATTAAGCATGCATTGTTCTAGCCAACAAAGAAAGAGATGATTACTTTGCTTCATTTTCATTTGCATAACCATATCATGGTGTGAGAACCAAGAAGACCAAGGATGTCTAGTTTTATGTGGAGGTAATGGATGTGCTCCAAAATTTAGAAGGGGTAAGAAATTCAATCTATGATCCTAATGAAATTGGGGAAGAACAACAAGAGAGGGACAAGAAAAATAAAATCAATGCAAATCTTCAAGGATTTTTCAAGCGAGTAAGAGAGCTATGGGATCAACGTCATCTAAAATATTTTGAACTAGAGTTTGATATACCAATTAGAGAGCTTGGTTTTCATGGAGTTCCTTTCAAAGCCCCTGCTTTGATTGTTCCTATGGTAAACTATTTGGTAGATTTGATGGAATGACCTTTCTTAGTAATCACTATTAGTGAGATTGAGATTGTTAATCAATTAGGTGCTAATTTATTGTAGAAATGAAAGAGTCTGAAAAGGAAGAGTGAGCTACATTTGTGACTCAGTAGAAACTTCAACTTTCAAAAATAAAGGAAATTAGATTGGTAGACCTGTGGATCAGGCCAAGATTTGGTGGAAGACAAAGAAAGATTACTGGAACTCTAGAGGCACACCATAATGGATTTTAGTATTCAACCATGAGAGTAGAAGAGAGAGCTAATATCATGTATCAAAACATTAAGCATGCATTCCTCTAGTCAGCAGAGAAGAAGATGATTACTTTTCTTCATTTTCATTTGCATAACCATATCATGGCATAGGAACCAAGAAGACCAAGGATTTCCAATTTTATGTGGAGATAATGGATGTGGTACAAAATTTAGGAGAGGAAAGAAGGTCAATGTATTATCTTGATGAAATTGAGGAAGAAGAACAAGAGAGGGACAAGAAAAATAAAATCAATGTGGAGTTTCAAGGATTTGTCAAGTGAGTAAGAGAGTTATACGATTAGCCTCATCTAAAATGTTTTGAACTAGAGTTTGATGTACCATTTAGAGAGATTGGTTTTCATGGAGTTCATTTCAAATCCTTTGCTTTTATTTTTCCTACAATTAATTTTTGGGTAGACTTGGTGGCATTACCTTTCTTAGTAATCACTATTAGTGAGATTGAGATTGTTAACCTTGAGAGAGTATGATTTGGGAAAAAGGAATTTGATATGGCTATTGTTTTCAAAGACTTCAAGTGGGATGTACTTTGCATTTACACCATTTCTCAATCTTCACTTGATGGTATCAAGGAATGGCTGAACTCCACAGACATAAAGTATTATTAAAGTATAATGAACTTGAACTAGTGGACAATTTTTAAGACTATTACGGATGATCTAGACAAATTTATTGAAGATGGTAGTTGGGAATTTTTGAACATGGACGCTAGTGATTATGATTCTGATAATTCATAATAGTTAGATCAAGGATATGAACCATCTAATGTAGAAGAGGAATCAAAATCAGATGAGGAAGGTCCAGAAGATGAATCTCTTGTGGAGTTAGATGAGGACAAAGAAGAAGAAGAAGACGATTCTGAAGTCGAGGAAGGTAAAACATGGTATGAATTAGAAGCCAAAGCCAAAAATGCAAATAAGGAAAAAGGAGACGATTATGATAGTGGGGTATGTGCAGGGTCATCATGGAAAAAATAGGCCCTTAAGTGGCAAAAAATTCAAAAAAATCAGAGTTAGGCAACTTGACATAAAAATTTGAATAAGTTATCTATATTATTTCAAAAATATGCAAGAATAGAATTTGTAGAAAATTGAATGTAGTTTATAAACTACTCATATTGTTTTAAAAGAAAAAAATCTATTTGGGGAAAATTTTAAATTTCAAAGTAGTGGTACTTAAATTTTAGGGAAAAAATAAGAAGTAGGTGTTTGTCTGACCACTCTAACCACAATAAAATGATAATATTTTTTAAAAAGATTTTAGATATAAGTAGAGGAATCATGCCTCAATGTGATGCATATTTTTTTGTAATTTTTTCCCAAGTAAATAATTAATTATCAAATTTTTATTACAACTTTTAAAAAATATAAAAACTCGTATGTCTGACCACCTTAACTTGGTCAAAACTTCATGAAATTCATTTTTTATTTTTTTAATCCTATAGTATGCAAATCATAGAATGTGACACATGTTTTGGATTCAGAAAATGTGATACCATTTGAAAGCTATAAATGTTTTTCAGCCAACCTATCAATCAAGACTTTAGTTGTAATTTGAATAGAAAATGAATAATAATTACTTATTAAATTCAAAGTAAAGAATAATTTATATCGGTGGAAAGTTGAGAAACTCCTTAAAAAACCCTTTTTTGTTTCATCAATTTTGGGTAAAAAAATAGTCATCATCCACATACCCATCATATTGCCACTTTTTGGCCCATCATGATCTTGCACATACCCAGTGAAGAGGAAAGGCGACAACAAAAGGTAAAAGCTATAAAGAAGTCTTGGGCACCTGATATTAGAGATTCAAGAGGAATGCCTACAAAGAGGCATAAAGTCAGATGAATTGAGTTCATCTACATCCTTCGACTATTTATTCATGCACATAAATGGTTCATTTGTTTATGCAAATGATGCATATATGTTAACTTGATCAGTGCTTTTACTTCGATAGTTTAATTTCTATGACAACTAGCCATTAGGCCATTCTGTGCAATAGCACGTTTGTGCTTTTAGTTATCTTTTTTGGATAGCTCTACTTGGTGTTAAGGACATTCCATTTATATTTTTAATGTTAAGAAGTCTACTATTACACGCTTCTCTATGTTGATCAGATCAAGTTGTAGATTTTTATTGCTAATTTCTTTATTTATAGAGTTTTTTTAACTTGGAAGATAGGAATTTACTACCTCAATTTTTTAAATTAGATGGAAAAATTGAGTGGTTGGTTAGCTATTCCAAGTGATGAAGACTAGAAGGATGTGTTAGATCTATAAGATGCCTACCAAGATGCACCGAAACATTCCAACATGTTAAAATAATGGCAACATTATGAGGAAGGATGACAAAGATGCATGTGGACCACTTAGTAGAATGGAAACATGAATTCAAGGAACCACTCCTTGAGATACCATGTTTGAGAGAAAAGAAGATAAATCAAATCAACATGGGACTAAGTCACTCAAATGATACAACTCATAACTTAAATGAGGACAGTTAAGAGATATTAAAAGACAATGGTCATTTATTAAAAGATGTAATGAAAATAAGGCATGAATGTCACCCACTACCCTTTAAGGAAAACAATAATTTTTTTGCTCAACATGAAATAATGGGACAATTGAATGGGATCTAGGGCCAACAAAGAAGAACTTTAGAACTCATCCTATGCATCAATAAACAACTCAATGCAAGAAATGAAAATTGAAATATTAACACGACAATATCCAACTAAGTTATTGAAAGTCAACTATTGATACCTCATTCTCCATCTAGATTTAAAATCATCCCACTTTTTGCTTTGTAACTTTTCCTTTTCAAATTTCTTTATATGTCGGCCATATTTATCCTCGTATCAAAACATGGCACATGGACTAGTTAAAATAATTAATATGCAATCATTTAATTTTTCCTATGGAATTAAAAAAAAAACATTTAACATGTTAAATATACTTACAAAATTACAGGCCTATAAACCTTTTTGGTCACTGTGATGCATGGCATGAATTTTTTGAAGCCTAGCCTTGGAGGCCTTGTCCTAAAACATATACTAATTAAATTTAACTATGCAAAAATAAAATTTAAAAATCATTTAATAAATTTGATATAATCTTATGAGAAAATTCAAACACTTGTGTACGCTCCTCACCAGACTTCCTCTGTGCTTCAAAATTTTCATATGCTTTTACAAGCTCTTTCCATACATTGAAATGTACATCAATTGGCATTTTTTTGAACCTTAGCTTGGAAGGGATTTTTTTTATCTTCCTTGTTTGGTTGCATCAAAATATCTTGCAATTTTGAGACATTCGTACCTTCACCTTCTTCACAAACCAACCTGTGCCAAATTCAGTCTCCATGTCATTGAAAATTGCTTTTTGTAGGTGTATGGGTATCTTTGAGAATGGAAAATGTAGAAAGTCTTTTGAACCATTGAAGGCATGATTCCTTCAACATATTCATAAACCATTTTCCACCATCTATCATTCAGACTTCGCCTAAAACCACATCATATTCTATCTTCTTATTGTAGGTACCAATGCAAGAATAAAAACTTATCGTGGTGGAAGAAGTCTTTGTCCCAAGAGTGGGTGGGGCAAAGGAAGTCTCTACTCCCTATTCTACACTCCTAGATTTTACTATTATTGATTTCTTCCTAGATCTTTTGCTCGATCTAGGAGTGCTAGGGGAATCAATTGATTCCCTTTGACATGGTTGATTTGGTTGCAATGTTTGAGGGGTTTCACTAGATCGATTTTCTATGTACCTGGAAAACATTGCCTGGTGCGCATCATCAAAATTGTTCACTACCTCTACCCCCAATATGGAAGCCAATGCCTCTTTATCTTTTTCAGTCCCATGTCCCTATATATATATATAAGAAATTTCTTCTTTTAAATTTAAAAAGTAAAAAGTAAAAAAGTAAAAATGAATGAAACAAGGGAAACATTTACAAATCTATAAATTGACAATTAATTACCTCATTGTGGCCAGATTCTACTCCCTTTGTTCTCTTCCCTCTATCGCTTGACATTTTGAGGTGACCTAGGGAACATTATTTTTGTTCAGTCTATGGAGGAAAATGAAGTACACACTATCAAGTACGAAATTTTTCATCCAGTTTGTGGTATGAAAGTTTTACCTTGAGTGACTCTCTTTCTAGATTTAAACACCTATGAATCAATTTCTTGTGCACCTGTATAGAATATAAATATATTTGAAAGCATATAAATATGAAAAATTAAACAAATATATTGTAAAAAGATCAACACTTGCACACCTATATAAAATGGTAATCTTAGGGGGATAAAAAGGGTACAAAGTGTGGTTTTATTGAGTTAAGATAGATAGGTCCCATACTCAAGTCACATCCACTAATTAGAAAGAAAATGAATGTGTGTGCACAATCAATTTGAAACAACGAGTTCATTATTCTATACAAAAATAAGTGAAAATTAGTAATGGCTAATTTAAGCCTGAAGGTCTCACAAATCTAAGGAAATGATCTATTATTTAGTTGTTGTCTAAAAATCCCTATCTCCTCATATTGTCTCGACCAACCTCTATTCCCATAGGAATTGGTTGTAGTGGGGCAGATGTAGTTTAATGACTTGTATTGAAAGCACTCAACTAATTTTTATAGAAGGTCGGTTCAAGAAATCAAATTAGAAACTAGAAGCTTGGGATGGGAATGATAAGTGAACTAGGGCATTGGGGTTTCAAAAATGTGTTCATTGCTCTCAGATGCAGAGGAAATAATGCAATGTCTACAATTTTACCCTCTTCTTTTAGAAGCACATGAGTCTTGAATGATGTGTGTAAACAAAACAATATTGCCAATGCTTTCTTCACAATCTATCCATTTGATCATAACAAAAACTTTTGTAGGAACCAAAAAAAATTGTAACCTTACCTATGGTGTCACAAACTTAATCGAATTTCTGATCTACTTGCTTGTAGCCCTCCTTCATGTTGTTTTTCCCCTTTTTCTCCTATCATCTGCTGCTTTACTTGGTAGGTTTTTTAAGAATTTTGTTGTTCTTGAGATTTAGTATGCAAATAATTGACATAGCAAAGTGTACCTAATTTATACCGCCTTCAACCAAACAAATGCCTTAATTTTTTGGGATTTTAAAAAATATGAGCACAAAGTGCACCTAGTATGTAGCACTCCTAGCCAAAAATGATGATAATCTATTTTAGATTTTAAAAGGGGAAGCTCAAAGAGGCATACTACTTTATTTTGCTAGCACTAATGGTGCAAAATGATGTATTTTTCTTGGAATTTGATAAATAAATTGATCCTAAATTGACTTCATCTTCATATGTACCAAGGGAGCAATCATGGTTCCCTATTTTATCTATTCCTTATCCCATGTCAATTTTGTGGGTGCGAAACTAATAGAGGTTAGATTTGTGAACT
>VDFB02047230.1:350457023-350881126 GCA_007258455.2 Sequoia sempervirens
TTAGAAATTTTGTAACCTGGGATAGTGGTAGTCCACTACAACCACCTATGCCCCCAAACATATGGCCCTCCATACCCACCAATGCTCTCAAGGCCAAACCAATGTTTTTCGAGGAGGATTTCAAGACCCCCTCTGAACATCTCCAAGATATAGCGAAGGTTTGCAGAGTACATAACATCATAAAAAGAGAACATTTCTCTTAGGTTACTGATATAGTGAAGGTTTGTAGAGTACATAACATCATAAAAGAGAGCATTTCTCTTAGGTTACTGGTTGCATCCTTCAAAGGAAAATCCTAGGACTGGTATAGGTCTTTGCATTCTCCTTCTATCCACTCTTGGGACCAACTCAGAGAGAATTTTCTTGACCACTTCTTGAAAAAAGGAGTTCACTCCTCTTTGTTGCAATAATTAATCACCATAAAAAGGTCCTTGGAAGAGGCCATGAGCTACTTCAACAACAAGTTTCATAAAACGTAGGAAAGAATTCTTGTGAATACTAGGCCTCCACCCACTATGGTGTTAATGTTTTATCTAAAGGATTTCAAATTGAACATCGCAGTCATGGTGTAGACTATGGGAGGAGATATTCTTCCCAATAGATATAATATATATATGCACATAGAAAGTACTTTAATCAATGTTGGGAAGCCTCCACCACATCCATCCATTCCCATGTTTGTAGGAATCTCTTGTGGCCCTTGGGAAGAAGCAACTCCAAGCACTTCTGATCCATAAGCAACTACATCAGTTGTACCACCATCCATGTACATATAACGTGGTGCAAAACTAAGCATGTTGGGCTCCTCTTCATTAGCAACGGATGTCAATGATATGAAGAATGTCATGTGGTTCTTTGCAAATGAGCTAGTCCTTATCTAATGATAGCAAGAAACACCTCTCAAGCCTCCCATGCAAATCTATCAAGGAGGAAGACCATCTTATCAATAAAACACATATCAAGGGGCTTTGAAGGGAGCAAGTTAGCAATTCCCACTCACGAACTAGATGGTCCTAGTTACCATGTTGCTCCAGACTATTAGGAATAGTCCTAGGAAAGATTTAGTTCTAGGCTAGAATAACCTAGTGGAGGATGAGAACATATGGTGCTTCTTGTACAATGATGGTAATATGCCTCAAAAAATTTCAAGGGGAAATTTGCAATGGAAGATAGTGGAGCAAAGATTCAAGGGAGTTTTATGAAATGAAAAGGAATATCGGTCTCCCAAAATGGAGAATGCTCACTTTAGAGCACACATACAAGGAATGTCCTTAGAACAAGAGTTGGCTATCACAATAGACCAAACAATCTTCTCTTGGATGGAAGAAGAAGATGTAGTATTTGGAAATGATGGTTTGATGAATAGTACCCCATAAGTATGGTCGGACTACAACACAAGGTCAAAAAGAAGGCTCGCTAGAGAATACATGCAACAAACTCTACAATGATATTATGGACCAAGCATGGGGGAAAGACAAAAATATTTTCTAAATCCTTGCACTTAGAACATTTAGCAGACAATGTGGTCTTGTGCTTTAAAGCAGTGTATACCTCCTTCTCAGAAAGGGAGACGTATTATGTGGAAATGTTAGAAGATGAGGAGGTCCTCCCAAACCAATTTATTGATTCTAACCCATTCAAAAACTTCTATGCTACCGAATTAGGTACCTATGTGATCTTCAACAATGACCAAGTATTCCCAAAATTAGTGAAAGAATAGGAAGATCCTAGTGGACCACAAAAAAATAGTGTGTGGTTGTTATATTTTGATGGCACTAGATGAAATGTTGTTTCTCGAGTAGGTGTTTGATTGGTATCCCCAACTGGATCAACAACAATCAAAGATTTTTGTTTCCAGATGCCATGCTCAAATAATGATGCTAAGTATGAGGCCTTGGTACATGGTTTGTTTCTTCCAAAATGAATGGGCACAAATAGAGTACAAGAATTTAGAGATTTAGAGTTAGTTGTGAGCAGTGTTTGTGAGTAGGAAACTGCAATGTAAGAATGAAGTCCTATAGTCACAAAGTATTGAATTTGATTTATAGTTTTGAAGCTTTTAACATACAGGTGATCCTGCGATCCTAGAATAATGTCATTGATTAGATGGTTTTGATTGGTTCACAATTTGAGCTAATTTCTAAACCAATAGCAAAAAAAATGTAATGCAAATCTTTTTTTGACCATCAATTCCAAACAATGATCAAATTGGTACATTTTTGAGGAGGATATTTAGATTGCTATTTTTTTACAAAAATAAAGAAAAGTGTCCAACCATTCATAGTCTAAAAATAAAAGAGCTATGGAAGGGAAAGTGATCTAATTGAAAGGAAATAATCTCCCTCGAGATCTGATTTCTCTTAAAAATCTTTCCAACTGTGAGGATGAGAGAAATAGAAAACAAATATTCATTGCTTATGAGAAAGAGTATAAAGATTTCGATGTCAAAATAGTAGAATGTTAAAATTCAGAAGAGATGTCTCACAAAATGATAAAGAGATACTAAAACGGATATGTTCTAGATACGACGGGGTCATAGATTGGACCTAAGATGATCTTAGAGGATACGATCAAGGCATAATTCAACATACTATTGACTTGTTCGAAGGCTCAAAGCCTATTGAAAAAAAAAGGCTAGTCAATCCAAAAGTAGAAGCATTGATGGAAAAAAGGCTCACCAAATTAATAAAATCAAGGATAATATACCCAATTAAACATTCTACTTGAGTATCAAATCTTATACTAGTGCAAAAAAGAATGGTGATATTTGCCTCTATTTGGATTTTATGGATTTGAACAAAGCTTTGCTAAAAGATCATTACCCTTCACTCTCAATGGAGTAGATTCTATAGACCATGGCTAGATCGGAAATATTCTCTTTACTTAATGTTTTTTTGGGTTATAATTGGTTAGGTCTATGTAAAGGAAGAAGACCAAAACAAAACAACACTCACTACCAAATGGGGAATGTTCATATACTCAAAAATTCCCTTCAGGCTCTCTAATGTTGGTGCGACTTTTTTAGTGAGAAATGGATATTTACTTCAAGGGTTGATTAATATGATTATCTTAATATATCTAGATGACCTAATAGATTTTTCAAAATAAAAGAATGATCACTTTGGTCATCTTGAAAAGGTCTTCTAGAAATGCCAACTTTTGGGATTTCCTTAAATCCCAAGAAATGTGTTTTCAGAGTACCCCAAGGCAAGCTACTTGGTTTTGTGGTATCAAAGGAAGGAATAACTATATAACCCAAAATGGTGAAGGCTATAATGAAGCTACCACTAGTAGTCAACCAAAAGGGGCTATAGTCATTTTTAGGCAAGATTAATTTTGTCATTCTTTTCATTTTAGATTTCATAGGCATTGCAAGACCTATCACGCTATTGCTAAAGAAGAATCTAGTATTCAAATGGATTCCTGAAGGTAAGTTGACTTTTGAGTCAATAAATGTAGCCATCTCCATAGCCCTGGTGTTAGAAAACTCAGTCTTCTCCAAATATTTCTTACTCTATGTCTATAGTGGCCAAGAAGACATAGCTTTGATGCACTCTCAGAAAGACAAGGACAATAGCGAAGAGAATCCAATAACATTCCACTCTAAGAATCTTAAAGGATATGAAGCCAAGTAGAATTTTTTTAGAAGTAGGGTTTTACTATTGTTAAGATCCTCAAGATATTCTGACACCTAGTATCAGCCAAAAACATTACCATCCTCATTGCCCATCCTAATGTTTGGTAGTATATCATCGAAGGTGAGATAACTAAAAAGATGGCTAATTGGATCACCAAGATCCTAGAATATGATGTGGACATCTAACCAACCAAGTTGGTTTTTGGAATAGGCCTTTGTGAATACCTTGTGCAATAATTAAGCTCTCAGGTAGAAGAAGTGACCAACTAGTTCTATACAAATAAATTTGAATATGTGAGTTGTGGGTGGTGGATTGGACACAATCTATGAAAATGGGATAGTACCTAATTAGTATTTCACCTCACAAAATATCCTACTATTGATTGCAAGGCACTAGGTACATACTAATTCAAAGGATTTTGTTTAAAGGAAATTATGATGGAATCCTGATCCATTGCTTATATAAGCCATAGGAAGAGAGAGTTTTAAATGAATTCCATAGCTGTCCTGAGGGAAAAAAATTCTCCACAAAAAATATTGCTTTGAAAATAATGTGAGAAGGATATTATTGACCTTCCTTGTTTTCTAAAGTGCACCACATGTTGCAAAAATATACTTAGCACCAATATTTCATTGGAAAGCTAAAAAAATCTGCCATGCCACTAAGCCCGATCATAACTGAGGAACCCTTTGTACAATGGGGTTCAAAATTTCTTAGGATGATAAATCCTACCTCTAGTGCTAGCCATAAATGGATACTTATAGAAACTGACTATTTCACGAGGTGGATAGAGGTAGCTTCCCTAAATAATGCTACAAAAAATGAAATTATAAATTTCCTTGAGGAACTAGTTGTAAGGTTTTGTTCACAAAAACTATCATATCCACTAATGCTCAAGCTTTTGTGAGCCCTGGGATGTCAAAATCCGCTCTCAAGCATGGGGTCTACCTCAAGACTTCATCAAATTATTATCTATGGGGAAATAGGTTAGCATAGTCGATGGACAAGAACCTTATTAGGTCAATTAAGTGCACCGGGTCATAATTCCAAAATGATTAGCACAAGCACACGTGAGCCCCTCTATGGGCTAACAAAATTATGCCCAAAAAAATCTTGAAGGCCTCTCCTTATGAATTAGTATATAGAAAGGAGGTAGTTTTTCATGTTTCTATAGAAATTTTGGTATTGCAATTGTTAAAAGATTTGGAAGTCAAAGAAAGTAGTGGAATGGAAGTGAAGTTGGTGAAACTCTTGAATATATTGAAGAAAAAAGGGAACGAGCATATGATGACATGATTGGGTACAAGCAGATAGTCAAATGATAGTTTGATAAAAAAGATCTCCAACCTATATTTTTGAGAGGGAATCTTGGTGCTAAAGTACAATTAGTGTGTTGGAAAACTAGGAAAACACACAAAATTGGAAGCATTATAGAGGGGTCCCCTTCACATTCACACATGTAAAGAAAATAATGCATATGAGCTAGAAGGCCTGGATATAAATGTTTTGGATATATACTGGTAGACAATATTCCTCTAAAATTGTTCCATTAAAGCATGCAAGTTCTTTAAAAAAATTCATAGTTATGTACCATAAGTAAAAAAAATTGTAGAATATAATAATTTTGTGAATCATCCATTAGAATAGCTCAAGAATAAGTAGACATATTATATTATATTCATTGAAATATTTACAATATGATACGAGCTTGAGGCTTTGAGAAAAGCTTGAAGCTTTCTCACATAAACACAAAATGAATTACATTGTACAAAGAAAAAAGGGAGGTGACATGCAAAAAGGAAGTGAAATTGAAGCCTCCATCTAATGCTAAGTAGTCAAATCAGCATTTCTCTAGGTTTTTGTTCAATAGGGTGGAAAGGGTTAACACAAGACATATGGGCTCAACATGGCACAAACCTTATTCCTCATTACCATGACTAGATACCCAAAATTCAAAGTGATTTTTATAGTCAAGCCCAGGAATGCACTCCATTCCATACTCCCTCAATAGGAAGGAGGCCATGGGTAGGGAAAAACAATGATTCCTCTTGAGGGACATGGTGCAAAATTCAATAAGGAGTGGCAGCTAGGGAACGTCCTCCCCATAATTAACGTGCCTGCAAAAGTCCATGGTGCTCAAAATTTCATCACCAAGGATAGCCAGTTGCACAATCTCATTGAGCCTATCCAAATATGTAGAAACAAACATGGCATGGTAAAATTCGATTATCTAGGGTAACTTGGAGATGTATAAATCAAGTAGGGAGGTGATGAAGCAGGAGACAACATTATAGTTATACCATGGCTAGTTTTCATCCTTCATGTAGTCTTTGTTGAGTAGCCATTTGTTCACCATAATGATGAGGCAATCATTCTTCCTCACCAGGTACTTAATTATGTCACTCCTAACTTCACCCATGAAGGAATATTGTGGCCTTCATGGCAAGAGCTGAATAGAGGTACCTAGTCCAACCGTCATGAAAAGAAGCAAGCTAAAGCTAGCAGAATGGAAGACACAATGGGGAAAGTTTACTAACGTAAGAGCTAAATCAAGTGAATTTTTCGCTAAGGTGGCATAGATATTTATAGAAAAGGTGTTCCATCAAGCTCAATGCATGAATAGTCTATCTCCCATCAGACAACAATGTAGAAAATATCAAAGCAACTAGAGGGAGATAGATGAATCCTATAAAAAATATAGTTCCAAGACTTGAGAAATAAATTTAGGCATTGGGAGTAAATGCTTGCATGTACTGATTGCCTCCATGTGTCTATTTCCATCATCAACACTAGATAGCTTGCTTATATGAAAAGACATTGATTAATGTGCTAATTAAAAAAAAACTAAATATGCACATCTTTTTGAAGTACCTTGCATTACATAAAGCATGCTTCCCATGGTTAAAAACACACTTCCCAACACATAGAGCTTATTTGTGAAAAAAGTGGTGAACAGAAGTACTAATTACATTCTTGAGGTGAGGTTGGCATTCCCGAGGGATACATATCCCTAATCCACATGTATCGCCTCATTGGTAGCATTTAACTAGATAGTTGTAATGGCAGTGCCTTACTACATGCATGTGCAAGAAAATTGAATCCACCCAAAAATAAATTTTTTGCTAAGTGAAAAATAAAGCAAAGAGTCGTTTATCTAAAGAAGCTCTCTACAAAATTTTCAACTCAAAAATGGAAGAAGCATCATCTTTTGGTAGATAGGCTATATTTTCATCTAAAAGACTAGGCTATACAACAATTTTGGGAGGGATTCATTTGCTAATGGCCCAACATCAGAAGAATGACATTTTTCCCATACCAAACTTGTGCGGGTAGGTGACCCCATTAAGAAAGAAGCCATCCTGGATTTCGTAGACAACATTTTTGACCCAAAGCTTTTTGTGAACCCTAAAAATTTTATGGAGGGGGAATTATAAATAGTGCTCAAATATGGGGGAACTGAAGGCTTTTCTTTATGGGTCTAGAATTATGGTTTTCCACAATTCATGTTTCCCATTGTACACCCATATCTAGAGTTGGTGGATGCTTGTGCTAAGAGGTTGGACAAAGAAGTAGGGGTTATAGTCGGTGTTAGGATAAGGGTTACAATTAGTGAAACAACCATTTGAGATATGTTATGTATCCCTATAAACTGGTGTGTCGAGCAATTTGATCACAAGGCAATGAAAGAGTTCTAGAGGACCAGAACTAAATAGCTGAATTTTTATGAGGATGAAATAGAAGAGAAGCCAAAAGGAAATAAACTCCTCTTCCCTTTAGAACATTTAAAATTCAAACTAGATTTGTAGGTCATCTTATCAATGTTGTCCTATATCTATCACCATGATGATGATGAATAAATTAATGCTTACTAGATGGGTTTGACTTTTATGTTGAGGAGGGAGAAAAGATAGAAATATTTTGAATTTACTAAGATAATAGCTAAGAAGATACTAGAACAATTGATAAATTATGGCACTGAGTGTAAATCTAGGTATTCTTCTTTTCTGGCACACTTGATCTTGCATCAAACTTCTAAGGCATTTGTCACTATTTAGGTTAGATGTAAAGGGGTCGTACCAACCAATTTTTGTCTCAAGCCATGTGCTTTCAAAGACATGGGATTATTAGTTGTTTGTGGATTACTTCATGAGACTAGTGCTCATAGATTTTCCTCATGCTCCTCAAGTTGTTTTACCCATGAACTCTTGCAATGGATGAAAAGCTCACAAACCCAAGTGGATTATAAACTAGGATTTGATTTTACTTTCATCACATTCCATGGTTCCTTTGAGGAGCCTTTTAGGATCCCTAAATTTTTAATAGATAGGGCTTTCACTTTGGAGGTATTTCATCATACAACTATTGCCAACAAAGCCTATGGTACCGAAAGGAACAAGAGGGTAAAAGAACAAAGTTGTTTAACACTTTCAACCAACTTATCAACACAATTGAATTTAAGTATTTCTAATTAAAAGTCATTTTTTGTCAAACATATGATCTAGTAAGATTCATTCTAGCTAAGTTAGATACTTCCACAACCTTTTCAACTAAAATTGTTGGATAAAAATATATGGAGCACTAGTTTTAGTCCAATTTACAAAAAAAAAAAAAAATTATTTGAAAAGCTTGAAGTTTCAATAACTCGTACTAATGTAAATAACATTTTGTTAAAAATATAAAAAATACCCCTTTGTAGATCGATAAGTGTAGTTTTCAAAAATATATTTATTTTAATCATTTAATTATTATTTATATTTTATTTTTTATTTTTATTAAAAGTAGGTTTTTGGCACAAAATATTAAGTTGATTACCATGCCAAGAAAAATACTAAAACTTATTCAAAAAAATTAAAAAAATATGAATGTACTAGATAAAATAATCTATTTCAAGATCGTATAATTTTTTTCCATTTTAGGTAAATATTTAATATGAAAGTTGACATCTAATGGAAATAATAGTTTTTTGATTCATGTACATTTTAATATTTATTTTAAAATATATATTTATGAAAATTGAAAAAAAATATATTCATGCACTAAAGTTTCAAGTTATGAATACACAGAAATTTTCAAAGAAAAAAAAAATACTATAAAAGTTTGACGTCTCATGCAACTTCATTTTTTAGCATTTTATTAGCAACTAAATTATAGTGTTAATTTATTAAAAAATATTTTAAAATAATTTCTTAATTTAAGAAGAAAAACACAAACATAAAATATACTAAAAAATACATATTTTACTAGTTTACATCATTTCAAAATTCAAAACATATATGCCACTTTTTAGTGATTCAAGTTTAAAAGTTGGATCAATGTTGGTCATTTCCTTTATAAATTGTGACACAACTTTGTGTTTTTACCCAAGATAGCACTTTTCTTGATTCCTCTCACTATTTCCAATAGTCAGGTAACACTTGTAGAAAGAAAGGAGTGGGAGGTACTTATTAAAAATTGGCACGCGTGGGCCTAGTTCTCATTACTGATGCATGGAGTTACAACCCAATAAGGCATCTCCTAATTGTAGGACATGAAATGTGGGAGTACTTTGAATCAAGAAGGAACATGACTGAGGAGAATTCAATTTTTTTCATTTAATTAGCCTTCATACCATTCAATTGGACACCATGGCTTTAATTTTATGTCAAGACGATGGAGTACCAATAAAACATCATGATGGGAAATTCCATCAGCATGCAACTGAGCATCTAGGATGGTAAAAAAAAAGAAAGTAGATTTTTGGAGGTTCCCACAAGAAATTAAAAGCCTCAAAACCATGCATGGAGATATTTAACCACATGAAGAAACACTTGACCAAATCTATGAAAAGGAGATGGACACTAATGATAGTAATCTTGAGTCCAATCAATAGATTGAACTGAAGGAGTTTCCACTCTGCACTTCTCGACCTCAAGAGCCTAATGCAGAAAAAGGGAAAGGAAAGGTGATGAATTTGAAGGGCTCACAAATCACACATTCTACTACCACTCAACCAAAGGGAAAAAGGACCCAAAGGTCTTCAAAGAGGTCTATTGTAGCTAAAAAATCCCAAGCATTAGCGGGATCAACTGCCAAAGAATCTAAATCTCTCATTTCCTCCCACACAAAGAAAAGATGATTCCAAGACCTAGGCAAACCAGTTGTGTCAAGAAGAGGAGAAGAAGAGGTAGAGTATGCTCCACTAGGATATTTGGCTTCAACAACCTAGGTAATTTTTGTTCCCCCTCTTCTTTGCCTCTACATCTTTAGGTGTCCCTCCACCCTCATCTATTAAAAAGAGTACCCTGTTTAAATATTTTGATCTCCTTGTTCTAAACATAACCCTAGCTATTTTCACCATTGATCCTCATGAATAAAACCCATGCGTTGAGTGAGCATAATCCATGTTGGAAACTATTGACTCTTTAATCACCCTATCAAGGGTCCCCATTGAAAATACTGAAGCATCCATGTTGCCAGTTTCACCAAACCCATCTTCTAAGAAAATGTCTCTATTTCTACCCACTTCCCCATTCACTCTGATGGGTGTTCCCCCCTCTAGGTCCCCATATGGAATTCCACCCTTTTCCATGATAACACTCCCCTTTGCCTCTCTGCAATCTCATAAAGTTGAGGATTCTCCTTTCATCACCTCTTTTTCAGTCTCCCTCTAGGGGCTTCTATTTCAGCACAAAGTATTAACACCTCATAGAGTGTTCGAGGACACTTGGATGCAACGAAGTAGGCTTGAAAAGATAGAAAACATAAACTACAGATAAAACCAATGGAAAAACTAGCTACTCAGAAGATTCAGGCTTGTTTTAATGAAGAATGAAATTCATTGTTGATTGCTACCATGAAGCCACTATCATCCAACCTAAAATAAGAAATAGAGATGGAAGATTATGACATTAAATTTATGGGCCTTAGTTTAAGTGAGACTCTCTTGTGCAACAAAGTAGTTCTCGCTAAAGCCACTCAGAAGGTGGTCTACACCGACTATGGGAAGTTGGAAAAAAAATGAAGTAGCATGACATAGACCTGGAAAATATAAAAGACATGAGGGACAGGCTGTAGGTAGAAATCAAGGTCAAGGATGTGGATATGGTTCGCATAAGGCAGTTACAAAATTAGTAGGGGGAAGCAACTGAGTTTCTTGAAGAAGCCTGAAGTGAATAGGATCAACTTCATGTTGAGATAGTAAAATTGAAGAGTGATATTGATGCTAAATGTGAGACAAACACATAATATCAATGCAAAAAGGAGAAGATGGATAGAGATATAAACACAGGGAGTGCTATATCTGACATGCTGCAAAAGGAAGTAAATATGTTGGATCAACAAAGGAGGACATGTATAAAGAATTGGATGGCATCAAATCTCAAGGTTTTGATGATTTTCAGAAGGCTCGAGAAGAAACAAAAAGGGAAAGGAGATTGAATCTATTTTGTAGACTCATGATAAAGAGATCGAGAAGCTGAGCTCTAAGCTCACAAGATCCCACTAGGAGAAGAGCCAATTGGAGGACATAAAGGAAAGGGAGTCAAAATTCCACCATGAATTGTATGTGGTACAAAGATCTGAGATCCTCCCAATACTAAAAAGACTAATATCCACACATTGGGAGAGAATCATAGTTATAGTTGCTACCCTAAAACAAGTCTTGTAGTTTCTAATGGATGCAAGAATTAAATGAAAAGGTTCACCCAAAAATAAACGAAATTCTACATATTTATGCTCCTCAGGATATGGAGTCAAAAAGCCTGATCTCCAAGTTATGTAATGCCACAAAAGAAGCTTTAGGAGATGCTAAAATTCATAACCAGAGGGCCACCTCAAGGAAAGGGAGGGAATTCATCATCTACCACATAGTTGCATCAAAAAGAAAATATCACTTGGAAGTGTTGAGTAGGAAGGTCAACACAATTAGGAAGGAGTTGAATATTCTACTCAAATCTAGCTTTCGTACTCTTTTCTCACCAAATGGAGGAGTGTTATAAATTGAGCAAATCGTAAATGCAACTAGACTTAAAATCCAGACTTCCATTGTACTCCCAAGTCTAAGTCCATCACCCACTATTGAGGAAATAGAGAGGGAGATAATTCCCATTTCTTGGATTTATTACCACATCGAGGTTGTTTCATCAAGGTGGGTAGGGGTTTCTTTTATGGAATTCCTCAATTTGGATCAAGCATATGAGATTTTGCGCACCATCATTCCACCCACTAATTTGGATTGGGAATTCCAACACTCCACCTCCTCAAAATTTAGGAATTACCAGAGCTCCAAGTTCATACCTCCACAAGTCAAGGCCCCTTGTGAGTCACCAGAACTATAAAGCAATTATTCCTTTAATCTTTTTGGTTTTCAACTATTTCTCTTTTTGACTTTGAGATGAATCTATGCCCAACTAAGCAAATACTACTCCTAATGGCACACAAAATGCCATGTGGTCACTATGTGGCTTTATTTACATTTCATTTCCCCTTTAGGAGAGAGTGGTTGTATGTTTCAGGTTGGCAAGTATTTTCTTCAAAGCTACTCTCACAAATCTGAGATCGCCTGCTTGCTTGACATATCCTCTATTCATTTCAAGTAGTTTATATTTTTGTGGAGTGATCTCTTCAAGTTGAGTTTTCTAAAAAAATGATGTGCATCTTACTCTCAGGATGGAACCTTCTAATTCAGCATCATCAATCTCTATGGTTGATCAATTGGATTTTTTCCAGGCTGTGTATACTTCTGATTGTCTTCTAATACATATCTTCACTAAAATATCTAAGTCCATTAATGAAGTAGTTGGAACTTAATGAGAAAATATTTTTGTGATCTAATCAGGTTCCAAGATCGGATTGTGAGCTATTAGGATCATGCATCTAGTAGTTTATGCTTCTAGAGTGTTTCTGGTAGTGCTCTCTTCTTTTGGTTATAAATAGAAGTTGGTAGCATAGTTTTGAAAAGTTGGAAGAAATTGCTTCAAAAATATGTTTGAAGGATATAGATCCTTTAGGAATTTATTTTTTTCTCAGAAGTAGAAGGTTTTTACATAATAATACTATTATCTCTACCATGTTATATTTTAATTCAAACTATCATTGGATTGGTATGCAACAATTATTTTTTAGATCACATAATATAGTTCAGTTTGATATTTTTGCAAGAAATATTTGAAATTGTGGATGCTATGGCCTTTTTCAAATTTTTTTTATATTTTGTTTATGTTAAAAATATTGTGTTAACTTTTCTTTGGTAGTGCAAATAGCTAATATTCATGTTATTAATCTTCTATGTTGAATGCTAGCTTTCAGAAATTGAATTATGTCTATTGAAATTTTCCATTTTTTGTAAAGAGTTTTCCATTTTCCCTATTATGCTATGAAGGAAGAAAGGTTTTGTAGGTTTCCAAATATTTTTGTTAATATTTAGAAGCCTTATTATGTTTGAATAGACCTTAAAGGGTGCTTCCCACAGGGATATTTGAAAGAATACATTATTCTTTCTTTAGTCTTTGTTGCACATTCTCTTCCCAAAAATGAAGGTTCTATGACATTTTGTGCCTATCATATGAGTTATAAGAAATAATTATGATTGGAAATGTTGTAAAATATTTGGTGCATTGCCATTTTTTTATGTTTTATTCACTTTTCTTTCAACCTTCTTCAAAAAACACAAATAAAAGCCAACTTTCTATAAAAATTTTGGAAGTTATTTAGTGAGGCATAAATTGGCCCCCTACTCACTAAATTTTCCAAAAGGTTACCAGAGAAGTGCAAGATTTTATGATCAACACATGTCATCTAATGCATGATGATGAAGTTCAAGATTCTATACAACCTCTCAAGCCCGTACTACCCAAGAGACTATGACAAAGCAAAGTCAACCAACAAAGTACTCATATCAATTATTCATAAATATTGTGGCATTGAAGAGATAGACTGGGATAAAAGACTACTAGTTGTACTATGGTTATATCATATGACATATAAGGAAATAATCAACCACACACCCATCCAACTCGTGTATTGTTAGGAAGATGTAGTACTGACAAAATACACAATACCAATCTTATGAATTGTAGTAGAAAAAAAAGTTGGTGATATAGAGAGATTGAAGGAGAGATTATTCTAGTTGAACAAGTTGGAAAAATGACAAGTATTGGCTTTGGGGGTGACAAAGGTGATGCAAAAACAATAGAATTTCTTGCATAACAAGCATCTTCGATGAAAAAAATTCTAGCTAGGACAGTTAGTTTTGAAGTATAATGACCATAACAAGCTAAAGCTAGGAATGTTAAAAATAAGGTGGTTGGGTCTATTATGAAAACATGAAGTTGGAGAAAATGGAGAAATAAAACTTGAAAGAATAGATTGTATTGCATTTAGAAGGATCCTATCAATAGGTCAAAGCTAAATATTGACAAGGAAATAAGAATTGAACCTATGTAAATCAATATTATCAAATATGGAACAAGAGAAGATTGGCTTGTGTAGAGGGAAGAAGCAATTAGAGAACAAGATTGGGGTATAGGTGGTAGTGAATATGTTGTAGAAGAGGATTGGGAAATGCTAAGTGGTGGAGGGGAAGAAATAATTGCCTATAAGTGGGATGGAATCACAGTGCTTTAAATGCAAAATCGCTTAACCAATGCCTTGTTTGGAATCCTTGCTCTCTTGAGGAGGGTGCATGACCACTAGACATATCTTGTAACCTACAAAGGTATAAGGATGGAGTACTTAGTGAAATAACTCAATGATGAAGCCTAAAGAGAAATGGAGGAGCAAGTCAAAAAATATTGGAGGGAAAAAGAAAAAAGTGGAACCAAGGAAGAAGAGTGGTTGGAAAATGAAGAATGGAGTGCATATGCAGAAAAGGTGGGGTCGTGACTGAAAAAAGAAATTATAATGAAAGATACCTTTGTCTCTCATGTTGATGGATATATGGAAGACCTACTGAAGTACATGAGAATGAATATATGGAAGATGCTAAAGGTGGTGAAGGTGGTGATGATGAAAAAACTCTAGTAAGTGGTGCCAAAGATAGATGAACCATTGATAATTGATGGGGAGGATGTGAAATGGTACCAAAAGTATGGTGGATAGTACATTCATAGAAATTTTAAATGTATAGGTATCACTCCCTTACTGGATAAATGGTTTGAATTAAAATACATGGGAACTTTTTGTGAAAAGGAGAGCTATAAAAGGCCTTTTTTTACATGCAAATGACACTATGCCTTGTAATTAAAGGTTTGTAAAGGTAATGCACATAGGGGATAGAAGAGGAAAAATGAAGAGGAGGAGAGAAAAAAACATACGAAGGAGAAAAATAGAAATTAAAGAAAGAAGAAAGTGTAATGATGTAAATAGGGTTCCCCACCTTTTAGGAGATGGAGCACAAGGGGATAAGACCCTCCTATTTTTCTAACATAACATTCAAAGAGACCTCTACAGATCTCAAACTAGGGGTATAATGAATGAAAGAGATCTGCAATAGGGGTACTCTAGGGTATAACAAATGACTAAGGAGGGGTTCCCCACCAAGCTTGGGCTTGGAAAGACTAATGACATGAGATATTTAATGATTAACATAATACTTTGTAAAACTTAAATGAATGACCTAAAAAAATGAGCATAAACCAGAACAATGAATTAGGAAATCAGAGAAGTGCACTTGGAAAGTGAAATATAATTGAAATAAGCTCCAAAATTATGAAAATGCATACTTTAGGGAATACTAGGATTGGTATGTCAGCTTGGGGGTATTAGTCCTAGACTAGGGTATCTAGTCCAAAACAATAATTTGGCAGTATGGATTTAGGATCTCCAAAAATCTAGAAATTCCTTTGTACTAGGACTCATATGCCACTTGTGGTGTATCAATCTTGTCTTTCTTTTTTGGAAATTCAAAGTCTAAATCTACTCTTGTATCCCTGCTCTGTCTTCTTAACCTAATTTTTGGGTTTGAACATGTAAAAATCCCTACAAAACAAAATAAAATGTTGATTTTCTTATGGGGCTTCTCCTTGATAAAACCCCTAGTTTGGTAATTAAACCTTGATAAAAATAATGGATCTTGGAGTAGATATGTATGAAAAACCTAATCTTAAGTTCCTCTAAGATTAGGAAATTTGAAATGCAATGCAACCCTATTCTAACGTCCTGCAACAAGATGCATGAATGAAACATGAAAATGAATGACTCACTTTTGGAGATGTCTAATCACTCAAGAAAAAAGTCATTATGCTTGATTTGATGGCTAGTTGCATCTACCCAACCTAGAATCCATCATGATTCACCATAGGAAGCCATCATCAATATTTGGAAATGCTAGATATTGAATGAAAGTGAGCTTGAAGACCTTAAAAAACAAAATTATGTTTCTCGAAGATTTCAACCTTGCTTTCTCTTGAAAACTTGAATGCTCTTATGAAAGAATACTTTAGTGTTTTTGAATGCTTAGATGTTAAATTTCCTTCTCTAGATGACAATAATGAATTAAAATATTTTTTATATAGGAATTACACCTAATTTATAGTTATTTATATCTTGAAAACCAACATCAACATTTTTCTTTTATTTAAAGCTTGAATTTCTTGCTCAAACCCTAAAAATAGGCCACACGGGACCCATACACAACTTGTGGCATATTGGTCCCACCTAGGGGGACTCATATTCCCAAGGTGGCATATGAGTCCCACTGTAGATTTTCAAGGTGGGATAGTGATGGGTTGTTAGAAAAAATAATGCTTTTGTTAATTTTGTCAAGATTTTAGTTTAAATAAGCCCTGAGATTCAAAATAAGGGGTCTTAGTGGTCTATTAATGATGGTTTAAAGGTTATTTAATAAAAGGGTACTAAATAGGTCTAGATTAAATGAGAAATTGTATCATCTCCAAGAAGGGAGTACAATTTTCATCATTACATCTAGCCCCCACTTTAGTGCCCATATGGTTCTACGTGGACATGCAAGCTAAAGGAATCTAAACAAAAAACTTCATTTCATAAAAGGATACTCAATTGGATTCATTCATAATATGAGATAATGAAACCCCCATTGTAGCTATCTATAAAACCACAATATTAGGAATCACATCTTGCAACACTAACTCATTAGTTGTTTTAAAAATCCTCTTATCTAACATCCCCTAGAAATCGAATTCAAGGGTAGATGTATGCCTCCCCTTGATTTCAATTACTTTACAGAGGTGGAAGCAAGGTAATAGTCTAACCACTTTGAATTATATAGGTTGTATCACAGGGTATTTCCAAATACCATACCACATAATGATAGACACATGATGAGGAAGGGATTGGAATCATGATTCAAATGCAACAAATAGCTTGGAAAATAGTGTTCACTAGCCTTCTATATGATAATTTAAATGAAAAAGTAATTTTAACCCTAATATAGTAAAAAATTAATTTTAACATATATAAGAGAAAAAGGTGAAGTAGCTTGAACTAATTTTATCTTTTCCCATCTTGCAGCTTGAAATTGTTGGAGAGTAATTGAGGATATCGAGCCAATGAGAGTACATGTCTCCGAGGAGGAGGTAGCTCAAGGAAAGCTACATCATCAGGTGAGTTGATTTTTATGTGCCCTAGCTTTGTCCTTATGCATTTATTTTATGTTTTACACATTTCTAGGTTGATTTATGACCCTAGAAGAAAATTTCACAAAGTGTCCTTTTCTTCGCATAGTGTCCCACTTTTTCATGGAGTGTCCCACTTTTTTTCAAAGTGTCTTGTGTCTTTGTGAAGTGTCCCAAATAGGGATAAATTATCTAAAACCCTTAGAAAAGTATCCTAGAACAACTTTAGCACACTTTTTATTTGTTGATGTATAGGTTTAATATTTTAGATTGTTTATAGGAGATATTTTTTAGTTTTTGTTAGTTTCCACCCTTGTCACAACAGTGTCTCAGTGATAGACCATTTTTCCGCCTACTAGACCTAGTCTGAACTTTATTAGAGGTAGATAGTAAAAATTTATAGATGACTAGATTATATTGGGCTTACCTCATGCCTCCCATGAGGTGTCATGATGATATGCTAATGGTGCTTGTTGAGAGATGGGATATTGACACCTGCACATCTCTCTTACCCACCATTGAAATGGCAATCACCTTGGAGGGTGCACTTTGCATCCTTTGATTCCTTGTTTAAGGAGAGGCTGCACTTTATAAGGGATTATAAATACATGAATATGTGAGTAGATATAGGGTATTTCATGGGAGGATTGGTTTGAGAGGAGATTGTAGGGCCACATATTGATCTATTGTGGCTACCCTATGCATGATTACTAGTATTGAGATGGATTATGATTTTCATAGTGGCACTAGTACTCATCTCTGATGGGTGAGGAGCACAATTGGATGGAGGTCTTGCTCATATGATCATGAAGATAGAGTAAAAAAAGACTATATATTCCTAGGGCCACAACATCCTTAGACATTTATAGTATGATATAGGGTGGTTTTTGTACCACGAGGTTGAAAAAATGGTACATTGTACGCTACTATAGGTTTGGTGCTTGGAGCATATCACATGCACTAGGACGATAGGGTTTCCATCTATATCAGCCCAAGGATATCCACACACATTCAATTATCCACTAAGGCATTCATGGAAGTATTAAGATTTACATTTTTGGAGAGTTTCATTTAACCAGCTAGATTAGGAGGATGTCCTTTGGAGACCATACCAGCTGATACCACAATGGCCATATGATACCCAGTAGTTAAGGGGGATGTAGAGGGACATGTTTCTTTAAGGGATGAATGATTACATAGTGAGAAATTTATACTATGATCATGTGATGTGGTAGTTTGGTTAGATATAGGTACCACCAGTAGCATGCCCCTTTTACATGCGATCATTATGAAATCCCTCAAGGCTAGGAGATACTAGGCGACTAGTAGTGGATGATTATAGATCTAATAATTCAATGGACATAGATCTTGACATGGCCCTAGTCTCTGACACTAATAATGTTAGTGCTATTGATGCATATGAGGACTAGTGGGTAGTAGCATAACTAAGTATTGTATTCTTGATGAATCAGCCTATAGGATTTGTAGGACCACTTCTAGGGCATAGGGATGAGGAGGACGAGACATGTGAGGATATAGGGCTTAGGGAATCGTACTTATTTATAGATGAGACAGATGAGGATTATGATGTGGGAGAAGAATTTGATTATGAGGGAGAGGAAGAGGAGGAGTAGGAAAAGTAGGAGGAGGATGAGGGCGAGGATGAGGATGACGTGGATGAGGATGAGGATGAGGACAAGAAGGGCAAGGATTTGATGAGTGAGGGAAGTGATACGATAGATGAGGGTCCCATTACCCATGAGTGGGGAGATCCAACTCCTACCCATGTGACCCGATCACAATTGATAATCATGGCACATGCCATCACTTACGAGCATGGAGAGGCTAGCACATCCTCCATTCCTCCTATAAAAGATGATGTTCTCTTTACACAACCAGCCAAAGATCTAGGTGATAATATTTTATTTATTGTTATACTTGTGCTTATGCTTTTAATTTATACATATGTATATCATGATGTGTACTGATTATATTTTTGATTTCCATCTTGTAGTGGTTGTGAGATATTTACATGATCTCTACTGACAAGTGGCTACAAAGATAGTGCCTTTGTCATTCTTTGATCAAGCTACTAGTATAGTCTATTTTCCCCCACCCATCATGGAGTAGGACCTAGATCTATTCAAACCTTATGTCAGACTAAGAGTAGCATATGCAGGTGTTATGAGGCATGTTGATGGTGTTCAAGCTACTTATGAGGAGATTCAGGTGTCTCGAAGTCCAGAGAAGGTTGAGAGAGTCCACACAGAGGTAGCCAAGCTATAGTAAGATGAGACCACATAGAGAGAGAGCGTCTAGAGGTTGTTTAATAGGTGACCATGGCTATTGGATGAGCACAAGGTCTACAGTATGTTTTGGATGCTCTTATCAGTTCTTAATCATGATCACATACTATCGGCTCTAGATGGACTACATCTAGATAGATGCAATCACTAGATCCCAAGGGATCTAGTAGCCATAGGCCACCCTAGCACTGGATATTCAATGATATGTACTCAAAATTTATATATATATATGAAAGGAAGAAAATTTTTGTTCTATGCTTGGGAGATGGAATAATAATCTTTTACACTCTCATTGAAGGAAACCCTAGATATTTAAATCCAATGGTGAAATAGGAGAAAGAGATCTTGCAATAGGGTATCCTAGGGTATGATTAATGAATACAAGAGGGGTTCACCACCAATATAGGGATTGGAAATATTAATGATATGAAAGTTTTAATGTCAAAACCTAAAGATATGCAAGACTTCACTAAATGACATTGAAATGAATGTAAAACTAAGAGATTAGAGGTGTGCACCTAGAAGCCTATAGGAGCTTGAATAAAGACTTGAAATGATGAAAACACTAAAACTAATGTTAGTTGGGATTCATGCACTAGTTTGGGTGATTTATTCCTAGATTAGGGTTTTTGGGTAGGAACAAGAATCTAGCAGAGATATGTGTGAAACACTTGAAATTTATAAATGTCACTATACTAGAAATCATATGCCAAAAGTGGCATATCAGTAAAGTCTAGATTTTTTGGAGAGTCAAGATCTAAATCTGCTCTTCAATCTTTGCTTGTTCTTCACAACTTGATATTGGGGTTTGAGTTGTCAAAATTTTCATTGTAGAAGTACTTTTATGATCTCGAAAATGAGGTGAAAACTTTGAAAACTTTGAACACTTTGAAAACTTTCTCCGAAATTTCTTTATATTATTTCTTCAACCTATATCTGCAAATCACACACTAAAGAGAGGGAAATTTTTTATTTTATTAGTAGAAATGGGTTTTCCTTTTTCAAACCTCATTTTGGTAATCAAACCTTATAATAAAATTAAATTAAATGAAGGAATGATGAATGAACAACATGTAATGTTACAACTCACCAAACCCTAACAATAAAGTGCTACAAACTTGTATGAAATGGATCCAATGGATGCAAATCTTTACTCTTGCTTCAATGTTGTGGATCTCAAATTGAACGCTTTCTTGAATCATAAAGTATACATCACAATTGTTAGCTCAAAAACAAACATGATGCATAATGACTTTGACATGATGCTTGATACTTGAATAATGCTCCTAAATGCTTCATAAATAACTCTTGAAGGATCTTTAATGTGCTTGAATTCTCTTTTGATAAAAAATTTACTATAATTCATGAACACTTGAAAGCCAAGGAGAAAAATAGTGAAATAACCTTGTATTTATACTTACTTATACCAAAATTCTTGAAATTACAACACTACAAGCTGACATTAGATCTGGGAGGATAAAATCCCACCAATAATTTGAATTAAATTTTATTTTGGGCTACATGAGAATCATAAACTAGAAGTTGCATATGAGTCCCATTAGGCTTAACTATGAGATACATTTTTAAAAAATTCTTAGAATGATATAAAATCAGGATTAGCACCCTAAAGCCTAGGTGGGACTCATACACTCAAGGTAGTGTATGAATCCTAGATCACTAAATCTAGACCACACAACCTAAAATACATGAATTATGATTGTAACATAGTTTATGTTAGGATTATCCTGGAAAAGATGCATTAAGAAAGGCTCATGGATGTAAAATAAGGCCAATTAAAGCATAAAGAAGCACCATTAATAATGAAAACCCTAGATTAGTGTGAAAGTGTGGTACAACACTTTACAAAATCATAAATAAGGCACAATTATATCCATTGAGTTTACAAGGGCCCAAGAACTAACGTGAATGTGTTAATAACATTACAACACTAAATCAAGACATCATTAAGATTAATTTAACAAAGAGGATCCAAACAATTATGAAAATGCTATGGATGACATTTATTGACACTATAATATATATGATCATTTGATACTTGATTACTTATTCTTATGTATTTTATGTTAAATGGCAATGTGATTTATCAAATAATTGTTGTAAGAATATTTAATAAATGTCTCCATGATTTCACATGTTTTATGTGATCTAATTAAAAGTACTCGAGTTTCTTTTAGATGCAACATTATGAATAAGTATGTTATGCTAAATTAAATGCACCTATGATATAATTAAAGAACATTAAATGCATATAATGATCCAATTTAACAAAAAAACCTAAGGTGGATTTGAATAGTATGAAACCTAAAGTAATTGCCTAAAAATTATTTTAAATAATTAATTTATTATTCAAGACACACATATAAATTTTTGTTAAGAATCAAGAAATGTGAGAGTACATAGAATATCATCTACTAACTCGAACACCACTACTCTATCATTCACAATTGAAATGAAAATTTTTGTCACCTCTTGCACCTCTAGAGTTTTGCACCTAAAACGAGAGAGAAAATGATCAACAATTAACTCAAGAACAAACCCTTGATATTTTAATGCAAAGAAGACTGAAATATATTAAAGGGGATTTCCCGAAAGGATAAAAACTAATAAAAGAGATTCACTACCAAATGTAAACCTAGAAAGTGTAGGATTTTTTAAAATATAGTGTGATATGTAGAAAGACCTAAGCAGATGAGTAGAAATGCAAGTACAACAGAATAGGAAAGTAAAATAGAAAGTGTGAACCTAAGAATGTGTAGAGGCTAGGATGAAGACTAGAATTGCTATTAACCCTAAAATTTTGATCTATTGGGACTCATTCACCATTCTGGGTGAATAAATTATGGATATGGAAAACTACACTAGAGCTTGTTTCAGACAAATGGGTATCCAAATCTACAAAAAAATCTAAAAAATAGGTACAATGGGAGTCATTCACCACTAATGGAAAATGAGTCCACTTTAATTTTTTTCAAAAACTTGAAATTGGAAACAAAAGCTCTTGGTATGCTCTTTTTGTTGCTACATGTGTCCAAATTTGAAATCCTAATTTTTGGCACTATGAGTGACTTTTTGTGGATATTTTTACTTAGCAAATAGGGGGATTACTTCAACAAGTTGGCAACCTATTCTTCAATCATTTCCAAATCTTCAATGTACTCAGAGCTACAATCACACAAGGATAGATAGTGAAAATAATGATTGATAGGGCATGGGGGTTTTCCTTCATCAAAACCCTTTTACATAATTAAAACAAAATAATGAAATAAGATAATGAAGCATGAAATAATGAAATTAGACACTTTCCATGATGATAGATTTTAAATTGCTACAAAAATGGATGAAGAATCTACCCTTGAATGTGTTAGAAAGCTATCTTGATGGATTTAAATGCTAAAACCCTAGCTTGCATGACTTGAGATGGATAATGAATGATGAATGAATAATTGGGGGTGAAATGAATAGAAAAATATTATATTTATACACAATTATACAACAGAAAGAATCAGTTAAGGAAGCAGCTGAAAAGACTCTTGAAGTTTTTCAAGAAATCAAGCAAAAATTTGAAAAAGAATGTTGTAGTATGAATCCTCTCCAATTCTGGTCTCAAGATCACGAGGAATGTGAAATTTAGATTAAGCCAGAATGCATGTCAGTAATTCCCCATGAACCAGCATATCTCATGAGCCCTACAGAAGTGAAAGAAATGGATGAACAATTATTAGAATTATCAGAAGGAAATTTTATTCGTCCAAGTAAAAGTCCATTCTCTTGCCCGACATTTCTAGTAAACAAGAGAGCAGAAAAGGTAAGGGGAAAGAAGAGGTTATGCATAAATTATAGACCCCTCAATGAGATTATCCTTCCTTTTAACTATCCTATCCCATTCAGTACTGATTTAATCAGAAGAGCTGCAAACAAAAAGATATTTTCCAAATTCGACTGCAAGTCTGGATTTTGGCAAATAAAAGTAAAGGAATCTGACAGATATAAAACAACATTTTCAGTTCCTCAAGGTCTTTATGAATGGAATGTCATGCCTTTTGGCCTTTGCACAGCCCTGGCTTACTTCCAGAGAAGAATGGACCAAGCATTAAGACATTTGAAAGATTTTTGTGCTGTTTATATTGATGACATTATTGTATTTTCATATAGTATTCCTGACCATATGCAGCATCTTAATGAATTATATGAAGCCATAAAAAGACATGGGATATGTTTGACAGCCAGAAAATTGATAATAGGCCAAACAGAAATTGACTTCCTTGGGTTACATCTAAAATATGGTAAAGTTCAACTCCAACCGCATATTTTGCAGAAAATCCAAGAATTTCCTGATTTCCTCCATGATAAAAAGCAAATTCAAAAATTTTTGGGCTGTTTGAACTATCTCTCACCATTTTACAAAGGATTGGCTGAAGACAGAAGAGTGATTCAGAATCACTTGAAAGATGAAGGATGGTCCTTATAGGCAACAAAAGCAGTTCAGCGCATCAAAGCAAAATGTCAATATTTACCTGAATTACAAAATCCTATTCCTGAACTACCATTATTCCTATATACTGATGCATCTGATAAAACATGGTCTGCTATGCTCATACAGGAAGAAGAAAATGGAAAAAAAAATGTATGTGGTTATCGCTCTGGCACTTTCACAGATACTCAAACAAGATACCACATTTATGAAAAAGAAATATTGGCTGTTAAAAATGGTATAGCCAAATTCAAAATTTTCCTCAAACCAGTCCACTTCACAGTCAGAATAGCCAGTCAAGCCATGCGAAGCCTGCTTAAGAAAAAGCCAGACAAAGACATTGCCCAGGGGAGAATTGCATGATGGTACTTTGAATTTCTCAGCTATGATTTTGATATAGAATGGATAAAAGGAGAGAATAATCCGCTTGCTAATTCACTCACCAGGGAACTGGCAGGATCAATTTATACTGACCTTGAATTTTTAGAATGTGAATACTATAGGTCAGATGGTGCAGCCATCTATATGGCAAACTTTGGAAATGGTAACATATTGATGCTTCCTACTCTTCCCAAAGAAGTAGTGATCACTTTATTAGAATCTTATTTCTTGAATAAATGGTTCAGAGATATGCAGAACATGATTAATTATCATCATCAAGCTCTAGCAGATCCAGACGAAGAGGAAGAATTCAAAGAAATGATTGGAATGGCAAATGCTCCAATAAAATTCTGGTGTGGAAGACAAGCTATACATATCAGAATCAAAGGTCTTTTTGGAATGAATTGGTCTAAAAATAGCAAAATGAATTTATTAAAAGCTATTAAGTTTGGGTTTATAACTCGAATTAGTTTTGACCAAGACTCTTTTGAAGATTATGCAGATTCAATAGGAGCAAGGTTTAATCCTGATATGGAAGAATTCTTTAATCTTTTATATCCAAATTTTTGCCATAAGATTTGTGATAGTCTGACATTTTATCTGATGTCTTATCCAAGGACCAGGTATATGTTTCCCAGACTGGAATTCTACCCTCCCACAGCCTAGTGGAAAGCAGAAGTGAAGATACAAAATATGGAGATTGCTCTCAGACCTGCACTTCTTGCAACATGGCTTGAATTATATTTTGCATATTCTCAAGACTACATGGTCCAAATAGACTATATGTTTAATGCCATGAATGAAGATTGGGAACGAGCATGTGAAGAACTACTGGATGAATTATTAGATCCAATACCATTCTAAAGTTAGCACATGGGCTTGTCTGTGCCGTGATGTCACCCACGTTAAGATGTGACAATAGGATGCTACCCTATTCACAAAAAGCAAGATCCCCATAATGACTTTTGGGTGTAAAGTCAACATGTACGTGACATGTGTCCTAATCATGGTTGTTCAACTTTTCCTGTTCACGCCTTTTCACATGGCTACAGAAAAGTTTGTTGGTTGGTTCTTATCCTCGTTCACGCATTTACCTTTGAGGTGTTGCTACGGATAAGATGCTTCTACGTGTCACTCTTCTATTGACGGACTTCAAATTATTGTAAAGAGAAGGTTAAAGTTTTGCTTCGATGGAATCAGTCTCTTCCTATAAGAGGACCTCGAAGACGCCTTTCTAAGACACGAAGTAAGAGATTGGAGTCTAGGTTTAGAAGAGTCTAGTTTCAGACATATGCTCTCTCCTGCGCTTAGTGCGATCTGGATGATCAGAATCTAGAAAATATTGTAATGAGTTTTGATAGTGGAACAAGCTTTGAATGCAAGATTTGCTTATTCATTTTCTTTTGTATTTTCTTCTTCTGTGTCATCGGGTTTGGTATCTATCATTTCTCCAAATAAATGATTGAGATTTATTGAGTAAGAAAATTCACCAGATAATATATTATCTCCAGATAATATATTAAAGGGGATTTCCCTAAAGGATAAAAACTAATAAAAGAGATTCACTACCAAATGTAAACCTAGAAAGTGTAGGCTTTTTTAAAATACAGTGTGATATGTAGAAAGACCTAAGCAGATGAGTAGAAATGCAAGTACAACAGAATAGGAAAGTAAAATAGAAAGTGTGAACCTAACAATGTGTAGAGGCTAGGATGAAGACTAGAATTGCTATTGACCCTAAAATTTTGATCTATTGGGACTCATTCACCATTCTGGGTGAATAAATTATGGATATGGAAAACTACACTAGAGCTTGTTTCAGACAAATGGGTATCCAAATCTACAAAAAACTCTAAAAAATAGGTACAATGGGAGTCATTCACCACTAATGGAAAATGAGTCCACTTTAATTTTTTTCAAAACTTGAAATTGGAAACAAAAGCTCTTGGTATGCTCTTTTTGTTGCTACATGTGTCCAAATCTGAAATCCTAATTTTTGGCACTATGAGTGACTTTTTGTGGATATTTTTACTTAGCAAATAAGGGGATTACTTCAACAAGTTGGCAACCTATTCTTCAATCATTTCCAAATCTTCAATGTACTCAGAGCTACAATCACACAAGGATAGATAGTGAAAATAATGATTGATAGGGCATGGGGGTTTTCCTTCATCAAACCCCTTTTACATAATTAAACCAAAATAATGAAATAAGATAATGAAGCATGAAATAATGAAATTAGACACTTTCCATGATGATAGATTTTAAATTGCTACAAAAATGGATGAAGAATCTACCCTTGAATGTGTTAGAAAGCTATCTTGATGGATTTAAATGCTAAAACCCTAGCTTGCATGACTTGAGATGGATAATGAATGATGAATGAATAATTGGGGGTGAAATGAATAGAAAAATATTATATTTATACACAATTATACAACAATTCTTGAAAATACCACATCACAGGTCGACCTTAGATCTTAGAAAATAAAAACCTGCCATAATTTTGAATTTATTTTTATTTTTGTGCCAAAGGGGACTCATTTTCCCCTAGTGGTGAATGGGTCCCACTCAAGGAATTATAAGTGGGTGTGGGAAACTATATATTTTAAATGATGTTTATCAGGTATATTCTACCAAAATACACTTAAGGCCTGTAAGTGTAAAATATGGCGAATTAAAGCATAAGAAAGGTCCAATTATTGATGAAAAGACTAGAAAAGCATGAAAGTTTGTTACAACACTTTACAAAACTTGAAAATAAGGCTTGGTAAGTGATAAAAATAAGTTATTTAGGTGAAATATTTTAATAAGATCCTAGAAAAGTGTGAAGGTGTGTTACAACACTTCACAACAGTTTTGCAAGGCATCATAAAATTATTATTAATTCACAAAGGCCTGAGTCCTAATGTGGTTGTGTAAAAAAACTCACAACACTAAATAAAGGCATCATTAAGTCTAATTTATCATTATTTATTACCATCTCAAGCAAGAGATACTTTTTTCTATGTTACATTTAGCCCCCACTTTAGTGAGAGGATGAAATTGCTTCAAAATTACACTAAAGTAGACATTCAAGAGGGGTCCAATTGTTCTAATATGGATGGTCTAGGATAACAAAGATGAAGGAGGTGGTTGAGCCCTAGGATATAAGATCCTAAGTCAAATCAACATAATCATAAAAGGACACACACAAGGAGAATTATTTGTAGAAAATCCAAATACACAATCATGCAATGGAATTAAATAGAAGGAAGAGAAAAGTGAAAATAAAAAGGTGGATCAAGATTTGACTATTTTTCCAACATGATGTGGATCAGAGCTGGGTTGTTTTTCTAAAAATTCATACTCACTATGAGGCAATGGAACTCTTGGTTGTCCACTAGGTGAGAAGTCCTAAAAGGTGAGAAACATACACTCATCACTGATATGCACTCACACACATGCAAGTGGCTATGGAGAAATTCATGTAGCTTCTAATTGGGCTTCTCGTTCAAACCATACCAAATTTATACCTCATACTAACTTAGATAAGGCACCAAAATGATCTTCAATCTCCATGAGGTAAGAAAATCTTTGCATACTTGAAACTCATAGACATTGTAAATGAAAAATAGTACAAGGAATTTTCAAAGGGATTTTTCTTAGTTCATGCAAGGTCTCATCTTAGGGAACATTGTACCTAATGCTTCCAAGAGAGGACAAGTGCAAATGGTCTCATCTTGTTTCCAAGAGAGGACAAGTGAAAAATATCATCCTGGGAAACATTATACCTAATTTTTTCGAAGAAAGGAAATCACAAGAAAAATAAAATCACTCAACGAAATATGAGTGTTGACGTATGCGCCACTTTAAAGCAGTTGCTAAAACTATTGTTGTGAACAATTGCATTAAATTAGAAGAATACATGAGAGATTATTCATAAATCCCTATGCCAAGTCATATGTTTATGATAAGCTACATCATGAAAAAGGTAATATGTCACATGTGAGCCAACTTGAGTCATGTCATCCACATCCCAAGCTTTCTCTTATATGTAATTGAAAGGTGATCAACTAGCCAAAATAAACAATGACAAGTGACATACGAGGAAAAGGCTATCTAACCACTTGCCCCCACTTAGTGTATGACAAGGGTGAGCCAAATAGGATGAAAGTAAGTTTTAAATTGAGGAAGTAGATGCTTCAATACAAGGAAGAGCACCACACTCCTTGAGATGTTGAATTTTGTTACTTAAAGCCTTAAATTCATTAGCAGAATGACTGTGAACTCTGTGATATGTGCAAAATGAATTTTTGTAATAAAATTTATTTCAAGTTCTTGGAGGGAGATATACCAAGTGATCGTCAAGGAGTCTCAACAAGATACCCTCTTTATCAATGTGAGAAAGTATTCTTGTAGTTTGCAGAAAAGATATTTCTTGCTTAGTATTAGTTGTCATACCTACATAAGACTTTAGATTGTGATATATTCTTCTCTCCTCTATAGGAGGGTGTAAAATGAACTGAATTCAAATAATTAGTGTTTTGCGAGATGACATTGACATTAAGAAAATATTTCTTTGTTTGTTTCATTTTAGGCAAAGGAGAACAATCAAGATTAGTTTTGTTGCTGACCCCTTAAAAATTAAGAGGAATACTCCCTTTCGCTTTGAGAAGATGTGGATTTACCATCCTCTCCTCCGAGAGGAAATAAGGAAATGGTGGAATATTAAAATGAAGGGTACTACCTTATTTAGAATTGCCAAAAAACTAAGAGAAGTTAAAATGAATCTTAGAAAGTGGAAAAAAGAGTTTTTTGGAAATATCTTTCAAATCAAATCTGATCTTCAGTTTAGGCTGTCTGAAATCCAAAAAAAAATTTAGAAGGAAGGCTACTTGAATGAAACTAAGGAAAAGGAAAATGAGATGCTCACAAAACTTCACGAGATAATTGCTAGAGAAGAGGAATTTTGGAGACAAAGATCTAGAGCTCTCTAGCTAAAGGCTAGAGACAAAAAACACCAGATACTTTCATCTTTCAACATCTAAACACAGGGTAGCTAACAAAATCTTAGCAATTGTGGTTGATGGCAGAACTTATGAGGAGGAAGAGGACATTAGGAGAGAGGTTGTCCTATCCTTCAAGAACCTTTTGTTTGAGAAAGAGGGTATTAAATTGGAGGATCAAAATCAATTACTGGAGGCTATCCCCATGATTGTTAACTCTAGAGACAATGAAATGTTGACAGATATACCCACCAGCAAGGAAATTAAAAAAGTTTTCTCTTTTGAAGGAAGCAAAGTGCCTGGTCCTGATTGCTTCCCTTTACTTTTTTTCCATTAGTTCTGGGACATTGTTGGGGAGGATGTTGAGAAGGCAATGAAAGAGTTCTTTCACTCTAGAAATATTTTGAAGGAGTTAAATGCCACTTTCTTGGTTCTTATCCCCCAAAAACCTGGAGTGCAGGATTTTGAAGGCTTCAGACCTATCAGCCTCTGTAATTCCTTCTATAAAATTATTTTGAAGGTGCTTACCTCTAGGTTGCTTCTCATTCTGCCCTCTATTATTATTCCTCAATAGAATGGTTTTGTGCCTGGAAGACAAATTATTGACTCTATTGTCCATGCTCATGAGAATGTTCACTCCCTCTCAGTCTCTAAATTGGAAGGATTTGTTCTTAAGCTTGACATTTCGAAGGCTTATGATAGGGTGGACTGGAACTTTCTGTTTAAGATCTTAAAGTCTTTTAGTTTCAATGAAAGGATTTTGTAGCTTATCGAAAAACTCATTACTTCTGCTTCTGTGGCGGTTCTGATTAATGGATCCCCTTCCACTTTTTTCCATAGTTCTAGAGGGTTAAGACAAGGAGATCCCATTTCTCCTATCCTCTTTACGATAATGGTTGAGAGTTTTGGTAGGAATATGAGTAAATTGGTTGCTCAAAGATCTATTATGGGGCTCAAACCATCGTCAAACAATTTGATATGCTCTCATCAACAGTTCGTGGATGACACTTTGCTGATGGGAAGGTCTGCTGTCTCAGAAGCTAAAGAGATGAAGAAAATTTTGGATACCTATAGTAGAGCTTCTGGTCAGGTGATAAATAAGAAAAAAAGCTCATTGTATTTCTTTAACACACCATTGCATAGATAGAGAAAGATAGCTGGAATTCTTGGTTGCAAGATAGAGTCCCTTCCTACTACTTATCTGGGATTACCTCTATGCTTAAAACCTCCGGACACTTTTTGGATCTCTCTGGTTGATAGGTTTGGGAAAAAACTCTCTGGTTGGAAAGGAGCTCGCCTAAGCCAAGCCGGAAAACTCCATATTCTTAAAGCTTCTCTACAGAACCTCCCTATCTATGCTCTCGGTCTTTTTAAAATCCCATCCAAATATGCTGAAACCATTGAGAAGATTCTAAAGAGATTCCTTTGGTCAGGAGTCAAAGAAAGAAAAAGAATGCCTCTTGTTAGATGGGACTTGGTTTGTAGATCTAAAAAGGATGGAGGCCTTGGGCTAAGAAAAATCAGACTGCTGAACAAGTCACTCCTAGCTAAACAGATATGGAGACTATTCTTCTCCTCTGGGGAATGGAGTGAAATAATTAAAAGTATTTATAGAATAACAATTCCCTCAAAGATCTTATTGAGAATCCCAACCTCCCAAAAGGATCAAGTTGCTAGAACTATATGATTGATGGGATAAAGGTGGTGAAACTAGGATTGAAATGGCAGGTTCACAATGGTAACCAGATTAGATTTTGGGATGATTGTTGGCTATGCAATGAACCTCTGTCTCAGGATGGGAATCTCAGTAGATGGGCTGAGTTTTGCAAAGATACTTTTGGCCTCTTTGTTAAAGACTACTGGCGGGATGGTAAGTGGATCAATCTCCCCTTGATAAACCCTGTTTTGGTCTCTGTTTACTCCTCTTTGAATGCTGTCAAACTGTGCCTAAATCAGGAGGATAGTCTTATCTGGAAGTATGAGCCTTTTGGGTGCTTTTCTTTCTCATCTGCCTTTGCCCGGATTTCACATGCTCTTAACCCTCCCCCTCTATGATCGCATGCCTAGACTAAGCATCTCTTACCTAAGGTTAACATCTTTTACTGGTCTTTGCTGCAAAATAAAGTTCTAATTGTGGATAATCTTAGCAAAAGAGGTGTTCTGCTCCCCAATAGATACTACCTCTGTAAAAGAAATGTTGAATCGGTTAACCACCTATTTATCCACTATCCTTTATCCTCTTTAGTTTGGGACAAGCTTCTGAAATGCTAGCATTTTTCTTGGGTCCCCCCGAAGTCAGTTGAGGATTTTTTTGTTCAATGGAAAGCCCCTTCTCTCAACCCCTTTATAAAAAAATTGTGGGCTTTCTCATTCCCCCATGTGAATTGGGGAATTTGGAAAGAGAGAAACAACTGGATCTTCAGGGATAAGGAGTCATCGGAGGAAATTATGTTTGAAAGAATTCTTAGGATGATTAAAGAAAACTTCTCTATTGTTCCCTTCAGGGAGGACAAGGTTGAGACTGTGGTTTGCTCTCCTTTTGAAAGCCTGATTACTAGGGAATGGAGAATTAAATGGGACATTTCCAATTCTCCTAATACGACCAAAAAATCCAGGGAAGGAGTTTGCTAGGCCAAATCCAACTTTGATGGTGCGGCCAAAGGAAATTCGAGGAAGGTTGGGTGTGGTGGGGTCCTAAGGGACTCAATAGGTAACTTTATGGGAATCATTGCCACTCCTCTGTGGGTCCAAACTAATCACGTGGCAGAAGTGGTGGGAGCTTATTACATAATCAACCTTGCTATGGAAATTAAATGTAAAAATTTATGTCTTGAAGGTGATTCAAAAAATATAATTGATAGCCTTTGTGGTAGGTCCTAGCTCGCATGGTCAATTAAAAATTGGATTGAAGATGCTAAGGTTTTACTTAGTATGTTCGATAGAATAAAAATAACTCATTCTTACCATGAGGCGAACGTTGTTGCAGATTTTTTTGACAATGAGGGAGTTAAGAGTGACAAAATCCTCACATGGCACAAAAGATTGACCTCCATTCCGATGTTCAAGCTTTATTGGTGCTCGATGCGGTGAATGGAAAAGTGGTAGCTTCTTGTAATAATGAGGAAGGTATGAGTCATGAATAACAAAATTAGAAGACATAATGGGGCCGAGAGGATCCGCTAGATAAATTATTTACTTTGGCATGCTTTGTGGGTCCTGCAAAGCAAAGGAACTATCTGGAACAGGTTCTCCATTTTCCATAGTATTCAAACTAAGATCTCAAAAATGGTCAGGGAACAGAAGAGGGTTTAACCTACCAGTTTCAAGTCACACACCAAGAACACTAAAGTGTGGAGTAAAATAAGAAGGGGTGGCTTACTTCTATTCATCGAGAAACTCCATGGCCCTAAGGAGGAGATTACTGATTTCTTTGAGAAAAATTGGAATAATGGGGAGGTTCTCCTCTTTGGGAGGAAAGTTCATATTTATGAAGCTTTGATTGCGGAGGTGACTGGCATTTTGATTGAAGAGCATAATTTTTTTAGAGATAGGAAATTCTCTGACGAAGTTATGATGAGGTTCCCTAAGTCTGAAATGGAGAAGCAAAAACTTGTCAAGATAACGAACAATTACTATGAAGCGGACACTATAAAAGCTTTATGGAGAAAAGTGCTAAGGGTTATCATGGAGTACATCACTCTCGATGGCCACTTCACTAGGGTTTATGGATATCACTTCGTGCTGCTCAATCACTTCTGGCATAAGGTGCATGTTTCTATCCCTTTCTTCTTGCTCTATTCCCTAAGAAATAGCTTTTCTGACCACAGTAGGAGCCCTAAAAGATACCCGATTCTTCACACGGGTCTTTTAAGGCTCATTTATGAGAACTTTCAGAATATGCCTACCCTTCCAAACCCTATAGCCCCTTTGGAGCTTGATGAGGACGATACTGAGCCTAGTATATCTGATACTAAAGTTTCCCCCAGCCATGTCAAGATCTCCTCACCTTCTCTGCCCCCCCTTCTACCTCTAGCCGTTCCCCCAGCCTTCTGGTGCCTACTCTATTCCTGCCTCTAGCCACACTAACCCTAATGCTAAAGTGGTGGGCTCTAGCTCTCCAGTTAATAAGTTAGTCTCCTATCCTGATGACTCTCCTATTTTTTTTGCTAAAGTGGCCGAGGCTAGTCTTGAGGATCCCCACACCCCTTAGAATATTCAACAGGAGAACTATAGCCCTCCTAGAGGTCCGGAGTCGGTTATTTTTGGGGTCAATTCTGATTTTGACCCCCCTTTTGACTTTGTTGGAACTGCCAAGAGTTGTTTTATGGACCAACTTAATTATGCCAAATGGGTATTTTATGAAATCAGTGAGTTGAAAACCAAAAATTGTCTCTTCATAGTAAATTGGGGGAAATTGAAGCCAAAGTTGTGAGGTTAATTCAGCTCAAAGCAAAGAAGAATACCACTGTGAAGGATAACATACAAAAGGACAACACTGTTGAAAATGATCTTGAAAAAATTAAAGAAACCATGAAAAAAATTGCTGATCAAAACTGCAGAATTTCAAGACATAACTCTTTAATCATCAAAGCCATGTCCAAAAGACTAGAGAAAACCCAGAAAAGAGCTTTGATTGTCGACCTTGATCAGGAGAAAGACTAGGATGAGGAAGTGGGGATCTCTAAGTGAACTAGATCAAGTATGAAAAGAAAATCCCTGACCACCCCAAATATGACTCAGATCTTCATGGAGGGGGTCCAGGATATGGTGGACATGGAAGAGGTTGTTGACGAGCTTTTGAAGTCTATGGATTAGTTGTGGCTAGGCCCAACTTTGTCTGTTTGCTGGCCGTTTAATGGATTTTTTGAGGCATTTTGTGGCTATTTGTTTTAGTTGGTTTTTATCTTTTTGGCAGCCTTTTTTTCTTTTGGACCTCTGTTTTGGTCTTTGCTTGTAATATTACTTTGTGGTTTCAGGTCCCTGTAAAACCTGTTTATCCCATTTTATAAAAAAAAATCAAGATTACTAGTGTTTATTAGTTCATGATGCACTATTGTTAAAGTTTGTTTAGAGGAATCATTTATGATGGTGTTGATATTTATTGAAGACTTGTTTATTTCTATCAAAGGACAATAACCAAGACCATGATTTTTTTTCTTGTGTGTTAGGCTTTATGGGGGCACAAATACCTTTTTCTCTAGCACCAAATACTTTTCCACTATATCCAAGTTATTTCATAAGCTCATAACCTTTTCCATAAATATTTTTCATTGCTTTTGGATTGGGTGGTTATTTGTTGTTGATTTTGTCATATTTTGTTTTGTAATCTATTTTATTTTGTTCTAAAGTGGTTGAGGTAGATGCTTTTGAAGGGTCTTCCAAGTTTTATGTTGACAATACTAATTTTTCTTGTCCCTTATTTGAATATTTGTTTATGATCTTGTACTTGCCCATGAATGTATGTTCAAAATCTAAAGAACCCTAGTCATCTTCTAATAGATTTGTGACTTCTTCAATTTGTTTTTCTTTGTCTTGCGGCTGGACAAGATCTACTTGTGTGATTGGTGTTAATGTTTTTAAGGGATTTTCTTTGTTTTTATCAAGTTGTAAGACACTATAAGGCTCAGGATCAATGTCAAGTGTATAAATTTATTTGTTGTAGATGTATTTCATTTTACGATGAAGAGTAGTAGGGACCCCATTAATTGCATGAATCCATGTTCTCCTTAAGAGAATATTATATGGAATTTCATGAGGCAGAACATGAATTTTTGTTTCCAATGTGGCCTTCCCAACGCTAATAGGAAAAGTAATCAAACCAAGTGGTTATTTTCCTACATAGTCAAATCCCTTGACAAATAAAGAATTGGGTTGAATGTTTGATTTATCCAATCTAAGCCTATCCAAAAGGTTTACACTACACACATTAAGAGTGGAGACATTTTCAGCAAGGTTTTTCTTTATCCCTTTTCATTTGTATTGAGATATGATCATGAAAACATCATTTTTTTTGGCACTTCCAAAGATGGGTGTTCACTTTGGTGGAAAACAATTTTAGTGTTTATGCCTTGAATTGTGACTACTATGTCATTTGGTTTCACATTAGAAGGGATAGGAACCTATTGTAATACTTCTTGAATCATGTTGTGGTAGTGTGGGGAGGCTTGAATAAGGTCCCATAATGATATCTTAGCAGGACTATTCATTAGTTGTTCAACAATATTTTACTCCTTTCCACTTTGTGAAGGGAAATGAGGGGGACTTGCTAAGATGGGGTTAGGAAAAGGTAGGAGAGTTGGTATTGGTTGTTGTGGCTGCATATTATTTCTAGTGTTATATTTATGAGAAATGATATTATGACTTGACTATTGTGATATATTATTCTTTGTTGGGTAGAGGATAAATTTGGGATTGTTTTGAGTTGGAGATTTGTTTGATGGTGGGTAAACGATAAGTTGAGGTTGAATAATATTAACATCCCTTAGCAAGTGAGAGTCTAATGTTTCCTCTGCATCTTCTTCTAAGTACAATAGATCATTATTGTCAATGTTATCCTTTGCTTGCACCATAATATCCTTCTTAGGAGGAGAGTTATTAGAAGAACTATAAACCAAATTTTCTTGACATTCAAGGATTGGTTCTTCCAAAATGACTTCATCACAAGTAAGGGAATGATCAATGGTTGGATTTTCTTATTTATTGATAGTGGGGAGATTAGGGGAAGGCTCTATTTGATTGTCATTTTTCTCTAAGGTCTCATTCTCTTGTTCTATATTCATAATAGCACAACAAGGAATTAGTGCCAACTTTTGCATTGGATTTTAGATTATTTGAATCAACCATTTTGGATTCATCTAAAGGTGAAAAGGTTGGTGAAAACCTATTTCTTCATTTTATTCTCAAATTTTGTGCCTAAATTAACATCAGATTTTACATCAAAAATTTGTTGTTAGCAGTAGCGTCACCTTTAACACCGATAATAAAACCAAAAATTGGCATAAAAAATAGTGCCTAAATTGGCACCCAAGTTGGATTCTAGTTTTTCTTCCATGTATGCTCTCATTGTTGCTTCTAGTTTTTTCCCAGTTTCTCTCCCAATTTTCCTTCTATTTTTGCTACTAGTTTCTCTCCCAGTTTTGCTTCAAGGTTTGCCTCTAATTTTTCTTTCACTTTTTCTTCTAATGTGATGTCCATTTTTGCTTCAAGTATTTCTTCTACTTTTTCTTCCATGGAGGCTCCCATTTTCGCTTCCATTTCTACTCCCATTTTTTCTTCTAGTTCTGCTCCCATTTTTGCTTCTAGTTTTGCTCCTAGTTTTGCTCCTAGTTTTGGTTCCACTTTTTCTTCCAATATTGCTTCCAATTCTACTTATAAATTCACTTCCAGTTTTGCTTCTGATTTTTCTTCCATATTTTCTTCCTGTGTTCCTTCCAGTTTTGCTTCCCCATTTTGATTCTGGTTTTATTTCTAGGTTTGGTTCCATTTTTTCTTCTCATTTTTCTTCCAAATTTGCTTCCAATTTTTCTTCTATTTTTTCTGCAGGTTTTGCTTCTGGTTTTGCTTCTAGTTTTGCTTCTAGTTTTGCATCCGATTTTTCTTTTGGTTTTGCTTCCAATTTTTCTTTTGATTTTGTTTCTAGTTTTACTCCTAGTTTTTCTTCCATTTTTGCTTCCAGTTTTTCTTCCAAGTTTGCTTCTACTTTTTCTTTTGCTTTTGCTTCCAATTTTGCTTCTAGTGTTCCTTCCAATTTTTCTTTTGGTTTTTCTTCTAGTTTTGCTTCTAGTTTTGCTTCCAGTTTTCCTTCCAGGATTGCTTCTAGATTGCTACTAGTTTGGCTGACATTGTTGCTTCCTTTTTTGCTTCTAGAAATTCTTCTTGTTTTTCTTCCTATTTTTCTTCTAGCAATGCTTCTTGTTTTGCTTCCTTTTTTTCTTCTAAAATATTATTCTTGTTTTTCTCCTAGTTTTGCTTCTTGTTTTGCTTCCAGGTTTGCTTCCAGTTTTGCTACCAATTTTACTTCTAGGATTTCTTTTGGTTTTTTTTCTAAGTTTTCTTCCATTGTTGCTTCCTTTTTTGCTTCTAAAATTTCTTCTTTTTTTTTCTTCATTTATAAATTTAATATGTTTTAATTCAATTTAATTAGTTAAATATATGATGCCTCTTAAATAAATCATCTGATGATAGAGTAAATAATTTAATAATTCAACTCATATGATTAAATAACAAGATAATTATTATAACATGATCACCATCTATAATTAAAACAAGTGAGTCAAATATCTATAATTTAATTGAATTTGACAACATCCATCTTGAACAGTAAATTAAAATCATCATATGTAATAAATATCCATCCAAAAATCATCAACCATTTTTAATATATATAAATTGATAAGTCAATACTAATAAGATTATCATCATATATAACTAAAACAAGTGAAAGTCAAATATGCCAGTAGATCAATAACATGTGAAAATGATACATGTCCAATAGTCGACATAAGTCAAAATAGTACATGTACAAATGATATAAGTAAAAATGATAATTTATTTAACTCAAATTGATACAATTCAAGATGATACATGTCCAAATGATATAAGTCAAAATGATAAATTCCAATATGATACAACTCAATAATATGGTAGTGTAGGATTTGAAAATGATACTTATGATAGTAACCATGAAAAGAGGCATCATAATGATATATATCAACAATGATCCATGATGTAGTATATGTGATCATGAATATCATTGGGTACTACTAGCAACCACATCATCATCATCATCATCATCATAATGATATATCATCAATGCTCCATGATGCAGTCTATATGATCATGAATGTCACTAGGTATTGCCAACAACTACGTCATCATCACCACCACCATCGTGTTCATCATCATCGTCATTTTCGTCATTGTCATAATAATTTTCATTGGCCTCGGTGTCTTCTATATCTGTGTCATCATCATCCTCTTCCATGTGATGTGTACTAGAAGAACAAATATTTCTTGGATCTATATCATGATGAAGATCATCTTGATCTTCTAGAAAACCCATATTCTACAAAAAAAAAAATTTAAAATGAAATTTTTTTATTTATTTTATGCAATAATTTATTTTTCTATTATATATGTAATATTGAAAGATATAAGATAAAACCATCATCTTGATCTTCTAGAAAACCCATGTTCTATGAAAAAAAAAATTTAAAATGAAATGTTTTTATTTATTTTATGCAATAATTTATTTTTCTATTATATATGTAATATTGAAACATATAAGACAAAACCATAATCATATTACATCATATCCAAGTAAGAATACCATAGTAAAATTTCAAAAAAGTTATAGTTAATATGTGATTCCAATGATATAAAACATGCAACAATTCTAATAAACATTAGTAAAGATCATAACAAAAAAATTTATACAATTTAACTATCAACTATAAATTCTATTACATAACCTTAACTGCCAACCCTCTACAAAATAATGAGGAGACTAGAAGAATATTAGCTATAGGGGGCATTGGTATAGGAGATGACATGGCTCTTCCAAGCCATCCACTACAATTGTTTCATACAAAAATGTGGAAGATATCCTCATTTCTAGAGAGCTCATGATTTACATTGATATGAAAAATGATGTTGTTTTGGTACCCATGTATGGCATTATGGTTCCATTTCATGTAGGCATGATCAAGATGGAGGGAATTATTATATAAGGATAATTTTTAATGTTCCAGGTACCAACTTTAATGCCAACTACATGCCAACATTGAAATTCTCTAGCAGTATTTATGTTAAGGAAATTTCCTTTAGATCCAAGGATTCAAAGAACATCAACCATGTGGTACAAATTATTAAATACCATAGATGATCTATAGAAATGAAAGAGTCTAAAAAGGAAGAGAGAGCTACACTGGTGACTCAAGAGAAACTTCAGCTTTCAAAAACAAAGGAAATTAGGATGGAAAACTTGTGGATCAGGCCAATATTTTGTGGAAGAGGAAGAAATATTACTAGAACTCTAGAGGCCAACCATAATGGATTTCAGTATTCAACCATGAGAGTAGAAGAGAGAGTTGATATCATGTATCAAAACATTAAGCATGCATTGTTCTAGCCAACAAAGAAAGAGATGATTACTTTGCTTCATTTTCATTTGCATAACCATATCATGGTGTGAGAACCAAGAAGACCAAGGATGTCTAGTTTTATGTGGAGGTAATGGATGTGCTCCAAAATTTAGAAGGGGTAAGAAATTCAATCTATGATCCTAATGAAATTGGGGAAGAACAACAAGAGAGGGACAAGAAAAATAAAATCAATGCAAATCTTCAAGGATTTTTCAAGCGAGTAAGAGAGCTATGGGATCAACGTCATCTAAAATATTTTGAACTAGAGTTTGATATACCAATTAGAGAGCTTGGTTTTCATGGAGTTCCTTTCAAAGCCCCTGCTTTGATTGTTCCTATGGTAAACTATTTGGTAGATTTGATGGAATGACCTTTCTTAGTAATCACTATTAGTGAGATTGAGATTGTTAATCAATTAGGTGCTAATTTATTGTAGAAATGAAAGAGTCTGAAAAGGAAGAGTGAGCTACATTTGTGACTCAGTAGAAACTTCAACTTTCAAAAATAAAGGAAATTAGATTGGTAGACCTGTGGATCAGGCCAAGATTTGGTGGAAGACAAAGAAAGATTACTGGAACTCTAGAGGCACACCATAATGGATTTTAGTATTCAACCATGAGAGTAGAAGAGAGAGCTAATATCATGTATCAAAACATTAAGCATGCATTCCTCTAGTCAGCAGAGAAGAAGATGATTACTTTTCTTCATTTTCATTTGCATAACCATATCATGGCATAGGAACCAAGAAGACCAAGGATTTCCAATTTTATGTGGAGATAATGGATGTGGTACAAAATTTAGGAGAGGAAAGAAGGTCAATGTATTATCTTGATGAAATTGAGGAAGAAGAACAAGAGAGGGACAAGAAAAATAAAATCAATGTGGAGTTTCAAGGATTTGTCAAGTGAGTAAGAGAGTTATACGATTAGCCTCATCTAAAATGTTTTGAACTAGAGTTTGATGTACCATTTAGAGAGATTGGTTTTCATGGAGTTCATTTCAAATCCTTTGCTTTTATTTTTCCTACAATTAATTTTTGGGTAGACTTGGTGGCATTACCTTTCTTAGTAATCACTATTAGTGAGATTGAGATTGTTAACCTTGAGAGAGTATGATTTGGGAAAAAGGAATTTGATATGGCTATTGTTTTCAAAGACTTCAAGTGGGATGTACTTTGCATTTACACCATTTCTCAATCTTCACTTGATGGTATCAAGGAATGGCTGAACTCCACAGACATAAAGTATTATTAAAGTATAATGAACTTGAACTAGTGGACAATTTTTAAGACTATTACGGATGATCTAGACAAATTTATTGAAGATGGTAGTTGGGAATTTTTGAACATGGACGCTAGTGATTATGATTCTGATAATTCATAATAGTTAGATCAAGGATATGAACCCTCTATGTAGAAGAGGAATCAAAATCAGATGAGGAAGGTCCAGAAGATGAATCTCTTGTGGAGTTAGATGAGGACAAAGAAGAAGAAGAAGACGATTCTGAAGTCGAGGAAGGTAAAACATGGTATGAATTAGAAGCCAAAGCCAAAAATGCAAATAAGGAAAAAGGAGACGATTATGATAGTGGGGTATGTGCAGGGTCATCATGGAAAAAATAGGCCCTTAAGTGGCAAAAAATTCAAAAAAATCAGAGTTAGGCAACTTGACATAAAAATTTGAATAAGTTATCTATATTATTTCAAAAATATGCAAGAATAGAATTTGTAGAAAATTGAATGTAGTTTATAAACTACTCATATTGTTTTAAAAGAAAAAAATCTATTTGGGGAAAATTTTAAATTTCAATGTAGTGGTACTTAAATTTTAGGGAAAAAATAAGAAGTAGGTGTTTGTCTGACCACTCTAACCACAATAAAATGATAATATTTTTTAAAAATATTTTAGATATAAGTAGAGGACTCATGCCTCAATGTGATGCATATTTTTTTGCAATTTTTCCCAAGTAAATAATTAATTATCAATTTTTATTACAACTTTTTAAAAAATATAAAAACTCGTATGTCTGACCACCTTAACTTGGTCAAAACTTCATGAAATTCATTTTTTATTTTTTTAATCCTATAGTATGCAAATCATAGAATGTGACACATGTTTTGGATTCAGAAAATGTGATACCATTTGAAAGCTATAAATGTTTTTCAGCCAACCTATCAATCAAGACTTTAGTTGTAATTTGAATAGAAAATGAATAATAATTACTTATTAAATTCAAAGTAAAGAATAATTTATATCGGTGGAAAGTTGAGAAACTCCTTAAAAAACCCTTTTTTGTTTCATCAATTTTGGGTAAAAAAATAGTCATCATCCACATACCCATCATATTGCCACTTTTTGGCCCATCATGATCTTGCACATACCCAGTGAAGAGGAAAGGCGACAACAAAAGGTAAAAGCTATAAAGAAGTCTTGGGCACCTGATATTAGAGATTCAAGAGGAATGCCTACAAAGAGGCATAAAGTCAGATGAATTGAGTTCATCTACATCCTTCGACTATTTATTCATGCACATAAATGGTTCATTTGTTTATGCAAATGATGCATATATGTTAACTTGATCAGTGCTTTTACTTCGATAGTTTAATTTCTATGACAACTAGCCATTAGGCCATTCTGTGCAATAGCACGTTTGTGCTTTTAGTTATCTTTTTTGGATAGCTCTACTTGGTGTTAAGGACATTCCATTTATATTTTTAATGTTAAGAAGTCTACTATTACACGCTTCTCTATGTTGATCAGATCAAGTTGTAGATTTTTATTGCTAATTTCTTTATTTATAGAGTTTTTTTAACTTGGAAGATAGGAATTTACTACCTCAATTTTTTAAATTAGATGGAAAAATTGAGTGGTTGGTTAGCTATTCCAAGTGATGAAGACTAGAAGGATGTGTTAGATCTATAAGATGCCTACCAAGATGCACCGAAACATTCCAACATGTTAAAATAATGGCAACATTATGAGGAAGGATGACAAAGATGCATGTGGACCACTTAGTAGAATGGAAACATGAATTCAAGGAACCACTCCTTGAGATACCATGTTTGAGAGAAAAGAAGATAAATCAAATCAACATGGGACTAAGTCACTCAAATGATACAACTCATAACTTAAATGAGGACAGTTAAGAGATATTAAAAGACAATGGTCATTTATTAAAAGATGTAATGAAAATAAGGCATGAATGTCACCCACTACCCTTTAAGGAAAACAATAATTTTTTTGCTCAACATGAAATAATGGGACAATTGAATGGGATCTAGGGCCAACAAAGAAGAACTTTAGAACTCATCCTATGCATCAATAAACAACTCAATGCAAGAAATGAAAATTGAAATATTAACACGACAATATCCAACTAAGTTATTGAAAGTCAACTATTGATACCTCATTCTCCATCTAGATTTAAAATCATCCCACTTTTTGCTTTGTAACTTTTCCTTTTCAAATTTCTTTATATGTCGGCCATATTTATCCTCGTATCAAAACATGGCACATGGACTAGTTAAAATAATTAATATGCAATCATTTAATTTTTCCTATGGAATTAAAAAAAAAACATTTAACATGTTAAATATACTTACAAAATTACAGGCCTATAAACCTTTTTGGTCACTGTGATGCATGGCATGAATTTTTTGAAGCCTAGCCTTGGAGGCCTTGTCCTAAAACATATACTAATTAAATTTAACTATGCAAAAATAAAATTTAAAAATCATTTAATAAATTTGATATAATCTTATGAGAAAATTCAAACACTTGTGTACGCTCCTCACCAGACTTCCTCTGTGCTTCAAAATTTTCATATGCTTTTACAAGCTCTTTCCATACATTGAAATGTACATCAATTGGCCTTTTTTTGACCCTTAGCTTCGAAGGGATTTTTTTTATCTTCCTTGTTTGGTTGCATCAAAATCTCTTGCAATTTTGAGACATTCGTACCTTCACCTTCTTCACAAACTAACCTGTGCCAAATTCAGTCTCCATGTCATTGAAAATTGCTTTTTGTAGGTGTATGGGTATCTTTGAGAATGGAAAATGTAGATAGTCTTTTGAACCATTGAAGGCATGATTCCTTCAACATATTCATAAACCCTTTTCCACCATCTATCATTCAAACTTCGCCTAAAACCACATCATATTCTATCTTCTTATTGTAGGTACCAATGCAAGAATAAAAACTTATCGTGGTGGAAGAAGTCTTTGTCCCAAGAGTGGGTGGGGTAGTGGAAGTCTCTACTCCCTATTCTACACTCCTAGATTTTACTATTACTGATTTCTTCCTAGATATTTTGCTTGAGCTAGGAGTGCTAGGGGAATCAATTGATTCCCTTTGACATGGTTGATTTGGTTACAATGTTTGAGGGGTTTCACTAGATCGATTTTCTATGTATCTGGCAAGCATTGCCTGGTGCGCATCATCAAAATTGTTCACTACCTCTGCCCCCAATATGGAAGCCAATGCCTCTTTATCTTTTTCAGTCCCATGTCCCTATATATATATATAAGAAATTTCTTCTTTTAAATTTAAAAAGTAAAAAGTAAAAAAGTAAAAATGAATGAAACAAGGGAAACATTTACAAATCTATAAATTGACAATTAATTACGTCATTGTGGCCAAATTCTGCTCCCTTTGTTCTCTTCCCTCTATCGCTTGACATTTTGAGGTGACCTAGGGCACATTATTTTTGTTCAGTCTATGGAGGAAAATGAAGTACACACTATCAAGTACGAAAATTTTCATCCAGTTTGTGGTATGAAAGTTTTACCTTGAGTGACTCTCTTTCTAGATTTAAACACCTATGAATCAATTTCTTGTGCACCTGTATAGAATATAAATATATTTGAAAGAATATAAATATGCAAAATTAAACAAATATATTGTAAAAAGATCAACACTTGCGCACCTGTATAAAATGGTAATCTTAGGGGGATAAAAAGGGTACAAAGTGTGGTTTTATTGAGTTAAGATAGATAGGTCCCATACTCAAGTCACATCCACTAATTAGAAAGAAAATGAATGTGTGTGCACAATCAATTTGAAACGACGAGTTCATTATTCTATAAAAAAAAAGTGAAAATTAGTAATGGCTAATTTAAGCCCGAAGGTCTCACAAATCTAAGGAAATGATCTATTATTTAGTTGTTGTCTAAAAATCCCTATCTCCTCATATTGTCTCGACCAACCTCTATTCCCATAGGACTTGGTTGTAGTGGGGCAGATGTAGTTTAATGACTTGTATTGAAAGCACTCAACTAATTTTTATAGAAGGTCAGTTCAAGAAATCAAATTAGAAACTGGAAGCTTGGGATGGGAATGATAAGTGAACTAGGGCATTGGGGTTTCAAAAATGTGTTCATTGCTCTCGGATGCAGAGGAAATAATGCAATGTATACAATTTTACCCTCTTCTTTTGGAAGCACATGAGTCTTGAATGATGTGTGTAAACAAAACAATATTGCCAATTCTTTCTTCACAATCTATCCATTTGATCATAACAAAAACTTTTGTAGGAACCAAAAAAAATTGTAACCTTACCTATGGCGTCACAAACTTAATCAAATTTCTGATCTAATTGCTTGTAGCCCTCCTTCATGTTGTTTTTCCCCTTTTTCTCCTATCATCTCTTCCTTCTTGATGTGGGAATTTTTAAAATTTTTGTTCTTGATTTAGTATTCTGCACAATAGTCGGCATAGCAAAGTGTGCCTAATTTAGCACCGCCTTCCAACCAAACAAATGTAATTTTTTTGGGATGCAAAATATGATGCAAAGTGCACCTAATGTATCACTGCCCTCTAGCCAAAAAAGTAATCTATTTCAGATGCAAAAGGAAGCTCAAAGTATACCTAATTTAGCACCTAATAGTGCAAAATGATGTATTTTTCTTGGAAGTTGATAAATAAATTGATCCTAAATTCACTTCATCTTGATATGTACCAAGGGATCAATCATGGTTTACTATTTTATCTATTCTTTATCCCATGTCAATTTTTTGGTTGAAAAACTAATAGAGGTTAGATTTGTGAACTCAGAAATGACCCCTATAGAACTAGATGAGTCATCTAAGGTATGAAATATATGTCTAAATTGAGGTTTTGTGTTGGATAGAATGTTTGTTGAATTGATATATTGGTGTACTAAACATTATTTACTATGTTGTGTATAATAGGGGTGAGATGAGGCCATGGGCACAGATCGTGTCATGTCAAATGAGGACATGATGACTGAAGTAGGACATCATGTACTCAAATTTTGACTAACATTAGAAAAAAATGATCAGATGGAATTTTGTGATACGTCCATATTTTTCCACAGTATTATTGAAATTTATAATGTATTAAATCCAATCTTGACATAAATTAATGCATGTTGTTGATTATTTTAGATGGAGATTGGAGCAAATGTAGAGCCTGCACATTCAACTAGCAAAATAGGATGTGGATTTGGTCCTAAGACTATTAAATCACATAGAAAATAGTGGGTGTTAGAAGATATGGCATATCATGCAATAAAAACAAATGATTGCATTGAACAAGAGGTTGGTTAGGACTATAGTACATGGGATGAATACTTTGAGAAAATATGACTAAGGTGAGGTTTTGTGTTGGATAGAATATTCGCTAAAATGATATAATTGGTGTAGTAAAAATTATTTACTATATTGTGTCTTAGAGCGGTGAGACAAGGCCATGGCAACATATCATGTCATATCAAATGAGGACATAACAAATGAAATGGGACATCAAGTACTCAAATTTTGACTTAGAAAATAATGATCTAATGGAATTTTGTGATATGTCCACCTTTTTTCATAGTATTATTGAAATTATAATGTATTATCCAATCTTGACATACATTAATGCATGTTGTTGATTATTTTAGATGGATATTGGAGAAAATGCAAAGAATGAGAGTTCAACTACCAAAAGAAGAAGATATGAACATGGATGTGGACCTAAAACTATTAAATCACATAGATGACAGTGGGTGGAAGAGGATATGACAATGGATCTTCCAGACACAACAGATGATTGCATTGAATAAGAGGTTGGTCAGGAATATAGTACATGGGATGAATACTTTGAGAAAATTGTTGTTTGTGGATATTCTGTATGTCGTGGAAAGAAACAATTCAAATGAGAAATTGTACAAAGACATTACATATATGATGAGATTCTAGTCGGTAGTATGCCTCCTACAATCAATTCAAATCCAATAGGAATTGTGGTAGGGAATTTTCCAATTTGATATAAATAACATGCATAATTCATTTAAACATTGTTTTATATTATTTAAATAAATAATTTTTTGTCAATCGATACTTGCAAGATAAAGTTCTTGGTTTAAAATTTCCTAGATCATTAACTTCCATCCTAGAGGGCAATGATCACTTATCATATGATACATCTAGCAAAAATATATTCTAATATACCAGCCTAGAAGATGAGGAATTGATGAAAACAAGAACAAGAACTAGTTTAAATATTCAAAATTTTCTTAAAGATAGGTCGAAGGTGGACTACATACCCTATGAGAATGAATGTGATGGAGATGATGACTTTCCCTTGAGTTTGAGATCAATTTACAAAGAGACATTTGATTTTCGACTATATTACGCTTAGCCTAGTGATTAACAACTACTTGGAGTGTACGAGGTATTTCAATTTTGGGGATACAACTACATGATAGAATCATCCAATATTCATGGAGTGAATCTAGGCCTCTTTATTGTTGAAAATATACAAGTGGGATCTAAACATAGAAACAATTCCCAACAAACCACCAGGAGATTAATGCCATATTATGGTACATCATATTATAGTGGTGAATGGAGAAGGCTAGCATAATATAAGCCTAGCATGCCAGCATATGGTCTAAATTCAAATATGTATACACATTGTATCCAATTGGAATGTGGAAAAGAAATTAATAGAGTTCATATTATGTATATAGATGGATGTGCATACACACGCAAAAATATTGCAAGAGTTATAAATAGTATTAAGGGAAGGGACCCTAATGTAAGACTGAATTATCAATTTGTTGAGGTTATAAATGATAAAGATGGAGATATGGAAAGAGATCTTGATAAATTGATAATGGTTGAGGCTATTAAGGACCTTACCATTGGGGATGAGTTCTTGATTGATTACCCCTTCTTAAAACAAACTCTTATGTGAAAGAAAAGGGAAGAACAAGGTGTCCCTAAGGATGTTCTTAAGGGTAGAAAACCAAAGAATAGTAAATGAGTGTGGAATGATGTTTTATAAACTATGTTGTCAAAATTGTGTTTTATTTAAATTATTGTATAAAAAAGGTAGTATAAAGATTAATGTTCCATTATTCAATTGGTGTATATATGTTCATATTATATATATATATATATATATATATATATATATATATATAAGCCATATTTGATAATATTTCTTTGAAATTGATAGATTTATAATTTATCCAATCATTGGAAAACATTGAATAATGCTTGCATTTTTTGATAGGTAGATGTTGATCAAACACATACTAATACCCATGATCCAAATTCGTTATTAAGATTTTGACAAGATGATCCAAACCATCCTTTAAACAATACTAGGGTGAAAAGAGAAAGTTTGAAGAGATTTGTACCACCTGAGAAATTTGAAGAGCTGATTAGATATGTATACACTAAAGAGATGCCACCTAGCCTTAATGATGATGATCATGATAGGGAAAATGTAGTGCATGAAGAAATATTTAATGAAATGCTTATAGGTTTATTTGGGGATGGAAAATATGATGCCAATAATGATCATATGGCTGACAGTAACAATGATAGAAAGGGTAATTACCACCAATGTAATGTTGATGATAATAACCTGAAAGACTCCATCAAGCAAGGAGGGAAGACACTTGTGTCCAAATTAGGTGCAAGTACAACTTCACAACTAGCATGCACATTAATATTATTAGAAATCAAGTCACTATTTGGTTTGTCAGATAAAGGATTCACTACACTATTGAAGTGAGTTGAAATCTATTTCTTACTTTGCATTGTCAATTGGTGTACACAATTCATAAACATTCATTGACTTCGTTTATATTTCTTTAAGGGGATTTTAAAATCATATATTTTATATAAATGGTCCTAGTATATATTGAAATATAAAACATTTTCATCATAAGTCAAACATTCAATTGATTTAATCTTTGGAAATCTTAGAGGGCACTAAAAACTAAAAAAATCCTTGAAGAGAAAGTTTTGCCATTAACTTGTAGAGAGACACATCTGTTGTTGGTTGAGCTGGGGATTGAATATAAGAAAATTCATTCATGTAAAAATGATTGCATTTTATATAGAGATGAATATTAGAACAAGGTAGAATGCCTTGTATCCAAAGAGAAGAGATATTGTATAGATGTACAAGGTTCTACATTTCCAAAGTAGGTTTTATGTCACATGCCAATTATACCTAGACTTCAACAAATGTTTCATTGCAAGTAACTTGCACAATTGATGGACTGAAATTTAAAGAATAGAAGTAAATATGGATTCATGCAAATTCCAACTGACTCCAAAGCAATGAAACACATACAGGAAAAATGGCCAAGAAAATTTAAAGATGAACCTCGTAGTATCAAGTTTGGTCTTGCAATTGATGAAGTGTGCCCATTCTCTTTCTTGAGCTCAAATTATAGTGTTTGTCTAGTTAGATTGATATTATACAATATTCCCCTATGGATGAATGTTAGAAAGGAGCACCTTATGCTGACTCTCATTGTTCTAGGAAAACATCAAGTTAAAAACATGGATGTTTATCTTGTGCCTTTTTATTGATGAGATCCAACTGTTATGGAAAGGCATAATAATGTATGACATATCATTCCCTCCATCAAATAGGTCCTTCACATTGAATAGTGTGGTATGTTGAACTATTCATGATTTCTTGGGACTTGGTATTTGTTCTAGTAAGATAAAATATTTACGTATTTACACTCATAATTTATTTTCATCTCAAATTTCATGCTTAGTTTTTTGATGTTATGAACATTACTTGTTGAATTGTAAGGCTTCAAACAAAGGGGATATTTGCATGTCCAAGATGTGTAGAACAATTTCAAGGGTGGTATTCTAAAGATCTACATAAATTCATTTATGTAAACAACATAGTATTTCTACCACTAGATCATAGGTTTTGAAATCACCAAAAGAATCAATTTGATGGAAGAGTTGAAAATAGAGGCCCTTCCATAAGTATGGGTCTAGGTGATTGGCTTAATAAGTATGAAGATGTTGAATTTAAATCTTGGAAGGATTTTTTTGATCAGGGTGATTCAATTGAAGAAATAGAAAAAGTTGTAGTTCATATGCCAGAAGGAATGAAAAGGAAATCCATATTTTATGAGCTACCTTACTTTAAAGATCTATTAATATCTCACCTATCAGATCTTATCCACATCTTCAAAAATGTCCCAAATTCTATATTTTAACATATATCAGGAAAAGAGAAGGAAATCTTATCTTTGAGGATAGATATTGCTCTTTCACATTCCAAATTTGATAGAAAACATTTGTGCCCAAGCAGGGAAATTGAAACATATGCAAAAGCTCCATGGACTTTGAAAAAAAAAACCAGACCAACTAAAAAATGTCATCCATTAAATAAGGACACCTACTGGTTATGGTTCATCATTGGATAAATATTTTACAATTGATGGACATATCACATGATTTAAAACACATTATTTTCATTATTTAATGAAGGGATTATATATCATCATTTAAAATTTACTGGTAACATTGATTAAGTACTAAATATATTTTGATATTTTGTTGTGTGAAAAAAATTACTAATGACCTTTGCATAAATGTGTTTGATATCATATCATGCCATTGGCAGTTAGGGGGGATTCCTATCTTATAGATGACTTAAGGAATTCCATAAGTTGTGTGTGTGTGAAATATTGGATCAATTTAAATGAAATCAAACACATGTTAATAAGACATTAAATTGAAAAAGCTGAAAAGGAAACAGAATATGCAAAACCGTAACAATAGCTTCTCGAAACCGTCTTATCCTCCTCTAACTTCAGCATTTTTGTTGCTTCGAACGGCTCTCAGATCAGCAAGTAGAGCTCAACAAAATGACAACATAAAGAACGAGATAAAAATAAGAATTCATAATATGCAATTTGCAAGAAAGCTATTCTAAAATGAAAAATATTGTCATGATATTCAAACTAATATGCATGCAAATGCTAGTGAAACTATGGCTATGTAAATGAGTATACGAAGTGTGTGAACATGGAAGATTATGCATAGTGTAAGTGGATGATTAACCAAGGCTTGGATTAGCACAGGCTTTTATAGAGTTTTCGAATGAGTTTGATTGGCTGAATCGATCGACGGTCCAGATTAAGCTTGTTTCAAACGGACGGCGGGAGATTTTTGAAAGTGGAAGAGGAGAATGGAAGGTTTCTCATTTTCTTCAAATTTCGTCTTTGAGTTTCGAAGGGAAACTTCCATTTCGAAGGATAAGATGTGAATTTGGAAGGGCGAGTTAGCATGAGTTAGAAATTAAATAAAATAAATTTATTTAATTTAAAAGTGGAAATGAAAATAGAAATCCACATAATTAAATAACTCATATTTAATTAAGTTTAAAATGAAATTAGAGTGAGGTGGAAAATATTAAATAACATATTTAATATTTTAAAATTCGAAAATGGGATGGAGAATATTCCATTATTTAAATATTCAAAAAATATTTAAACTTTAGAACCAAAATGATAATTAAATATAAATAAATTATACAAATTTATTTAATTTAATTAAGCAGAGGGTAGAAATGTTAGTAATTAAATAAAATTATTTATTTAATTTAAGGTAGAAGAATTTAGAAGATGAACGATATAAATAAATAATTAAATTTATTTATATGTAGATGACATTAGAGGAATTAATTAAATAAATCATATTTAATTAATTAACAAGCTTAATCATGACCATTTTTGGACATATACAAGTTGATTATCAGCATTTGCAAGGAATGTGGTTATATTAAATTTTCATGTGAGAGAGACATAGAGATATTATATTTCATTTAAATTTATGATTAAATGTTCATACTAATTTAGTATTCTTATATTAGGTGGGTGACCTCCAAGGAGATCCACAAATCTGAAGTGCCAAAGTGGAAGAAGTAAATTATAGAAATTGTATGTTCATTTGAGAAGGAGCTCCCTACAAGTTTCATGGACCTACAAGTCCATTTACTTATACACGTATTCAATGAAATTCAATTGGCGAGTGTTGTATCAACAAGGTGGATGTTTTTCTTTGAGAGGTATTTGAAAAATATTAAAATATATGTCTAACAAAAGGAACATCCAAAGGGTATGTATTGAATGAAGCATTTTTCTTCCTGTGTGAATTCCTTGGTAAGGATTTTGAACATGGGACATGCGTTTGGGATGAAGAACGAGCATCATATATTATTGATGGAGAAACAACACAATATAATGGTGTTGAAGTAGAAATTAGTAAGTAAATTAACCATCAGTGTGGTTGTTTTTCTTGCAATCATTAATTTACTCTGTAATTTATTTGTTAAATTAATAGCATGACATTTGGATTTTGAAGTAACATGTTGACATGTAATAGGTGTAGACAAAATTTCTATACTATACAAGCTCATTCTATACCACATGGAATTTATGAACAAATGGATTGATTTATATGATAAAAAGAGAGAAGTGTTAGAAGCAAGGAGACAGTTTAAAATATCAAACCAAAAGAATAATCCACTTCCCACTGATCTGCTTGGAGATTGGGGAATGGTGCAAAGATTGCACACTAGAATGAGTTACTAAACAAATTCAAAATCAAATAGAAGATGCAGGTACAAATTCAAACATAATAGAAGATGAAATCAACATGTCTAGAGGATGTGAAAGAAAGGTACAGTTGGAATTTTACAAAATGTTGTTTCCTTACAGTTTTGACACTATTAACTATTTTAATATTTTCCATTGTATTTATTTTCATTGTAATAAGCGGTCTTTCAAATGTGAGGAAATATCCAACAATGTGGGCATATGGTCAACATTATCATGTAGAACGTGTAGATGTAAATAGGCGATCCTTTGATTGTGGCATCATGGTTGAGTTCAAGTAATCGAGTCGATCAAGCTCAAAAGATAAGAATATAATTAAAGGGAATCTACAATATGTTGGGAAAATACAAGAAATTATTGAGTTGGATTACCCCTCTTTTAAATGTTGTATTTTTAAGTGTAGATGGTATGAAGCATTTGAGAGGACATGATGGCATGATACCCATAGTGGATTGCTTTCTATAGATTCCTCATTGTTTTTACAAGAGCATAAGGAGCCTTATGTTCTACAAATTCATTGTGCGAAAGTGTTTCTTTAACTCAAACAAGAAGCAGTAGTGATCATTAATCTATTAATTCATAGTTTATTGCAAATATATACATGTGTTTATTAATCAATAAAATTGTTATCACATACTTCTAATATATGTATTTCGTTCATGTGTAGGTATTTTTCTATGAAGATATTTTGTACCTGAAATGGATGTTTGTCATACATTATGATCCAAGATTAAGGCATGTATTTGATGAAACATTAGTGGATACTGAGAAAAACAATGATGGTGAAAAAAATGAGAGAGAGGGATTAGAGAACATTGAAGAAATTGACATCCATGATGATGTTGAAGATGGTTATCTTCATGCACAAGAAGAAAACAATCTAGAGTTATATGGTGTTATATGGAAGACAACATTATCGATGGTATATAAAATGATGATCCAAATACATCTGCTAACAATATAGATGGTGTGCAGTCAAATTTCAATGATGATGAAGATCATGCAGGTCAAGATGAGGATGATGATAATATTAAATACTTGAAAGAACATATGAACATTGACAATGATACATTGGAGACATTGTAGTAGACAATAATGTTAATGACCAGGACTTCTAAATTTTAAGAATTATTTGCAATCCATATTTAGAAAAGGATGATTCTTATGGCCCAAACTTTGAAATGCTTCAGTAATATTATTTGTGTCAATACAAATTACCCATTGCAATATCCTTAAATTCTTCAATCTTTGGTATGAATTGTTGTCAAAAAAATTATGATTACTTGGATGCTTCTTCCATTCATTTTGTATCAACATATGTTCATGAAGACACAAAAATTAATAAAATATTAATGCACATAACTCACAATTATTTAAATAAGAAACTTTGTTAACTTTATTATTTTTAAATATTTCCATTTTTATGTTCAACATGATTTTGAACATGTAACTAAAAACATCCACAATAAATGCTTTACTATATTAGCATATTCATTCACATAAGCACAATATTGAGGCTCAATAATTGATATTAATTCAAATATAAGAGGAAATAAGTATGGAAAACATAAGCTCAAAATAATCACATAGTAACAACAAATGTACCCTAATAAATCTTATGAATTTAAATAACTGGAAGAAACCACTTTGGAGATAGCATAGTAATAGAAAAGCATGAAATTTAACACAACAATTGAACACCAAAATAAATTACCAATTATGAGAAATCTTCTCCATTATGTTGTTTCAAATATATATACATTTATAGCAGAAGTCTTTGATATGATATGGATGGGTGGAATGTGCAATCTATCTTCTTACTAATGCATACTATAACAAAAATGAAAATTACGGAATATGATATGATGCTCCTCTCAAAATTGGCCTTGGTTTCCTATTTATATAGGAATCAACAAGCTTTAGGCATTTTACAAAAGGAGACAAGCCTTAAAAATTACTTCTTTTACTAACAACTAATTAATTTGCATAATTGAATAAATAACAAGGATTAAGACACTTTAGATGTACATGTTCTCTTTGATCAACGTAGAAAGCCTGTGGTCATCAATTTGGAAAAGATTTCCTCTCCATGATAGACATCCAAATGCTCTCACCTTAATGACCTACTCCTTTGAAGCCAAATACTTCTCTTCCCATTGATACACCGTAAAATTTGATGGCCACTAATATTCCTGGATCTTTGGTATGTTTTCAAGATGTGTCTGCCATCAACTATCTAGTAGTGCATTTGTATCATTGAATTTTTTTAGATATTTAACATCAAGAGAAATCAATCTATGCATGATCAAATTGATCCTATGAAGACTGGTGTCACTATCCCCCTAAACATGGGTTAAACACTTATGAATAACCTGACCAAATTCCTTCTTCCATTCATCCAATTCTTTTACTTGACCATCATCTTTCACATTTTCTAGTGTATACCATTGTTTTAAGGTATTGAAGGAATCCATTCATGCCACAATCCTCTTATCCTCCCCTTGTATATACTAAAATTCACTGTTAACAATCTCTTTTATTGTGTGCTCATTCGGTTTTAATGTTGTAGGAGCATCAAGAATCCTTTGTAGAACTATGTATAACTTAGAAAAAGTGTGGTGAATAGGCTACCACATTTTAAAGAAGGGGTCCAATACAAACATATGTTCTTTTATTTGATCAATTGCTCACAAAGGTGATTTATAGTTGTGATGCACACTACCCAATTTATCAATAACCAACTTTATTTTGTACTCAAGAATCTTTTCCATAACTTTAGAAAATTTCCTTTTTACTTCATCCTTAGCCTCCTTTATTTCATCCATTTCCTTCTCAAGATCCTTTCCTTGCTCATCCAAAATGCTTTATACAATATTAAATGGAGCACTAGGAGGCTTATATAACACTATCTCCTTGCTTTGTGAAGTTCTTGCTCCTTTTAACTCTTCTTTCAATTTGAAATTCTTCATAAATAATTTATTAACTTCATCATTTAAGAATTTTTTTCCCTTTCATACTACTTTAATATGTCCTCCAATACCTTAACAGTAGAATGAGTGAACATGGTTGAGTTCCTGGTCATTGTGCCTTCCTCCAAAGGGGTGGTGTCCTGTATTGTTCTTACCATTGTTTCCCCTTTCATTCCCTATATTATATCCAATTGTTTAGGCTTCTATGTGTTTTTCTACTTGATCCCAATGGCCAAAGTTTCAATTTTGGGGTTATACCCAGTTCCAATTACTCCTTCATCAAAGTCACACTCTTGAACTAAGATTGGATCTTCTTGAGCCCATAGTTGGTCAAGAAAAAACATTTTCTTTAATTCCAACCTAGGAAAAATGAGCATGTTTCTCTTCAAAATCATCTCTCTAGCCTTCTAAGGGCTAATGTCAATGTGGTCAACCCTCAATTCATTGAAGGTCTATGCCACCATTTGATTCTTTTCTGATTCTTCAATTCCCACTTCGTTTGACTCAATTTTCTCTTCAATTTCTTTTATCTTCATATTTGTACAAAAATCTCTAAACTCTAGAGTCTTGATGAAATCATTCTCTATAAACCTCATAGAAGCAATTTATCTGTCATCTTCATGTATCTTTGCACTTGTTTTTTCTGCATCATCCATCATTCCCTCATGTCTATGGGCACTAGTCTCATGGATGGGATGATCAACCTCAATATCACCCTTTAATGACTGCAATATAGTGGCAAAATCTTTAGTATCTCCCACCCCTTCACTCTCCTCATAAGGTACCAATGGCTCAATGCTCTACTTCTTTTGTCTCTTTTGAGGAAATTGCTCCATCAGAGACTCTAATGTTGTGTCTAGGGTGTGCTTTGTAGTTATCTTACCACCATGTTCCTGAACATACACTTCTTTTTTAGCATATAAATCCTAAAATTTATCAATTATCCAATTGATCCTCCAGATGGGGTCTTTTTCTTCAACGAAATAGCCAAGGAAACTTTTTTCATTTTGCTTCTTCCTTCCTTCAAGCTTCATTATAACCTGCCATTTATTTTTTCCAAGGGATGCCTCTAGAAAAGTAAGGTAGTTTCTTATCACATCTTCCTCATAATCTATTTGGTGTGGCACTCTCATTTTGGTAAGAATATTATGCCTTATGTTATTCATATGATATTCAGGGTCAAAGCTTCTTGCTTTTCCAAAACCCAACACACATCTTGTCTTCAAGGAATATTGCAACTCCTCCAGTGTATCTGAGCCTATTGTTGAGTCTCCACATTGGGTTAAGTTTGGAAAAAATGTGCCCTTCTTTTTTGGTCATTACATCCTTTCTCATCCACATCATTTTCCACATAAATTCAAGAAATTCTAATCTTAGGGGCATGAACTTTGTGAGTATGTGTGGAGCAACAAGGAAGCCATAGATTTTTATTATTGTAACTTCTAGGAAAAAGAACCAATAACCAAAATTATGTGTGTGACCCTATTCCTATCTCAGGGCCAAAGGTCTTAATAATTGTTGCATTTTGTTTGGCAATATTGTCATTGAATAACCAAGAACTTGAAGGATTTTGTGCACAAAGTCTTCATAGAATATAGCAAAGCTTGAATTCTTGCACTGACTATCCCAAATATAACACCACTTTTGGATAGGTGTGGTGTTCCTTTGCTCATCCACTATATCCAAGTCCATTCATTTAGTCCAATGGTCTTGATTCTGGTATAATATCAAATGACACAATAAAGAATAGTGTCTGAATGTAATTAGTGCCCTATCCTCTATGACTTGTGAGAATTGATCATCCAATTCCCTCTCAAGGTATGAAGCAAAGTCATACTCAATATTAGTCTTAGGGTTTTGAATTCTCATTGACATCATCGTCAGGATTATTGTAATTTTATCTTGAGCATCCACCCCTAGTACTTGGTGAGAGCTAGATATGTATTCACAAAATAATATTGAAAATTTGTCACAGTGAATGGTTCACCATTGGAAGTAGAAATGGGAATCTTCTATTACTAATGCATCTTTTCATTTACAGGGGTAGCTCATCACTTCTATAAGTTCTTCTTAACCTCTTATAATCTTCCTTGCTCTTCTATAGCTATATTTTGGTCAAATCCTACTTGTTTAATCCAAAAAACTCAATGATAGCACTCTAGCTACCTCTACCAATATTGAGCCATTTGGAAAACTTATTGTATTTGTTGCAAAGTGATAATGCTTGGCTAGTAATATGATAAAATCCACATCAATAAACACATGGGGGATAATAAACTTTGCTAAATCCAACATCCAAGGGTTTGACACTAGAATCCTTGCATTTCTCTTACCGTAAAAATACCAAAATAAGTCCCACCTAGATTTGGGAGTGAGAGTACCCCTACAACCTTGTGTAGTGTCTATAAGAAATTTCTTATATCCCTCCTTCATTTATCCTGGAACTATATCTAATATAGACTGGTGGAGTGGTCTCTTCTTTACCTTAGGTTCTTCTTCCTTAATGTTGAGCTTACTTTCTTATACTTCTAATTGTTTCCTTTTAGGAGGCATATTTCAATTTTTCTTACTATGAATTCAAATAATAGAGCTCTACCAAATACTACCCCAATCAAAATTCTTCAAAGGGTTATTCATACACTTACCCAAATGCTCATCTATCACATAGCTCGTTTTCTTGGCATCCTTAGCTCCATCCACAAAAATGCATTTCAACTGAGCATAGTCTTAAGAAAAATCACTTGCTTTTGAGGGGATGGTATTTAGTTGTATCAGTATTAATGCCAATTCTTTGCCAAATAGTTTCCCAACAACCTCAACTCCTTGAAATTAATTTTGAAACATGTGTGAGGGAATTTATTGTTGTAAATTGTAAAGATTCCATGATTATCATACTATTGCAGTCTCTTATTATACCCACTATAGTATGGTGATGTTTTCCCCTTCCATTTTGTTGTTTACCGCACTACTGCCTTGCTCAAGATGTCTTGTTGTGGGGTTGCGGTGTACACTGCTCTACCACATATGTTGCTCACCCTCCTAGCGATATAGTGGTGTATTTTTTATCTTCTTTTGTTTAATGCCTTACTGCACTCCTTTGAATCACCTTATGTGGTACTATGGTGTCCACTTATCTTTCATGCTTACCACACTACCACCTTGCTCAAGACTTCTTATTGTGGGGTTGTAGTGTACACCACTCTACCGCATATGTTTCTCACCCTCTCGGTGGTATAGCGGTGTATGATTTATCTTCTTGTTGTTTACCGCCTTACCACACTCCTTTGAATTTCCATATTTGAGATAGCTTAAATGTAAGGCAAATAAAAAATATTATGGCCTAACAATAGGGAGAATTTAAATGATTAACCATACGTGATGAAAAATTAACTCAGAACTTAGGGCCAGTATAAAGAATGATTTTAATGTCTCAACTTATGACTTAAACAACTAATAACTAGATGGAGTAGGTCAACACAAAATTATTGTAGGGACTTCTCTTCATTGTAATTGCTATGGAAATTTTATCTCCTAAGGCTGTAGTGATGCCGACCTAAATATTTTTTGTTGTTTAGTTTTTTTTTTTTTTTTTAATTAAAACAATTCAAATAATACAAAAAGGAGGCAACAAAGGTTTCCAAAATAGAGAAAAAGATTACAACTAGTTCAACAGCTAGTAGTACAGTCACTTACAACCACCAAAAACAATAGCAGATTGTACGAAAAAAATATTACAAATGGTCTGCCAATGCAGGAATATTCATGAAACCCTCTACCCTCAACTATCAACCCTAGTTAAACTCTAATCCGGACTCAACCCCTATACCCTCTACCATATACATTAGACCCTCAACCTTAGTAATCCCTATACCTACATATAACCTCAACTCTCTACCCTCAAGCCTCAACCCTTAAACACTCGTATACCCTTTACATCCCTCTGATCTACCATGTACATTAAACTCTCAACCCTAAATTCTCAACCTTCAACCCTTAAACCCTCAAGTACACTCAACCCCTATACCCTCTACCCTCTACATTGGAACCTCAACTTCCCTAATCGACCTTCAACCATATTATACCCTCAAATATCCTAGCTATACCCTAAACCCTCTATCCTCAACCCTTAACGTCCCTCAACCCTAAACCATTAAACCCTATATATACTTTGGACCCTAAACCCTAATCCAACATGAACCATATACCCTCTAGTACCCACAACCCTTAATTAACCCTCAACCCTATACCTTATACCCTCTACCCTCTACCCTCTACCCTATTCAAACCCTAATCCCTCAATGCCTATACCCTCTACCCTATACAATATTGGACCCTCAACCCTAATTCCCTCAACCATATACTGGCCTCAACCTTCTACCTTCAACCTTAAACCCTCAACTCTCAACCCTAAATCCCTAAACCATCAACCCTTAATCCCTCAACCCTCAACCCTTAAACCCTAAACCCTAGTAAATCCCTATACCCTCTACCCTCTACATTGGAATCTCAACCCTAAACCAAAGTAAATTACTCCTACCCTAATCACTCAACCCTCAACCCTTAATCCCTCAACCCTTAAACCCTCTATGCTCTACCCTCAACCCTCAAATACACTTAATTAACCCTAATCCCTCAACCCCTATACCCTCTACCCTATACATTGGACCCTCAACCCTCTACTGGCTCTACCCTCTACCCTAGTATGCATTAAACCACCCTCAACCCTCAACCCTCAACCCTCAACCCTTAATCAATCCCTCCCTCTCTACCCTAATCCATCAACCCCATACCCTCAACCCACTACCATCTAGCCTCTAGCCTCTACCCTGAACCCTAGTCAAACCCTAATTCCTCAACCCCTATAACCTCTACCCTATACAATATTGGACCCTCAACCCTAATCTCTCAATATGCATACCATATATGTACCCTCAACCCCTATAGCTACACCCTCTACCATATACATGATCAGACTCTCAACCCTCATTCCTCAACCATATATTTTCCTCAACACTCTACCCTCACCCTTAAACTCTCAAGCCTCAATCCTCAACCATTAATCCCTCAACCCTCAACCCTTATACCCTAAACCCTAGTAAACCCTATAACCTCTACCCTCTACATTGGAACCTCAACCCTGAACTCAAGTAAATTACTCTCTACCCTAGTCCCTCAACCTTGAACCCTTAAACCCTTGACCCTCTACCCTCAACCCTCAAATACACTTAATTAACCCTAGTACCTCAAAACTTATACCCTCAACCATCAAGCCTAGTTAAACCGTAAACCCTTGTATGGACCCTCTACCAGCTCTACCTTCTACCCTAGTATACATTAAACTACCCTCAATCATCTACCCTCAACCCTCAATCCTTAATAACTCAACCCTTAATCCATCACTCCCTCTCTACCCTAATACCTCAAACCTATACCCTAAAACCTAATCCCTCAACCCTATACCCTTAACCTAGTACCCTAAACCCTAAACCATTAAACCCTTTATGTCCCTCTAACTTCAACATCCCAATACCCAATATCCTAGTCGACTGACCTAGTAATCCCTCAACCCTTAAACCCAAGTATACTCTCTACCCTAATCTCTCAACCCTCAACCCTTAAGTACCCTCTACCCTCAATCATCAATTTCCATTAAACCCTAATGCTTGAACCATATATGCCCCTCAATCCTCTACCCTCAACCCTCTACCCTATACATTAAACTTACCTTAACCATCAATTCTCAACCCTCAACTCTTAATACCTTAGCCCTTAATGAATCCCTCCCTCTCTACCCTAATCCCTCAATCCTATACCCTCAACCGAATACCCTAAACAATATACGTCCCTCAACCCTCTACCCTCAACCTTAAACCATCAACCCTCTACCCTATACATTAAACTGCCCTCAATCCTTAATTCTCAACCCTCAGAACTTAATCCATCCCTCCGTCTCTACCCTAATCCCTCAACCCAATACCCCAAACACTAAACTGTTAAACCCTCTATGTCCCTCTACCCTAGTCAAGTGTGGTAATCCCTCAACCCTAATTCCTCAACCCTTATAACCTTAAACCCAAGTAAACTCTCTACCCTAATCCCTCAATCCTCAAGCCTTAGTCCTATTAGAACTAAAAAATATCACATTTTTCAATAGCCTCCACCCACATCTCCTCCACATTTCATAGAAATTCATCACATTTTAATTTTATGATCAACACAAATTGTTGAAATGTGTGTGACAAGATCCATTTTGTAGCCCACATTGCTAAATTGACACACCCATAAATGAGTTTGAGACTCCATAATATTTCCCCATTCCTAAATAAAAATTAGCACTGTCGGCCTAACAATGCCTCATCAGTGGAGTCCCCATCATAGCCTCACTAATGGCCCAATGAAAGTAGTTCATAACCTAGTAAGCACATTGTTGTAACTCATGAATATCGGTGGAACCAATGTTTGCTTTTAACTAATGGCCCAACATAATCATTTCTTATCAATAATTAAAATATATTAGGGGAATTATTGTGTATTAGGGTAATATATTCTTGCATCTCATCGATAGATCAAAGGAAAGTTGTTCATTGTTGGAAAAGGTGGATATAATTGTAAGAAGGATTGTAGTCTCATTGATATGGAAATGATGATTGTACTAAATAAATAATTTCATTTAAATTCCCAATTATGGGGAAAAAAATCATAATTGCCTCGCTCATCAAGCCATAGTTGTAGAATGAAAACATTGGTAGAAGGTCAACATGATAAAACAAGAAATGATGCTTCGTTTGTGTGGAAATGAATAGGCTTGGAGCTTGTGGTATTTATTTAAACAAGCAAGTGGTGTATGTGAAGCATCTTAAAATTCATTTTGTCTTGTGGTTTTCTTTATGGTTAGGTTGGTTAGTTCCATTTGCATGGTTTCTCAATTCATCAACGATCTCCAATGGCTGGGATATCAAAGGTTGTTATTTAGATCTTAGAGGAGGGGTTGGTTTGGTTTGGTGTAGACACCCCATTTTCTCTAATTGGGATGGAGTGTCAAGTAGCCTTCAGGGAGGTAATGGACCAAATACTAAAAATAATTTTGACCTATAATAATTTCCTCATTGTGGTTGTAGCTAAAATGGTTCTAGGTAGGGGACATCTTGAGAGGAATGAGTACAGTCGAGATAACATGAATATCTCTTCATGCTTTTGGGCCTTCTTTCTTAATAATCAAGTCCAAAAGGGGGTGGAAAAGGAGCTAATGGTTTTCTTATTTAGAAAGGAATTGTTAGGGGTCCCAGAGGTGGTGCTAAAGTGGGAATTAATTGGTACTGGAATTCCACAATCTTCAGACTTGGAGCACCTTTTGTCAAAGATGGATGAAAAATCCATGAAATTCTATCCTTTTCTTTTGGATTTGAGTGGGATGGCTCTTGTGTGACACATGATGATCACAGTTGTGGTTATGGTGTACCTCAAGAATTTTCTCGGTTTAATGGAAGTTGTTGATGATGATGAATGGATAGAGGACTTTGATTCCTTTGCAAAATTAAATGGTTTTTTATAACTTGTGGTTGGGTGGGTTCCCATTTTTTCTGTTGAATGTGGTTGTTTTGTGGTTGTTGTAAATGTCTAGAGTTTTTTGGGTTTGGTCAATGCTCTATTGAAATCAAAATTTTATCTCCTTTATGTGTTGGTTGAATCTATGGGATAGTTTTTTAGGCTTGGTTTAGACTGAAAGAAATTCTTGCCTCACAGACGCTTGTATGCTTTTGATTAAATATAATATATAACTAGTATATATATCTTAAATATTAATCTATTGAGATATATATTTTTTAAATAAATATTTATAATATGTCTTTTGTTTTTGATTTTTTAAAATAAATAAATATTATTAATGAAATTCTCAATTGGAGAGAACTATCTAAAATTGATTTATTCAATTGAAGTAGAGACTTAACAATTTGGATAATGTTATGAATAAATAAGGACAAGAATGTGATGGTGGATTTTTTTAAATAAATATTTCATGTTTTTTGTTTTTTTAAAAATAAATATATATTATTCTTTTATTTTTTATAAAGATAAGCCTATCACTGTGGTTTTTTTTAAAATAAATTTTGTGTTAATTGTTTTTTAAATAAATAAATATTGTTTAATATCTGTTGCTTTTCCTTTAAATATATTCTTACATATCAAATATTAATATAAATTAAAATTATACTTACTAATTCTAAAGTTTAAAATGGAAAAGAAAATAAAAATAATACAAATCCTTATAATTAATTAAATACTAGACAAAACAAATATGTATATGCAAAAAGAATGTGCATTATAATGCATTCTCATTATTTAAACAATTTTAAATTTTTAAAAAAGTCCAACTAATATTATCTAAAAAAATTATAATTACTAAATGTTCAATTAACCTATTTAAAATTTCAAAATGGATAGAGTATTTTGTTAACCAGCTGGTTTGTAAATTACCAAGCAAGGAGTAAAATGATAGAATAGTCAATCTAGTGGAATAAAAATAATTTCATCTAGCGCTTGGTAATTTAGGGCTCACAAAATGAATAATATTTACATGCCTATAAAAAAGTAGAATAAAAATACTTTAACCACACATGGTAGCAAATATTATGCAACATGGGGCAAAAATAAATTGTATGCAATCCATATAAGATATTATGCAGTGTGAGGTAGACTTGTGTAGGTAAAGCATTATTATAATGTGATAAAATCAAGAATAGGGTATCATTGGACCAAATAGTTTCAAGGGTTGGCAGTCTAATATCAACCATCAATTGGAAATTTAAGGTGTGTCTTCTTGAAATAGGATATGCCTTTGACAAAAAAAATATAGTGCCATCTCAAAAAATTATGCCAAATTTTTCAAAAAAAGAAGAGAAAAATACATTATTAAACCCTTAATTAACCCTCATTAACCCTCTACTCTCTACCCTCAACCCTCAACCCTAGTTAAACCCTAATCCCTCATAAACCCTATACCCTCTACCCTATACATTAGACCCTCAACCCTAATCCTTCAACAACATATTTACCCTCAACCCCTATACCCTCTACTGACCTATAAAATATTAGAGCCTCAACCCTAATCCCTCAACCATATATACCCTCTACCCTCTACCCTCAACCATCTTAAAGCCTCAAGCCTCAAGCCTTAAATCCTCTACCCTCTACCCTTTGATCTACCCTATATATTAAACCCTCAACCCTCAATTCTCAACCCTCAATCCTTAAACCCTAAACCCTTAACCCCTATACCCTATACCCTCTACATTGAAACCTCAACCCTAATTCAAATTCAACCATATTATACCCTCAAACATCCTAGCTATATCCTAAACCCTCTACCCTCAACCCTTTATAAGTACCCTAAACTGGCCTTAAACCTTCTACCCTCTTATATCATAAACCCTAAACAAACATTAGACCCTCTACATCCCTCTACCCTCAACTCTAGTAATCCCTCAACCCTTAAACCCTTAAACCCAAGAAAATTACTCTCTACCATAATCCCTCAACCCTCAACCCTTAATCCCTCAACCCTTGAACCCTTGACCCTCTAACCTCTACCCTCAAGCCTTTGTAAGTACCCTTAAACCCTAATCCCTCAACCCCTATACCCTTTATACATTAATGGAACCTCAACATAACCCTAATATTCCTTGAACCATATTATACCATCTACCCTCTACTCTCAACCTTAAACCATAAAGTATCCTTACACCCTCTACGTACTTCTACCCTATTCATTGGAACCTCAATCCTAATTTACCTTCAACCATGTTGTACCCTAAAATTTCCTAGTTATACCCTAAAACCTCTACTAACCTCAACGCTTAAAGTCCCTCAACCCTCAACCCTCAACCATAATCCCTCAACCCTATACCCTCAACCCAATACCCTAAACCCAATTAGTAAACTCTCTACCCTAATCCATTAAACCTCAACCCTTAATCCCTCAACCCTCAAATATTAACCCTCAGCTGTCCTCTACCCTAGCCAAAACCTAATCCCTCTACCCTATACATTGGACCCTCAACCCTAATCCTTGAACCATACATCCTCAACACTCTACCCTTAACCCTTAAACCCTAAACCATTACAACCTCTACCAACTCTACCCTCTACCCTAGTATACATTAAACCACCCTCAACCCTAAATTATCAACCCTCAATCCTTAATACCTCAACCCTTAATTCATCCCTCCCTCTCTACCATAATCCCTCAACCCTATACCCTCAACCCTAATCCCTCAACCATATACCCTCAACCTAATACCCTAAACCATTAAACCCTCTATGTCCCTCTACCCTTAACATCCCAATACTCTCTACCCTTGTCAACCCTAGTAATCCCTCAACCCTATTCACTCAACCTTTAAACCCTTAAACCCTTAGGTACCCTCTACCCTCTACCCTCAACCCACAAGTATCCGTAAACCCTAATCCCTCAACCCCTATACCCTCTACCCTATAAATTGTACCCTCAACCCTCTACCTTCAACCTTAAACAGGCCTAAACCCTCAACCCTTAAACCATAAACCCTCTGCATTAAACTGCCCTTAACCCTCGATTATGAACACTCAACCCTTAATCCCTCAACCCTCAACCCTTAATTTGTACAAATTACTTTGGTGACAGTATGGATCTTGTCACACAAATTGTTGCATTTCGTGTGAAATGCATTGAAAAATAAGAGGCCGTGGATCTTTTGATGCAAGTAAAATGTAGGCAAACAACTAAAGGGTAGTGAATATAAGGGAAGGATTTTTTGTTCTAACACCCTTAATCCCTGCTAGATTAGAACAATTAGGTGCTAAATTAGGCACTAAATCTGGTGCTAAAGTAGGCGCCAAAAGACTCTATAGCAGGCACTAGTATGGGCACTAACATAGATGCTATTCTAGTTGCTAATTTAGGTGCTAATCTAGGAATTACATTGGGCATCATTTTTTGGCACTAATTTTGGTGCTAATCTAGGCATTCATAAGGGCGTAATAGTGGGCGTTAATGGAAGCATTAATATTGGTGGTAATTATGGCACTAATTTTGGTGCCAATTCTCGTCAGATTTAGCATCGACTTGATCTAGTCAATTCAAAAGATGCCAAAAATAGTGATATCCCAAAAATAGCAATAAATTTTACCAAAAAATGGAGAAAATATATTAAAATAGTGGGTGGAAGTAAGAAACAGAGCAAAAAAGGGATCTAATCATAGGGATTTGTTGTAGCGATTAGCTACCCTAGTAGGAGAGCTTGTAATATGTTCATCTATGGTTAAATTTTGTAAAGCAACTTCATCACATATAGGGGAGGCATCAAGAGAAGGAAAACTATGATTTTCATGATTACCAAATAGATCTTCCCACAAGATATGAATATTAGGGAAGGGAGGGACAATATTATCATGACTCTAATCCATTGTGTTTTCCAGCATCAAAACATCATCGTCATAGCTATGAGAGATAATAGGAGAAGAACAAGTATGATTATCATGATCATTTATGAGTTCATTCCTTTTTCCCATAATGTCTTGCAAAATAGGATAGTTAGGGAAATGATCATAAAGAAGGTTATCATAGATCTGGAAGGTTTTCTTATCTAACACTAGCATATCCTGATCACTATCACAAGAGGAGACATTAGGAGATGAAAATAGGTAGGTTTCAATGGTCTCTTGTTGTGTTGTGTGATTGTCATGATTACTTATTGTTGTCCTCTTTTTTAGTAATGTTTTTTTCTAATAGCAGAGGTAAGAGGGGAGAAATAACTGGGGTTTTCAAAATTCTCATCAATTGGTTCTTCTAACACTATAATATCTTCTTCACAAGTGGGAGAGATAATAGGAGAAGAATAAATGTAATTTTTAGGATTATCCAAGGTTTCTTTCAGTAGACTAACCTCTCTTAGAGAAGGGATACTAGGAGAGGGATTGATGACAAACAAAAAGAGAGGGGAAAGGACCTCATCTTCATATACACTTAACAAAACTTTCTTACAAGATGCAATAAGATCTAAAATAGAAGATGAAGTATGATAACTATAGATTTTTGTAATGAAAACAGATGTAACAATTATTCTACAAACTTGAAATGTAACCATGCTAAAGAAAACATGAAAAATATGAAGGCAATTTTTTAGATTTTAAGAATGACAATTGACTTATTATGCTATGTAACAATGGGTATGTGCAGGATCATGATGGGTCAAAAAGTGGCAATATGATGGGTATTTGTAGGGTATGTGGTTGATGACTTTTTTTTACCCAAAATTGATGAAATGAAAAGGGTTTTTAAAGGAGATTCTCAAATTTCCACCAATATAAATTATGCTTTACTTTGAATTTAATAAATAATTATTATTCATTTTCTATTTGAATTACAACTAAAGTCCTAATTGATATGCTGATTGAAAAAAATCTATAGCTTTCAAATAGTATCACATTTTTGGAATCCAAAACATGCATCACATTCTATTCTTCACATACTATAGGATTAAGAAAATAAAAATTGAATTTCATGAAGTTTTGACCAAGTTAACGTGGTTAGACATACGAGTTTTTATATTTTTTAAAAGTTGTAATAAAAAATTCATAATTAATTTTTTACTTAGAAACAAATTACAAAAATATGCATCACATCTAGACATGAGTCCTCTACTTATTTCTAAAATCTTATAAAAAAATACTATCATTTTATTGTGGCTAGGGTGGTCAAATAGACACCTACTTATTTTTTCCTTGAAATTTAAGTTACTGCATTGAAATTTAAAATTTTCACCTAATAGATTTTTTTTAAAAATAAAAAAAACCTTGTAGTTTACAAAATATATTCAATTTTCTATAGATTCTATTCTTACATATTTTTTAAATAATATAGATAACTTATTCAAATTTTTATGTCAAGTTGCCTAACTCTGATTTTTTTGAATTTTTTGAAACTTAAGGTCCTGTTATTCCATGATGATCCTGCACATACCCCAATGTGAGAATGCAAATTTGAAATTAAGTCATGTAGGAAGTGAGCCAACTTAAGCTAGATCTAATGAAGTGAATGTAACAAAAACTAGGCCAATTGATACAAATAGTTAATGGTATCAAATAAAGGCTTAAAAATAGGGTTTGCAATGTTGTAAATGGTAGTTTTAGCGGTGCACAAGGACATTCCTAAAGGTGGAAAGTGAGTCCCAGTGGGGATTTTTTCTAAATTTTCTAAAATTTTCAATTGTTTTTGATGCTTTTAATGTTGTATGAGATGTATCCTAAGTGTAAATGCAAGTTTTAGACATTTTTCAATGATTTGAGATACAAAAATGCATCTTATATGCACTTTTACTATTGCAAAAATTTGCAAATATTAGATGAAAATTAACCAATGCAAGTCCTAATGAAAAGTTAATGATGATGGTGGACTCCAAATTATAAAATAAGGTATTCGAAAAGAAGGTTCACCAAAATGAAACAATTTTTTTTGTCACCTCTTACACCTTAAGATTTTTGCAGCTAAAAGGAGTGAGACAAAGATCAACACTTCACTCAAGAACAAACCCTTGATATTTTAATGAAAAGGATATTGAAATTTGTTAAAGGGGATTTTCCTAAAGACTTAAAACTAATAAAATAGATTCACTACCAAAATTAAACCTAGAAAGTGTAGGATGTTTTTAAACATAGTGTGATATGCAAAAAGACCTAAGAAGATGAGTACAAATGCAAGTACAATAGAATAGGAAAGTAAAATAGAAAGTGTGCACCTAAAAAATTTTAGAGGATGGGATGAAGATTGCAAATGCCATCGATCCTAAAATTTTGACCCATTGGGACTCATTTTCCATTCTGGGCGAATCAATACCATATCTGGAAAACTACATTGGAGCCTATTTCAGACAAATGGGTATCCAAATCTATAGAAACCTCTTAAAAATAGGTATAGTAGGACTCATTCACCAATTATGGAAAATGAGTCCACTTTGAATTTTCTAAAAACTCAAAAGTGGAAATGGAAGCTCTCGTTTTGCTCTTTTTGTTCCTTTAGATGTCTAAATCTGAAACCCTAATTTTTGGCACTGGGAGTGACTTTTTATAGAAATTTTAACCTAGAAAATAGGGAGATGACTTCAACAAGTTTGCAAGGTATTCTTCAATAATTTCCAAACCATCAAGGTAGTTATATTTGAAATCACATAAGGATAGAGAGAAAAAATGTTGATTGTTAGGGCATGGGGGTTTTCCTTGGTCAAAACCCTTTTAGGTAATTAAACCAAATGGAATAAGATAATGAATCATAAAATAATGCAATTAGAGACTTTCCATGATGATAGATCTTAAATTTCTAGAACAATGGATAAAGAATCTTCCCTTGAATTCCTCAGAAAGCTATATTCATGGCTTAAAATGCTAAAACCCTAGCTTGCTTGACATGAGATGGATAATGAATGATGAATGAATAATTGGGGGAGAAATGAATGGAAAAACCTTATATTTAATCACAATTGTGCAATAATTCCCACAAATACCACATCACAGGTAGACCTTAGATCTTAAAAATTAAAAACCTGCCAGAATTTTAAATTTATTTTTACTTTTATGCCAAAGGGGACTCATTTTCCCCTAGTGATGAATGGGTCCCACTCAATCCATTTTAAGTGGGTGTTAGAAACTAGATATTTTAAATGATGTTTATCAGTTTTATTCTAAAAAATATACTTAAATATGGCCTATAAGTGTAAAATAGGGTCAACTAAAGCATAAGAAATGTCCAATTGTTGATGAAAAAGCAAGAAAAGTTTGAAATTTGGTTAAAACACTTTGAAATAAGGTTTGGTAAGTGATAAAAGGAATTTATTTAAGTGAAATGTTTTAATAAGATCCTAGAAAAGTGTGAAGGTGTGTTACAATACTACACAACACTTTTGCAAGGAATCATAAAATTGTTATTAACTCACAAGGTCCCAAGACCCAATGTGGATGTGTAAAACACCTTACAACACTAAATCAAGGCATCATTTAGTCCAATTTATCATTAATTATTCCCATATGAAGCAAGAGATACTTTTTTCTATGCTACAACACTATTCAAAGTGATTAGACATAGTACCAGTGTAAATGAATGGAATTAATAGGTTCCTCGAGAGGTGTACCATCCATTTCTTTTAATGTATAAGCTTCAGACCCAAAAATTTTGTCAATCATATAGGGTCCTAACATATTAGGGCTAAACTTTCCTTTTCTAGTCAAGGAAAAATTGACATTATGGTGATTTTTTCATAAGACTAATTCACCTTAATCAAATAACTAAGGGATGACGTTATCATTGTAACTACACTGCATTACTCTACAATAAGCTTGAAGGTTCTGAAGAGTGTTAATGCAGTATTTGTTGATCATTTCAAGTTGATACAAAAGTTGTTCCTTATAGATATTATCATCAATAATTACTTGGAGAGAAATTAGTAGTGATGGAATCTCTAAATCCAAGGGTATTATTGCCTCTATAAAATAAAAAAGGTTATAAGGGATAGTCCCTGTTGATGCTTTGACATTCATATGATAAGCCCATAAAGCATATGTTAGTTGTGTATGCCAATCCTTATTGTGTTTACTTACTATTTTCCTTAAGATTTTACTGAGGTTATATTACATTATTCAACTTGATCTTTAGATTATGGGTAATAGGATGTTGAAAAAATATGTTAAATGTTAAATGTTTCCAAGAAAATTTTAACATATTTATTCTTAAATGGTGTTTGATTGTCAAACTAAAGTGGAAGGAAGTCCAAAGTGACCAATAGTGTGTTCCACTATGAAATGACATATTATTTTAGTAGTTGTTGAATGAGCGGGAATCATTTCCACCCATTTCGTGAAGTAATCAATTGTTGTGATTATAGAGGTATGTCTGGTGGAGGATGATGGTGATATTTTTCTAATAATATCTAGTCCCCATACTGAGAAATGACAAATAGGAACTTGTGCATGAAGCAGGCGCATGAATCAATTTTCTATGTTCATGACATTTGTGACATTTCTTAACATACACAAAGAAAACTTGTTCCATATTCCACCAATAGTATCCTTTATAGATTAACTTTTGAACTAACGACCTTCCTCCAAAATGCACCCCACAAGCACCCACATGGAATTCCTTAACTTCTATGGATATTTTAGTTTGTTTAAGGTATCTAAGTAAGATACCATCAAAAGACCTTCGATACAACACATTGACAAGAATTATATATTCAGATGCAAGTTTTTGAAGGTGAGATCAAGTATTCTTAGTTGTTGGCTTAAGAAAGGTACCATTTTTTAAATAAGAAAATATCAATGTGTAACATTCACTAGATCTTTCCATGGTGGTTGATAAGACTTCTATTGTAGATTCTATTGATGGTTTCATGATTTTATGTAGGATAAATGTGAAATATTTTGAAGGATCTCGAGGAGATTCAAGTGCATCTACATGTTGATTATCTTTTCATGGGATGTTATGAATGGTGAATGAATCAAATATTTCTAATAAATTCATTAGGAGTTCCTTATATTTTGATTATTTTTAATTCTTTGCTTAATATGGGTATGTGTAGGATCATGATGGGCCAAAAAGTGGCAATATGATGGGTATGTGGCTGATAACTTTTTTTCTACCCAAAATTGATGAAATGAAAGGGTTATTAAAGGAGATTCTTAGCTTTCCACCAATATATATTATGTTTTACTTTGAATTTAATAAGTAATTATTATTCATTTTTTATTCAAATTATAACTAGAGTCCTAATTGATAGACTAATTCAAAAACATCTATAGCTTTCAAAAAATATCACATTTTTTGAATCCAAAACATGTGTCACATTCTATACTTCACATACTATAGGATTAAAAAAATAAAAAATGAATTTAATGAAGTTTTGACCAAGTTAAGGTGGTAAAACACACGTGTTTTTTATATTTTTTAAAACTTGTGATAAAAAATTCATAATTAATTATTTTCTTGGAAAAAAATTACAAAAAAATATGTATCACATTGGTATATGAGTCCTTTACTTATATCTAAAATATTATAAAAAATATTATCATTTTATTGTCGTTATGGTGGCCAGACAGACACCTACTTCTTATTTTTTCCCTAAAATTTAAGCACTACTATATTGCAATTTCAAATTTTCAACAAATAGATTTAAAAAAAAAAAAACTAGTATTTTAGAAACTACATTCAATTTTCTATAGATTCTGTTCTTCCATATTTTTGAAATAATATACATAACTTATTCAAATATTTTCATTAGGTTGCCTAACTCTATTTTTTCTAAGTTTTTTGCACTTAAGGGCCTATTTTTTCCATGATGATCCTACACATACCGATATGTTTCATTTATTTGTTTAATGGATAATTGTGAATCACCATATATTTTGAAATTATAATCTCCCAAAGTTAAAGCAACACGTAATCCAACAATTAATGCTTCATACTCTATTGTGTTGTTTGTGCATAGGATGTTTAAGCGATAGGATAAGGGAATAGGATTACCTATAGGTGGGGTTATTATAACCCCTACATTGGAGCCAGTTCTACACTTATATCCATCAAAGTATAATTCTCGTGTATCTTCATCCTTCTGAGTAGTCAAAATATTCTCATCAAGAAATGCTTCTATATTCAGTAATGCTAGGGGAGAAGGGGCATCGACTATGTGGTCGATCAAGGCTTATCATTTAATTGATTTTTTTGAAACAAACTTATGGTCAAACTAGGTCAACATCATAACCCACTAAGCTAAGAATCCAAATAAGTCTATTTTGGTGAAGATATGTTTCAAAGGATCAAATTTTATCATCACATGTATTTCAACATTCAGTAAGTAATGTCGCAATTTACTAGTAGTGAATAGAAGGGCTAAACATTATTTCTTTATTATCATGTATCATGTCTCATAATCGATAAAATTTGAAATAATGTAATAAAAATGATGTTATTTACCATTTTCATCTTGTTGGGACAACAATTCTACGAGAGCATGGGCCAATGTTGCTATATAAAGAATGAATGGTTTATCTTTCTTAACGCATTGTAAGTAGGTGGAGTAGTGAGATAATATTTCAAATTCTCAAAATCCTATTTACAATCCTTAGTCCAATTAAGTTGAACCTCTTTCTTAAGAAGATGTGTAAAATGTAATATTTGATCTGCTAGGGATGCTACAAAATGATGGATGGCGTGAATTCTTCCTTGTAAAGTATGCAATTGAGAAATGTTTCTAGGAGGTGGCATGTTAACTATAGCATCAATTTTATTTGTGTCCACCTTAGTTCCTCTATGGGCTAAGATAAAACCTAAAAAATTGAGCCACTATCTATGCCAAAGACACACTTTTTCAGATTTAATCTCATGTTGTATTTTCGCATTCATTCAAAGATCTTTCAAAGAATTGTATTGTTGAGTTAAAGATTTGGCTAGAATTTCATCAATATAGTCTTCCAAAATATTGTGTATGTAATCATGACATATCAATGTCATAGCTCATTTATATGTTGCACCCACATTCTTTAATACAAAAATCATCATTACCCAAAAAAATGTTCCCCAAGTTGTAGTAAATGTTTAGTTGTATTGATCTTGAGGGTTGATAAAGATTTGATTATATCTAGAAAATCATCCATGAATGACAAAAAATCATGTCTGATAGTAAAGCCTACTATCACGTCAATATTAGGAAGGGGAAAGTCATCTTTTAAAAATGAATTATTTAAATAAAAAAATTCCATACACATCCTAATATGATTATTAGGTTTCACAATTGTGACAACATTCAAAATCCAAGGAGAATAATCTATAAGACGTATAAATCCAACTTCAAGGAGTTTTTCAATCTTGAATTTAACTTGTAAATCTATCTTAGGGTTCATTTTTTGTATCTTTTTTTGAATGGGTTTAGCATTCTTGGAAAGGACTACATTGTGTGTTATGATCTTAGCATCAATTCTTTTTATATCCGCATAAGACGAAGAATTTTTTTTGGGAAAGTTGTGAAGTAAATCAATATGGATTTTTCGTTCATCATCATCAAGGCCCTTTCCTATCTTAATCACTTTTTCTTCAATGTTAATATACATCAGTATATCAATTATATCTCCTATAGGAAGTGCATTTTTTTTTGGGAATTCAGGGTTGTATTCTTCATTTTCCTTATCAATCTCATTATTTTTATTTCTTCCATATTCTTTCAAAGTACTAATCATAACATGTGTAACACATTTCTTTTTAGGAGGATGAATGGTTTTCCATAAAATCCTAACATTTCTTTCAAGGCTTCATTATCTTTAAAATGATCCAATAATGCTTCACATGTTTCAATAAATTTAGGATACTTCAAGGTGAGATTTTTTTTAAGATTGCACATGATGGTGTTGATGTTTAATGAGGGTATTTCCATTGCTTGCATTATCTTAGAAGGGCATTATCCCAAACCTCTTTTCTTCTCTTGTGTGTTACGCTCTATAGGAACATGGATACCTTTTTTTTTTCTTTCCACATCCTTCCACTATAACCAAGTTGTTTCATGAACTCATAACCTTTCCCATAAATTCTATCCATTTCCTTTAGGTTTGGTGGTTGTTGGTAGTCTATCTCATCAAAAATTGTTTTAGAGCTTGTGTCATCTTCAAGAGTGGATGAAGTAGATACTTGTGATTTTCTTCCAAATTTTGCATTTACATTACAATTGGTTTCTTTTGTTTTTTTGTTTCTTTTATTGTGACTATGTATTCTCTCATAAACAAAGGTGTGAACTCTAAAGTTCCCCAATCATTGTCCAATATCTCTGACAATTTTTGATCTCTTGTTTATATTATTCCATATGCTCTATATTCTATGTTGGAATTAATGTGTTTTAAGGACTTGTCATTCATTTTTCAACTTGTAAGAAAATTTTAGGCTTGGTATCTATTTCAACTTGGTATACCTTATTGTTATGGATATACTTCATTGTACGGTGAAGATTTGAAGGCATTTTATGCATCTCATGAATCCAAGGTCACCCTAAAATAAGATTGTATGAAATATTATTGGGCATGACATGGATAGGTGTTTGTAGGGTATTCTTTCGTACTATAATAGGTAAATTAACCACACCAAGTGGTTTCTTTCTAACATTATCCAATCCTTGAATTGATAAAGAATCAAGTTGAAATTTTTACTTATCAACACATAGCTTATGCAAAAGGGTCACACTACACACATTAAGGGCAGAGTCATTTTCAACAAGGGTTCTTTTCATTCCCCACCTATCATAGGTTTCTATTATCATGAATGCACCATTTTTATTTCTCACTTCCAAATGAGGTAACTCATGTTGATGAAAAGAAATTTCCACGTAAACCATATTCATTCCTTGAATAAGGTTTGTTATGTCAGTTGCATTTGTACTAGAGGAAACCACAACTTGTTGTAAGGAAGTTTGAAGCATAGTGTGATAACTAGGTGAACTTTGAATTAGATCCCATAGGGATATTTTTGTGGAAGTATTCTTAAGTTGTTCAACAAGATCATACTCCTTTCCACTATTTGAAGGTAAGGATGCCATGGTTTTTTGTCTTGGTTGTAGATTATTCCAAGTGTTGGATGTACGAGCAATGGTTGAAGGGTGAAAATAAGTTTTCTTTGAGTTTTAGGTTTATGTAAAGGTGGGTAAAGGATAAGTTGAGGTTGAATCATGTTAACTTCTCTTGGTTTCAGTTTGTGATGACAATCCTTAGTGGATGAACCTTGTGAGATGAATTCATCAAGGGCTTCATCTATCATGTCAAATTCATCATCTATAAAATCATTGAGGGTTATATTAACATGGAAAAAGAGATTTGACATATTCATATAACTATGTTTCAAAAAGTGGTTCATTAGTTTATAAGTGTTTGTTTTATAATGAATGAAAAATGTAATCTAATCTAATTGAACTATGAACTAAGACTAAAAAATGAAAAGTAAAATAATATAATTCTATCCATAATTGAAATGAATGTAACAAAAACTCTACAAAGTGAAACAAATAACTAATAGCAGCAAATTGAAACATAGAAATAGATAATTTAATGTTGTGAAATATAGTTTAAAATATGAAATGAGAATAAATCACCTAGAGGGGAATATGAGTCCCAATAAATTTTTTTCAATGATTTGAATATTGAATAATAGTCACCACAAAATACCTAGAAACTAAGTAAAATAGCCTATACTTGGAATAAATTTCCCAGAGGGGTGTATGACTCACAATTTAGGGTTTCTACAAATATTTTAAAAAATCATGTGTGATAGTTATGCTTTCTGGTTTGGATGATGTCTAAGCTAATTCCAAATGTAGATTTGAGATGAAATTCAATGATTCAAGATGCAAAAAAGCAATCTATATGCATTTTCACTAATGCAAGATTTCAAAACCCTAGATGCAAATCAACTAATGTAAAACCTAATGCAAAGTAAATGCAAGCTAGATCTAGGATGATAATGCACTCCAAATCAGAATTATAATGATGGAAATAGGGTACCCCACCTTTTAGGAGATGGAGCTTAAGGAGATAAGACACTCCTATTTTCCTAACATAATTTTCAAAGAGGCCCCTAGAGATCTTAAAGTAGAGATGCAATGAAGGACAAAGATATGAAATAGGGGTGTTCTAGGCTATAAAAAATGACTAAAGAGGGGTTCACCACCAAGCTATGGCTTGTAAATACTAATGAAATGCAAGATTTAATGATTAACCTAATACTTTGTAAAACTCAAATGAATGACCTAAAATAATGAGAATAAATAAAATAAATGAATAGAAAAATCAAAGAAGTACACCTAGAAATTGAAATGTACTCAGAATAAGCACTAAAATTCTAAAAATATAGACTTTAGGGCATACTAGGAATCATACACCAAGATAGGCATATCGGTCCCAAATTGGGGTTTCTAGTCTAAAACAAAAATATGGTAATGTGGATTTAAGATCTTAAAAAATCTAGAAATTTTCCTATACTAGGACTCATACGCCACTTGTGATGTATGAGTACTATCTTTCTTTCTCAGTGATTCAAAGTTTTAATTTGTTCTCCTATCCATGATTTATCTTCTCAACCTTATTTTTGAGTCTGAACCTATAAAAATCCTTACAAAATAGAAGAAAATGTTGATTTTCTTATGGGGGTTTATTACATTGGTCAAATCCTTAGTTTGGTAATTAAGCCTTAATAAAAATAATGGATCTTAGAATTAGATGTGTATGCAAACCCTAATCTTAGATTCCTCTAATATTAGGAAATCTAAAATGCAATGCAACCCTATTCTAATGTCCTAGAACAAGATGCATCAATGAAACATGAAAATGGATAACTCACTTTGGGAGATGTCTAATCACCCTAATAAGCCATATTTATGTATGTACCTTCCTTATATTGAAAGTAGGATTATAATGGATGATGGAATCACTTATGAAACAAGTCATTAGGTTTAGTTTGATGGCTAGTTACATCTCCCCAACCTAGAATCCATCATGATTCACCATAGGCAACCATCATCAATATTTTACAATGATAGATCTTGAATGAAAGTGAGCTTGAAGACCTACAAATACATAATTATGCTACTCCAATACTTAAACCTTGCTTGGTCTTGAAAACTTGAATGCTCTTGTGAACAAATACATGAGTGCTTTTGAATGCTTAGACCTTGAATTTCCTTCTCTAGATGAAAATAATAAATTAGAATATTTTTTATATACTAATTACACATAGTTTACTATTATTTAGATCTCGATAGTTGACATCAACCAAAATTTTAAATTTAAAACTTGAATTTCTTACTCAAACCCTAAAAATAGGCCACATGGGACTCATACACCACTTGTGATGTATGGGTTCCACATAGGGGGATTCATACACCCAAGGTGGAATATGAGTCCCACCCTATATTTAGGTGGAATATGAGTCCCACCCTATATTTTTGTGGTGGACCAATGATGGGTTGTTAGAAAAATTAATTCTTTTGTTGATTTTGTCAGGATTTTAGTTGAAATAAGCCTCAAGATCTAAAATAAAGTTTTGGGGGCCTACTAGTGATGGTTTAAAGGGAATTTAATGCAAGGGCACTAAAGAGGTCCATATTGAATGATAAATTGTACCATCTCCAAGAAGAGAGTACAATTTTTGTCATTATAAAGAGAGAAATTGAAAAATTAAAATGAAGAAGTTAAAAAATAGAAAAAGGGAAAAAAATGAAAAGAAAGATTTAAAAAATGACAAAGTAGAAAAAGTAAAAGATGGAAAAATAAAGAAAAGAAACATATTTAAAAATAAGGGGAAGGATTTAATCTTTAAATTCAGAAGAATAAAAATAATTAAAACCTATGCTAGGAAACAACCCATATAACCAAATGAAGGAAGGAAATTAAATAGGAAAATGCATCCATACATCATACGGGCAAAGTAGGGGGACAGGAAAGAAATAAGTAAAGGAAAAGAGAAGATAGGAAGTTAGGGGATTGCACAAAGTTTCCAAATTGTATGATGCACTTAGGTTTTACTAAGGAGTGATTTGAAGGTCGTACGATCTAAGAAACTCTTTTTCATATGAACCAACAAAGGGAAAATTGTATGACTTGCACTAAGGACTGTATGAGATAATAAGATTGGTTTTAAATGATAAGATAATAAGGTGTATGTCATATGATGGACATGAAAATAAACCATATGAAATAGAGAGATGTTGAATATCATACAATTAAAAGTCTTAAGGCTATACAAATGAAAATTCTCAAAGTCGTATGAGTTAAGCACATGCCACTCCATGTAAGAGGGTTGGTCATATAGAGGAAGGTGAACACTATACAAGAAAGGGAGGGTGAGACCATATGCTATAATTAGGAGGTCGTATGAATAAATAATAGGAACATTAGAGTTAATTCCATACCATTCATTGAGCCACCCAATACTCACACTAGAATAAAAAATATACCATCCATCAACCCTTAAAAATAAAATCCTAAAAACTACAATATATCCAAATTCATACCATTCATCAATACTAAAAATATTCAGTAGTGTCACTTTCAAAGGTGGAGAAAAATGGATGCTATTGGTAGTGGGAAATGGAAAATAATAGAGTATAGGGCTAAAGTGGTAGGAGGGAAAGTAGATAAAGGGAAAAATGACAATGTGATCGTAGATACTCTAACATGGAAGATACTTACACACATGAAATGCAAGACTTGGTGGTAACAAACAAATTTGAACTACCTCATTAAAGGAGTGCATCTCTTAGCACAAGTAGATAAAATAGCTCAGTTTACCTTCTTTGATTTGAGAGAATTTAAAAGCTACTTGAAAGAAATTGTGTTAAACTATAACTAGCAAACCCATAGAAGCACCATTTATTATGAGGGTTACCCTATCGCCATTTCCTTCTAGCCAAGTGACTTCAAGAGGGTTTTGGGGATACCTAGATTTGGGTAGGTGGTTACGAAGCCAATGACTAAAATGAGTGAACAAAAGAAAGAAATGATTATAAGACACATATGCAGTCTAGAATCAACCCAAAAGGGAAAAGAAACAATGTGGAGTGTAGGTGCTAGTGGATTGAGGAAATAGATACTGGAAAACACTAACTAGAAGTGCTTAAGGGAGCTCATTAAATTTAAATTGATAGGGGAAAGTGTAGCTTCAAACATAGCTATGTGGATGGTCGATTACATATTTGGGTTGAGCATAGGAAGAGTGTATAACTAGGCACTATACCAGTTAGATAGAATTAGAGAGTGTTTGGGTGAAAACACAAATAATTTTACATTACCTAACATTTGATAGATTTATTTTCACATTTCATACATAATCTAGTAGAAGATTATGATTACTCCTAGTGAACAATATTTAGGTGGACCACCTTAGAGCTTAGGTAGCAATAGGTAAAGAAAAAATAATGGGGAAGAGGAAAAGGAAATAGTAAACTAGTGAAAAATATGAATAGATGGCATTTTCCTCATCCACAACTAGTACTATACTTATAGGTGTTTATTCAATGGAGGTTAATACCTAGGTATTGGTAGAACTAGAGAGGCAAAAGTTGGCTGAGGGAGGAGTGGCTAAGGGGGAAGGAGTTGTCAAGGAGAAGGTTGGGGATAAGGGTGGAGTAGTTGAGGGAGCAATAGTGACTAGCATGGTAGAGGAGACCACCACCATTTCCTTAGCATCACTAGAATTGGAAACACCACATTTTGATAGTTGGTTACAAATGCTTGGATCTCTTATCATCTGTAGCAGTGAACCGAGGAGTTGTATCAACTGAGAAAAATTTCCACCTAAGTAACCACCCCAACTTCATTGGTCCACCCACCTCATGATATGTCTTCTCAACCTTCCTCCCACTAAATTACTTGTAGTGTCTCCCAACTTTTGTAGTATTCATCTAGGAGGATGACTTTCTTTCTAGGGGGTGATGTAGCTAGCATAGTTAGTAAAATTTAAATAAAATAAATAGGATAAATAAATAAATAATACATGTTTTGTTTCAAGAATCAATCCCCTATGGTCATTAGTTGATCGAATGGTTGTTCATAGTTGGTGTTCTCAGCCAATGTCGACAAACTATTTATAGATCGAAATCAATGTAATTGAGAACAAGCATAGATGCTACATAATTTGATGATTTATACCATATGAATATAATATCAAGACATTATTTTATGTGATTTCTATGTGATTACTTCATTTTTTCAATGTTGTTAGAACATTTTGTTTACTCTGTATTGCATTTTACAATGGATTGAGTAAATAGGGTATGTAGGTCCTTCATTTTCTCACCTCCTCCTAACACTTGTTCGAAAAGAGATTTTTTTCCTTCTTGGGAGAGAATCGTAAGGCCATGCCTTAGAATCAATCTATTCCAAAGAGATATTCCATAAAATTTCAACAATCCCTATAGCTTCTATGGCTTCATTATCGATGTCCTTTCATAGGACTATTTTTATTATCATCACATCATTTTGTTAAGGGTGAAGTTTACTCTTCTTATTCATCAAGGTTGATTATTGAAGGATTTAAATCCTTCTAAATTTTGGAAAAGGAAAGAGCAGTTGTGAGTATAGATATAGAGGTAAGAGAAAAGGAATGCTTTTTTATTTTCTTATTCTTGGGTAGTATATATAGGAGGAATTCCTCCTATCTATGCTATAAATTCTCCTACTAGAGGAAGTGATGTTTCATAACTAGGTGAATGAGACCATGGTATTTTATTTGACCATTGTGCAATCAAATTTTGGTGATCATGGTATGTAAATGTCCTAGATAAATGTAGGAAATTTAACTAGACATGTGGGATGAGTGGTAACTTGGTGGAGTGAGTTATCATTCTCATACGTATTCCAAGAAAATTACCATATTGGCCATCATAGGGTAAAACATTCATGGCCTATATAATCACTATGGCTTAAGGGTCAATTAGAATAGAATGCTCAATTCCTTTCCTTCTATCCTTGTTGAGTATAAAGTGAGGTTGTGGCTCTAAAAGGATATGGAAGCTCTACATAACTCCTCCTAAGATAGTTTGATCTAAGAAATAACCTTGCCACATTTTGGAATACCCAAAAGCTTGTTAAAAATGGCTAGACTAATAATAATCCACACTTGTTGTACTATGGAGAAGCCAATATTGTAGTTTTCATAAATTACTCAACAAATTTTATGTTAAAACTCTTGAAATTTTATAGAGATTTGAACCATCTATCTTGAGCAAAAAAATAAATTCTTGAATAGTAAATCATTATGATATTTGGGTGTGATTTCCTCTTCTATCCCTATTTATACATTGGTGATTTTTATTTTTTTAGAAAATTAGAAGGTTTGGTTTGAGGGTGTTGTAATTGGCATGGGGAGTGTTGGAGCACAACAGAAATACAAGTATGTTGAAAGGTGAAAGACAACTAAGAGGGGGGTGAACCAGTTTTCACCAAACACAAACTCAAATCATAAACACTTATCAACTTGAAAACCACTTTATTCTGTTATTAAGTGTGAACATGAAATGAAAATTAAAAAAAAGCAATATTAACACAAGAAACACCATATTTATGTGGACAACCTAATAAGGGAAAAACCACAGTGAGGATTAACCCACAATATAAACTAATTTCAAAACCAAATAAAAGGAGGTTGACTACCTTGATATAAGGCTCACTGCCTTAAAAAAGGACTCGCTATCCAATAGGGTGGCTCACTTCCTATAGATATAGAAAGATAACAAAAAAGTTCCACCATAATAGATTAAACACATTCACAACCTGATCAAAAGAATTATAGACAACGTTAGCTCACTACTTTAAGGAATCTAACACATTAAGGTATTGTTGGCTCAATTCAATTTCACAAACTTTGTTTCTCAAATTCATGGCATACTTGATCTATTGATACAAAACAAAACAACTCAACCTATATTATATCATCTTCAACTTTAGAAACTTTCTCCAAGGTTGGCTACACATGCTTCACTTTATAAATTCAAATTAGGTTGACAACTCAACATTCTAATGATGGAAAGGAATGAGAGTAGAATGATCCAGAACTTAACCAAGACCCAAAGCAATGTCTTGGATCAATCACATGCTTCCTCAATTGATACTTAATCTTTTGCATGAATTGTAAACACCAAGTTGGCCAAACCTAATGAAAACACAAATGAACTTTGAAGTACATGCTTCTGCAACAAGAAGATAGTATGCAGACCTAATAACATGATTCACCATGCATGAGAACACATTTCAAGTACCTTTAGATTCATCTATAGCAAGTGCAACAAAATTTAACCATTGAACACTTCCCAACTATCTATTTGGATTATACAAACACACACAAAAACTCTAAAACTTGTCTTCTAGAAAAACAAACTACAAATTCCTTTCCCAGATCACAAATAATATCATTACAACCTTTCTACTGTTTCCAAAAGACCTCATAAGAACTAGCAGAGGACTACAAAACAAAAAAAATTATCCTAGTCATAGACAAACAACTCTACCAAATTGGTTCACACATCGGTGAACACAACTTTCACTTTTTATCAAACCAGAAGCTACAAACCAAGATATATCACCAAAAAATTCCCATTAAAAATACTTTAGATCTGCATAAGCATAGGATCAACACAAAAGAAATGTGGAGCACATACTGGAGCACATTTTTAATGCATACTCAAATCTTTCTTCACTATTTCTCAAAACCACTTGACAATTCAACATATCAGCACACTTACAACACCATAAAGATAGCTCCATGTACTCACAACATCTCAAAAACATCTCAACTATACATGCACAACTTGAAACATCCTATACTATGTTGAAATCAACGACAACACAACCAAACTTACTCATACTTACAACAATCTCCCCCTTTGTCATTAATGGAACACATGATCTGAAAAACCATCAAATATAACACTCTCCTTTATTTTCTAGATTAGATAACCTGCACAACATTCTCGTACTCTCAATAATCTCTCTCCTTCAACTTATTATTTTTCTCTCACTATTTTTCACATGAATCTCTCCCCCTTTGACATCAATGGAAAATCCCAAAAGCTTTGATCACTCCGCTTTAGGAGTGAACCCATACATCTTATATTGCAATAATGAAACTTTCTACTCTCCTTGTAGAGTAGACTGAGTCAATATTCCAAAAAAATGAAGAATTTTTAGATCCATTCGACTAATGCACCTGCATGTGTACCTAGTTCAAAGAAGGAGGGCCAATGACCCCCAAATTCCCCCTAAGATACTCAAAAGTATACTTTAGAAGAGCCTTGATAAATATATTTTCAATTTGATCCATTGTAGATACATACTCCAATCTAAATTCAGTCTTCAATACCTTCTCTCTCAAAAAATCATATCTGATAGATATATGCTTTGTTCTTGAATGCATTACTGGATTCTTTGAATTTTTTATAGAACTTGTATTATCAAAAAATATAGGGATAGGCTCATCACATATCACTCCAATATCCTTCAAATTTTTCTTCATGTAAACACTTGTGTGTAGTGAAATGCTACAACAATGTACCCAACTTCTATAGTGGATAAAGAAATTGAGTCATGTTTGTTGATTAGTCATGAAAAAAATCTTCCTCCAAGAAATAATGCATCACCACTAGTAATTTTATAGTCATCCACACAACTAGCCTAATCTGCATTAGTAAAAACACTCTCAACAATATTTCTCAATATTTTATTGAAGCATCTACATGCTTTGCCACTAGTTGAATATCCAAGGAAAATCCCATCATCACATCATGCATTAAACTTCCCAAAGTTCTAATCATCTCTTTTAATGTAAAATTTTCTTCCACACACTTTAAAGTACTTCATAGCAGGAGTCTTACCAGTCCATAACTCATAAGGAGTCTTTGTGTTGTTACTTTTAATCTTAACTCTATTAAGAATATAAATAGTGATGTGGATTGTCTCTCTCCAGTATACATTAGGTACATTTGAATCTTTCATCATAGTTCTTGTAGCCTCTTGCAAATTATGGTTCTTTCTCTCAACAACTCCATTCCACTGAGGAGTTCTAAGGGAAAGAAAATGTCTATTTATGCCATGATCTTCATAGAATGTATTAAACACACTAGAAGAAAATTCTCCACCTCTATCAGACCTTAAGAATTTGATTCTCAGGTTCACTTCATTCTTTGCAATATCAACCCTCTGGAAATAGCTTGCAATATCTTCACCTTCTTCCATTTTCAAATTCTCATATCTATACTTAGCTATTAGTTTCTTTGAAAATTTCACTCTATCATTTCCTTCATAAATATCTTCTAGCTTCTTCCAAACTTCATAAGTAGTACCAAAAGAAATAACTTTTTTTTTCTCAGTCTTAGATAAAGCACAGTAGATTACATACCTTAGTTTCTCATTCTACTTATAGGTGAAAATATCATTTGCAGAAGTAGGACCACTTGTTGGTGCAACATACTTTGTCTCAACAAACTTCTAGGTCTTGTAACCAAGAGTGATTATGTAACCTCTCATTTGCACTTTCTAGTCAATGTATTAAGATCCATCAAACATAGGGATTTCCAATTTGTGCACCATCAGATCCACCTCAAGTGGTTAAGCTCTTCACCAAGGAACCAAAGATTTGATACCAATTGTTGAAAGGTGCAAAACAACTAAGAGCGGGGGTGAATTATTTGTCACCAAACACAAACTCAAATCTCAAACACTTATCAACTTCACAACCACTTTATTTTGTTATTAAGTGTGAACATGAAATGAAAATAATAGAAAGCAATATCAACATAAGAAACGCCATATTTATGTGGAAAAAAGAAGAAGGGAAAAACCACAGTGAGGATTAACTCAGAGTATAAAGTAATTTCAAAACAAAAAACAAGGAGGCCCACTTCTAAAGGGATCACTACCAAAATATAAGGCTCACTATCCAATAGTGAGCCTCACTACCTATAGATACAAAAAGATAAAAAAGGTTCCACCATAATAGATTACACACATTCACAACCTGATCAAAAGAATTATAGACACTGTTAACTCACTGCTTTGAAGAATATAACACATTAAAGTATTTCTTCTCAAATTTATGGCATACTTGATCTATTGATAAAAACATAACAACTAGACTTGTATTTATATCATCTTCAACCTTAGAAACTTTCTCCAAGGTCAGCTACACACTCTTCATTTTATAAATTCAAATTAGGTTGGAAACTAAACATTGATGAAGTGGAAATGAATGAGAATGGACCAATCCAACACTTAACCAAGACTCAAATCCATGTCTTAGATCAATCATGCACACTTCCTCAATTGATACTTAATCTTTCACATGAAGTGTAAAAAGCAAGCCAACCAAAACTAATGAAAACAAAAATGAACTTTGAAGTACATACACAAAAAAAAATAGTCTGAAGAACACATAACACACTTCACCATGCATGAGAATACATTTAGGATAACTTCAACCAATGAACACTTCCCAACAGTCAATCCAAACTGTATAGACACACAAAGAAACTCTAAAAATTGTCTTCCAAAACACTAAACCATGAAAAAAATTTCCAGGACATAGATAACATCATGAAAAAACTTCTACCAAATCCATGGGTGCTAAGAAAATATAAAGAGGACTATGGAGGAAAAACATTTCTCCCAGTCACAGATAAATAACTCTGTCAAACTGGTTCACACATTGGTGAACACAACTTCCACTCTCCATCAAACTAGAAGCTACAAACTAGGACATATCACCAAAATATGCCCATTAACAATACTTTAGATCCAAAAAAGCATAGGATTAACATAGAAGTAATGTGGATCACATACTGGAGCACATTTTGAACACATACTCAACTTTGTCTTCACTATTTCTCAAAAATTCTTGGCAATTCAACATATCAGAACACCTGCAACACCATAAAGATAACTCCATGTACTCACAACATCTCAAAAACATCTCAACTATACATGCACAACTTGAAACATCCTATATTGTGTTGAAATCAATGATAACATCAATGAAAACACAACCTAACTTACTCATACTTGCAACAAACTATAAGATTTAAAAAATATAAAAATGATGGGAAATTATGCATACCCATATTTTTTATGTTGGAACACAAATTTATCCTGATAAGGGGGTAAATCAATAGATTAAGAAAATGTAACTTTTAACACCTCTTATATAAGTTAAATAAACATGCATAGATCATGTAAACACATAAATATGCATAACACAAATTATACATGGACAAAACAATATGGGAAAAACCATGGTGACAATAGGTTCTAGGATCTATTGTCCTAATCCAACCTCACAATGGAACCTCACTAGTTACAATGTTTAAGGGAAGCAACCCTAAGGAGACACCAATCCCCTATTTCAAGAGCACAAATTCTAAGGAAGCACCCACTCCATAACAGAGCACCAACCCAGTTATTTGATGAAACCAACATATAAGATTTACAATAAAGGGCATGTGCAGGATCATGGTATGCCAAACAGGTCCTTAAGTGGCAAAAAATTTAGAAAAATCAGTGTTAGGCAACTTGACGTAAATATTTGAATAAGTTATCTATATTATTTCAAAAATATGTAAGAATAGAATTTATAGAAAATTGAATGTAGTTTCTAAAATACTAGGTTTCTTTAAAAATAAATAAAATCTATTTGGTGAAAATTTGAAATTTCAATGTAGTACTTAAATTTCAGGGAAAAAATAAGAAGTAGGTGTCAAACCTAACCATAATAAAATAATATTTTTTAAAGATTTTATATATAAGTAGAGGACTCATGTCAGATGTGATGCATATTTTTGTAATTTTTTCCAAGTAAATAATTAATTATGAATTTTTTACAACTTTTAGAAAATATAAAACTATCCCACCTTAACTTGGTCAAAAATTCATGAAATTTAATTTTTTCTTTTTAATCCTATAGTATGTAAAGCATAGAATGTGATGTTTTGGATTCAAAAATCTAAAGTTATAGATGTTTTCAATCAGCCTATCGATTAGGACTTTTCGTAATTCTAATAGAAAATGAATAATAATTATTTATTAAATTCAAATTAAATCATAATTTATATTTTTGGAAAGCTGAGAATCTCCTCTAAAAACCCTTTTCATTTCATTAATTTTGGGTGAAAAAAAAGTCGTCAGCCACATACCCTACAAATATTGCCACTTTTTGGCATACGATGATCCTGCACATACCCTAAAAATATGGAGTATTACTCTAGATTACAAATTATTCAAAATGAATCCAATTAAATGTTGCAAACCTATTTTACAAATGCTCATACTTAGCTGCTATCCGCTCAACAATTCATTTTTCTACTCTTCTCTTCTCTTTCCCCTTTCTTTGTTGTATCTCACAAACCTCTACAACTCAATGCATATCCTAGATAATGCATTTTATATGTCTCTCTAGGTCTCCCTTTAGTGGCACATGCAGACTCAATACTTCACAACCATCTCTCCTAAAGGAAAACATTAACGTCCTCATTCAATGCATTTTCTTTTTTTGGCATTTCATAATGTAGAGTTTGTTTTTCATTTACTACCATATTTCTACTTGCTCGATCTCTTCCAGATGTGGTAGTCAATTAGCGCATTAATGTCATCATCAATTACTTGCAATCCTTGACAAGAATGTAGCTATGGAAGTTATCTCATTTTTTGTCCCATAATGCCATTCACCTATTAATTGATGAAATCCGATCTTTGACTGTAGGCTATCAATCATGAAATTTTTTCCATGATTTGGCCTATCTCATTTACATGCCTTTCTTTAAAAAAAACCATCCAATTTGAATTACTTTAAATGTGGTTGTAGATCTTTAGTGATTCACAAAAAAAATGTGAATTAGACACTTGAGCAACCATTGTTTTTCATATGTCCCTATTCTACATACCCATATTGGTCAATCATAGTCAATGCATGGTTCCCATAGAAAGGTTGAATTGAACCATCAATTATGCTTGTCATGGGTTAGGGATCACTAATCCCTCTTACCTCATACTCTAAGTGCATTAAAGAGCTTAAGAATCAAGATAAAACAACAATGTTTGATGACTTCTATATTTTTTAGGGTTCAACCATCAACTTGACTCTTTACCTTTTACCTCCTTCACATCTTTTGTGAACCAACATATTGACCTCCAAACCACCTAAGTGTGAAACTCTAAAACATGTGTGAGGTTGTTAGAATTTGAGGTTATCTCTTCAACCTTTCTACTTATATTCCTTTATGTTGAGGTGTAAGACAACCTACCAATTCATGATGCTTGAAGCTATCCTTCACATGCAATAAGAAAATTAATCATTCGGGTGCTAGATTTTGATGATTCTTCTTAATGCATACTTGATAAACTATTAAGGCATAATCCTCAAAAGAAAACCATGAACGCCAAATCCATTTAAAGTGTTGAGGTTTGGGGTTCCTCCATACTCCTTTCATAAATTTATGTTAAGGAATAAGTCTTAACACTAAAGCCCAAAGTCCAAAACCTTTTAGACTTAGCACATTGTTTTTACCATTTCTCTGAGGCATGTGATAAAATATATGACCAAATCCTAATATTTGATCACCTGTAGTAGAGAGTAAGCCCCAAGCTTGCTGTCTAACTAACAATTGAAATTAGCTAAAAATAACTAACTCCTAAACTTAGAAAGTAGTATAAGATAATCCCGATGCCAAAATCCTAAACTTCTATGAGTCTTTAAGGATTTCTTCAATGATTCCCTATTAACATCAATAAAAAAATATCATCCATTTTATATTTCGTAGATATCCTTTCACATCAATGAGATGATCCTTTTGACATTAATGGAAATCAAACTTCCAACAATCTCCCCCTTTGTCATTGATGACAAAACCATATTATCTACACCAATATCAGAATTGAACAATCTACACAACAAAAATTCTCCCCATTAGACATACAAATATTTGCAACAACTTCCCTTTTTGACATATACCCCATTTAAAAAAAAAAAAAATTTCACATAATTCTCCCCCTACTCAATTGTTTGAGAATTTGAACATTCTCTCCCCCTTTGAAATCAAGAGTAAAGGGAAACCAAATTCTTCCCTTTTCCATGGATACGATGTAAAGAGAAAGAATATGTCTAATCTACAACCATAAAGTCATTAAAAATTTGTGAAAATAATTATACTTGACTTGAATTCTCCTTCTCTTCGAGGGATGAATAAATATTTAGTGAATGGGTATGTGTAGGATCATGATGGGCCAAAAAGTGGCAATATGATGGGAATGTGGTTGATGACTTTTTTTTTTACACAAAATTGATGAAACAAAAAGAGTTTTTAAAGGATATTCTCAACTTTCCACCAATATAAATTATTGTTTACTTTGAATTTAATAAGTAATTATTATTCATTTTCTAGTTGAATTATGACTAATGTCCTAATTGATAGGTTGATTGAAAATTATTTATAGCTTTCAAAAGGTATCACATTTTTTTAATCCAAAACATGCATCAAATTCTATGCTTCACATACTATAGGATTAAAAAAAAATGAATTTCACGAAGTTTTGACCAAGTTAAGGTGGTCAGACATATGAGTTTTTAATATTTTTTCAAAGTTGTAATAAAAAAATCATAATTAATTATTTACTTGGAAATTTTATTTTTTTAAATATGCATCACATCGGGACATGAGTCCTCTAATTATATCTAAAATATTATAAAAAAATATTATCATTAAATTATTGTGGTTAGGGTGGTCAGACATATATCTACTTATTTTTTCCTTCAAATTTATGTACTATTGCATTGAAATTTCAAATTTTCACCAATTAATTTTTTTTTTAAACAAACCTAGTAGTTTAGAAACTACATTCAATTTGCTATAGATTCTATTCTTACATTTTTCTAAAATAATATAGATAACTTATTAAAAAATTTATGTCAAGTTGCCTAACTCTGATTTTTCTAAATTTTTTGCCACTCAAGGGCCTATTTTTTCCATGATGATCTTGCACATACCTGAATCTCCCCCTAGAACCATGCCCTATTACTAGGATCTAGTGATATGAGGTAGGAGAAACCACTCCCAATTTATACATCAATTATTCAAATTTCTCTTTGGGAAGAGGTATTTTGAATTTTTCTATAACATGTTCCTTGGTTGGTACATATTCCATGCTAACTTCTTGATTTGCTACATTTTCTCTTAAGAAGTGATACTTGATTGAGATGTGATTAATTTATACAATGCATCACAAGATTCTTTGATATATTTATGACAATTGAATTGTCACAATGAATAGAGACAGGTTATTTGTATTGTACATTGATTCCTTTTAGTATTTTCTTCATCCATAACACTTGAGTACAACATGCCACTACTTTAGTTGTTGAAAGAGTGACTCTTTCTTTTTGATTAGTTATGAAACAAATTCATTTCCAAGAAAGAATGCAACACCACTAGTGCTTCATTTGTCATCCACACTTCCTACCCAATCAACATCTGTATATGTTGTCAAAGTGAAGTTTTCACCTTTTGGATACCACAATCCATACTCAATAGTTCATTTGATATATTTGAAAATTTGTTTTACTGTATTTACATGAGACTATTTACAAGTAGCTTGATTTCTTGCAACCATGCACATTGCTTGCATGATATCAAGTCTCAATATAGTTAGGTACAACAAGTTACCTATCATTGATCTATACATGGTCTAATTTACATCTAAGGATTCATTTGTCTTGCTTAACTTACATCCAATTATCATGGGAGTACTAACTGGTCTATTATCTTCTATCCCTATACTATAGAAAAATGTATGCCTTTTCACACTTAATTTGGAATTACTATTAAAATGAACTTAATTATGCCTTAATTTAGTGTTGTAATATGTATTTTAAATATTAACATTAATTTTAGGGCATTATTCATTAAAATAGACTTAAATTTTCCTTATTTTAAGTGTTGTAGAGTGTAACACTTTACACTTTCATACTTATTTAGGTCTCTTTAAATTAATTCACCTTAATTTTCCCCTTTAATTCAAACCCAAGCCTAATTTATTACATTTTTTGAAGAGAAAACCTCACATTCTTTAATTCCTTAACATAACACTTATCATTGAAGCCCATGGGCAAATGGGTCCTCACTTAGACTTAGGACCCTAATTTAAATTATGATTTTGGCAGTATTTTAACATATTCAAATCTAGGTGTGCGGAAGAAGTTGAGTCCACTTTTTGGCCAAAAAGTGGAAGTGTTTTCCCTGATTTTTAGAATTTGTCAAAATTGACATAAAATTTTGAAGCAGTTAAGGATTGAATCCTAAAAATATTCAATAATATGAAATGTAGTAATTAGAGTCTAGTATATCTAAAAACCACTGCTTAAAAGTCACCTTTTTTTTCACCATACCATGCATGTGTACATCATCCATATTTCTACCTAAATAGTTCTTATTTTTTGAATCCTTTTGGGAAATTATCTCTACCACATTAAAGAATGTTCATGATTTTTTTTGTAGTTTTTTTCAATATATATATTTTTGTTAATTTTTTTATTGATGGTAATTGTTGTTTGGAAAATCCCATGTGTACATTACACATAAGATGACCTAAAATTATCATTTTTTGATTTTTCCTTTTTCTCAAATTGAAAATAATTTTTTGAATATTTTTCATGTATAATTTGTTTAAAAAAATAATAATAAAAAGTTATTAAAATAAAAAAACTTGATATTTCAAGTTTATGGACCAATTTCATCAAAAAGTATTTAAAAAATATAAAAGATAATCCAATTGGAAAAAAAATACATATTTAAAATCTACACAATGACATATAAAATGGATTTTAATTTCATAGAATAATTCCAAAAAGAAACTCATTAGCTATATTGACATACTCAAGTTTTTCTCTCAATATTGTCATGACCTTGTAATTGTAGGTCCAAGGCTAAGGGTTGGGTCATTCATTTTCTAATTCTTAATCCAAATGAGAAAAATGGATTGTGATTTTCAAACCTTTTGTAATGAGTACCTACTTTAAAATTGGTACCTATTCTTAGAAATGAATGGGTACCTATTTTAAAGTTGTAAAATGACACTTCCACTAGAAGTAGACTCAACTTCTTGCACTTACCCATCCATATTCACATGCCAACCTATGTTATTTGAATTTTGGGAAATTAATGATACATACCTATAAATATAAGGTCATTTTACTATGTTTCACCTAGCAATTTTTATCTATGCAATCTTAGTCATCAAGTGAGATTTCAAGATAATTTTAACAAAAATTCAAAGAATTCAAGATACTATTTATTGAATAATTATTGCAAGAATCAAGATCCAATTTTCATATAATTGTCTTCTTGCATTATGCATGTTATTCTAGAGATAATATGGTGATGAGTTTATGATTCATTGAAGCATTGAAAGCATTATTTCGAATCAAGATTCAAGTTTCAAGATCCATATCCATTAAATTCATTCATGCAAGTCAAGGACCTAGATTCCAAGGTTCATGAAAGGGTTTGGTGAGTTATGACATTGATTTTTTCATTCATCATTCCTTTCATTCTATTTTGTTTCATTTAAAGGTTTGATTACCAAAATGGGGTTTGACCAAAGAAAACCCCCATTCACTAAAAACAAAGCATTTTCCCCTATTGATTTATGTTTGCAAATTTAGGTGGAATAAATCTTGAAGATATCTTGAAGCAAAAATTTGAAGAAGTTGTCATCTTATAGAAGGTCAATTACAAAACTTATTTTTATCATTCTGAACCTAAAACCTAGAAAAATTGAGATATTTAGATCAGTAGCAAAGGCTCCTTAAATTTGTAGACAAAAAAAAACTCAAGACCAATTTATACTTGGGTGAATAAGTCCTAGATCAACTTTAAAAAAGAACATTTGGTGATTGGTATACATCATATTACCCTTCTCTGATATGTAATTTGATTTCTGGTTATGCTTATCTAGAGTTTAATCTTCAAGTTCCAAGTTGTAGATTTCATTTTGGGTTTGATTTGAAATTTTTAGTCAAGTTCTCACCAAAGAGTTATTTAATTAGGACCCCCATCCTTGGAAAGAAATCGAAATCAGTAGAATCACACTTTGAATTGATTCACCCAAGGGTTGTATGTCATTTCATTTTGTGGATATAATTTCCTAATGAAATACAAGAGAATTAGGTCCCTAAGTGGTTTGTCAACCCCATTTTGGTGACCCCCACTTATTTTTGTTTATTTCATTTTGGTGAACCTAAGTTTGATCATTGCATTTTTCTGATTTTAGAGTCCAGTTTCACCCTAGATCTAGACATTTCATTCATTTGCATTGCATTGAAATAAATCTCATTTATGTTTGTTTAACTAGCATTAGTTTTCATTTCATTTAAGGTTTTAGGATTGCATGTTTACATATCTTAAAATATAAAAAATACAAAAAAAAATAGTCATTTTGCAAATCATTTACATAGCATTGCATGATCATTCATTTGTATTTGAAGATTGAATCAAAATTGCACATAAATTTAGGTCTCCTAGTTTTTCATTTACATTCGACTTTAACTTCATAGAAAATTTAAATTGTAACTCACTTTTTTAAATCAAAATCTAGAAACCACTAGAATGAACTCAAATTTTTATGAAAACATTTAAAAAATCCCTAACCTAGGACCCATTTTCCACTAGGTGAATTAGTCCTTGATCAAGTTCATTTCCTAAATTTTTGGAAATTAAAATATGTGTTTCTACATTCTAGTTTGCTATTTTCAATTTTCTATTTCAGTTTACAAAATTACTATTACATGTAATTTATCATATTAAGCTTCATTTTATAAATTTAGTTCATTTTGTGAATTCAAAATTACATTTACAAGAAATTACTTTTCAATTTTTCACATAGCATACTCAAAAAAATTATCATGTTTGAAATCTGAAAATTGATTTTATATATTTGCATTGCACTTTACATCCTAGGGTATGTCATTGCATTTCACCTTGTTTCCATTTTTTTTATATACCAAGTTTGTGAAACTTGTATGAGCTTTATGACTATGTGTACTATGAGAAATACTATTATGAGATGTATTTCAAGACTCATGTCATCCAGCGATACACCATTCATCCTAGATCTTTGGTTTTCTAACTCTTTCACTAATAGTGTTGATAATAATAAACCCTCTATGGATCATAGTATTCATACTTAATTTCCAATGAATTCCCTACCCACAACTAATGTTCATGGTGTTTCTAATTCCCTACAAGAGAAAATAAGAAGGATATATGAAGAAATAGAGAAATTGCTAAATTTTATGACGTTTGAAAATATTGCTAGTAGTGTTATTCTTTCTTTGGATAATGTGAGGAGAATGCTTGAAAATGAACATGGAATAGAGATTGTGTGAAGTATAGCTCATATTGTTGATAATAATATCTGTACCATGACTATTTGTTATCAAGCTTTGGGTTAAACTGAAAGCCAAGGTGGAAATTCAATTGCTCCTTCAATAACCTATAACTCTATTCCTATCTATAGTAGTACTCATGCTACTATAATAATTAAACATACTATAAATATAAACACTTCCTTAGGTATTTCCACTTGGAATCCTTTTACCTTTTTGAATTAAAATCTCATATCTCCTCAACCATTCCCTCTCATAAATCTACAATTCACTTTCCCTCTACATACATACACCACTCCACCTTATTCACCTACATTTCACAATACCAACAAAAATCCAATCCTTAACACACTTTTGCAAAATATTTCATCCATCCAACAAAAAATAGCCACCCTAAATCAAAACAACAATGGAAAAACTTCACAATACATCAAAATCAATCCATTATCCTTGAAGATATTGAGAACACAAATGCCACAAGGTATAGAGGTTCCTAGGTTTGAGAAATATGGTGGGAAAAGAGATCCCATTAGCCATGTATCCACCTACACAACCTTATGTAGTGACTTCATTTTCAAAGGTAAAATCTTGGCCAAACTCTTACATGGTTTTAGCTGACTAGGTTATATGCTTGGAAAGGTAAAGTTACAAGTTGTTTTGGTTTTGATTATATCTTAGAAAATTATATCATCACAAGAATTTGTACACAAGTTTGAGACTACAAGATGCATCTTTCTTTGGAGTTTCATAATGAGTTGTCAAAGAATTTGGAAGATATGAATAACAATAATTTGTTTTGTAGTCTACAATGAGTTTTTGATATAGTATACTAGTGTGGGAGATTCTGAATTTTCTCATATTTGATTATTTTATTGTGTAGTGTTGAATATAAGTAGCTCGATGTCACCTAAGGAAGAATTCAATATGATAACATGATTTTGTGTTACACATTTGATGGATCGTATTTATAGTTGGATTTTTTAGATTAACTTTGGCTGACCTAATTATGCATCAATATTAAGAAGCTTTTTATGTGTGAATAATGGGATCTATCTTAGGTCCATGCTAACTACTTATGTGCAAAGTTGAGGAAAATGCTGAAAGAGTTGATTAGGTTGACCTAATTAGTAAAGATGGGTATGTGTGTGTGTGTACATATATAAGACATTATATAGAGAATCAAGAGAGTGAGGTATAGAGAGGGAGAGTGTGTGGAAGATACATGAAGTTAGAGATAAGAATGGATATGTGAAAGATGTGAATATAAGTGTGTAGTACTTGTATTGTGCTTCACCAGAACTGAACCCTAGTACAAGGAAGGTGCATCTTCATCAATTCATGATTTTGGTAGTGAGCCACTTCATTTTGTATCTTATTAGTAAGCTAGATCTTTTGTATCTACTTCAAGCTATGAGCCTTTCAAGGAAATTAAGTCCTAGCACTAAGCCCTTGTAATATTCTATATCTTGATATATGAGATTTTGAGCTAATCCTCACCATAGTTCTACCCATTTTGGTTTTTCCACATAAAAATAGTAGTGTTCATGTGTGTTGATACATATTCTTGATTCCATGTTCTCTCTTCTTGATTTTATCATATTTGTGGTGATGTTTAAATTAATTTTATGTGAATGGTTTTATGGAATACTAATTCACCCCCCTCTTAGTATTTTGGATGTTGAACAATTGGTATTAGAGCCTAGTTCCTCTAAAGAAGCCTAACGGCTTGATGAAGGTCCCAAAATTTTAATATATATTTTTTTTCCTCTTGAAGTAATTGGTCTTGGACTTTGAGAAGAAAATATAGATTTGAAGAATAACTTGAAGGAAGAAAATGAATGTATAAAAAATATCAGAAGAAGATATGAAGAAGCTCGTGATCAATTAAATAATATAGACAAAGTCATCACAAGACTAAACGAACAATTGGAAGAAAATAAATATTGAAGATTATAAGAAAATTAAAATTGAAAGTAAGATGGATGAATGTACAAAGCTTGCAAAAGAAGTGGTAACTCTAAAATCATATTTGGAAAAGGTAGAAGGACATGAGGATAAATTCAAGAAATCACTACAATGCTTGATGATTTGATTGCTTCTCAGAGACCTACCATTGACAAAAGAGGTCTATGATTTGAACGAAAATTCTCAAAATAAAATTAGCCTCCTGAGATGGAGATTCAAAGTGATGCTAGATAGTTCAAGAATCTAAGGAGAAATATCAAAAGAATTCCTTTCAGGAAACTAAATGCTCAAAGGTATTTATCTTTTAATATTGTCTATTATTTTTACAATAAAGTTGGACATAGGGTGAAAGAGTGCATTAGTAAGATGAATGATACTTTCTCATTCTCTAGTTAATATTTTGAGTGCAAAAATATTGGACATAAGGTTATGAAATGTAGTAGTAAGAAGTTGAACAAGGAATTTTATTCATTTAATGACTACTGTTATAATTGCAAACTATTTGTACACAAGGCTAATTAGTGTGAATATATATTCTATAAAAGAAAATATGGAAGGAAGAATTTTGTTTGTTGTGATTGCAATAATCTACAACACTTTTTTAGGAATTGCATAAATAAAATGATAAAAAGTATATATCTAGTAAAGACACATGAACTAATCGTGGATTTGAAATAATTGAGAAAAGAAATGAAAAGAATTTGGAGAAAGGAAGGAGAGTTTATGAAAAGTGAGTCAAAATCATTAGTTATTTCTATGCCATCCTCTAATGCAAATACTTCTGTCAGAAATTAATTCAAGAAATTCCTAAGGGGGAGCAATAATTAGAATATTTAATGACCCCTCTTTTGATGTATGTATTTATTATGATAACTAATTCAAATTTCATGCAAAAGAAAGTTGTAGACAGACATGTGTGAAGAATGAAATCAATAAAATTTGAAAGGATAGTAGTATACACAATTTTCAAGGTGATCTACTTGCAATCTGAAACATTTATTGCAGAGGAAATTGGAATGAAAGAAATAAATCTAGATAACTTAATGAAAATTCATTCGATGAAATGCATCAGTGAAGAAGGAGAATTGTGCAAAAGAAGATTGAAGAAACTATAGAAATCTCATACAACAAAAACTCAAATTTTGGCTTTTGAAAATGAGGAAGAGGTAAGTCACTATTCACTGAATCATTTAATGAATCTTGTTGAATGTAATGGATATAAATTGATTCATAGATAATTTAGTGAAGCAAGAACCACAACTTAAATTGTGCTAGGCTATAACCTTGGAACTTGATATTTTGGGTGCATTTTTTAGAATTTCCTTTTGGTGTTATACCTATTGAAGATTTTGGAACATACATTAACCAAAAATTGGATGAATCCTCCTATGAAAAGGCTCACATATTGTGAGTTGAAGAACTAATTGGAGACAATTTTACCCTAAAGCCATAATACAATGTACTTAGGGAAATGAAATTATATTTATGGAACAATTTTTTGAACCTTAGTAATGAAGAAAGATGTGTCAGAATGGCTCTTAGTATAATTCATGGTGAATATGTGTGGCTTGAGTAATATCATGCTATAACCAGAGATGTAATTAAGGGAGTAACTAGTTTTTTATCCTCCAGACCAATTCTTGAAGGCAATTGTGATAGAGGAAGAAGTTTAATTAGGAATACATGGGGTAGAATCACTAACCTAATTATTTTTCATGCAAGAATAGTTATTCCATATATGATCTTTGGTGAAAATGATGTCTCCACTACTGTAATTTATCTTGCATTGAATATGATTGAGAATAGAACAAAATATGACCTTTATGAGTTGCTCCAATAATGGTTGTTAGAAAATATGAGAGATATTAAGAGGAACTAGAGTTATACTTTCATGTATGGTACATTGGTTTTATGTATAATTTTCTATTTTATGAAGCAGATTCATGGAATAGGTGAAGTTAGTTGGGAAAAAACTAGACCATTTTCCCATTAGATTGAGAAACTTGTCATAAATATTAGGGATTTGGATGCACAATGAGATGCTCTTGCTACATTATTTGGTAAGTTTCAAGGAAAAATGAACAAGAGAAGGAGAGTTCCCAAAGAATTGGTTACAAAATAAAAGAATGATATAACCTTCTTGGTAACCCCTCATAGTTGCATAATTAAGGTAATTGAACCAATTAATTCATGACTACTTGAGATTGGATATGAAATTGAGATGGATTATGTTGTTGGTTGTATTGAATTATTGATTAACTACCCCCAGGATCCCAATAGACCTTGGTTTGTAACCAACTCTGAAATAGCTAAAGTTCTTGATTAGACTTGATTAATATCTATAAAATTAATTTCTTCCTCCCAAGAAAAGAGAAGAGTCACAAAAGTTCATGCACTAGTAGCTTAGGTTGAACCTACTTCAAGAAGGCTTAAGCAGTTAGCTAGGAGAGGAGAATAGTTTCAGATAGTTCCTAGTGTCGACACTAGCTCATCACAATCCATGATGGTAACCTCAAACTCATTAAATAATAGATTTAATGAATTAAATAGTAGAGCAGTGACATGGTCACTTGGGTTGAAGATAAAGGATTGTTGGAAATTGTTGAGAAATGCAAGTGTACTCACTACTTTGCACTTGAAAGACTTAAAGATATTCAAGAGTGTGAGAAAGAGGTCAATATTTTATTCACATTCTGTTGGACTTGGCCTGATGCAATTAAAAAATTCAAGGATGTTGGGAACAAAATTGAAACTCAGATCAAGTTTGCATCTATCTCATTTGATCCTGCTCTTGATTTGGATGATCAAACTTTGTATGGATTGCTAGAACTACATGAATAATATCTTGCATCAAATAAAGGAAAAGGATATATGGTTGGACACTATGGAAAGCTAAAAAATTTAATCAAGATCTAGTGTACACTTGTCTATTATGCTCTTTTAGTAGTTGACATGATGTTGAAATCTAATGTTGCCCTCAGAATTGTGGTTGAAGGAAATGACATCTTATGTGATCTCAATTATCTATGTAGTTCTTTTTCAGTGGAAAGAAGGCTTTGGGATGAAGGGGGATCCTCATGGATACATATTCTTAGCAAGCTTCAAGGGATATCAACCTCATGTTATCATCTATACTTGGGATATACTTATTAGGGAAAGTCTTCAGATATGTAAATGATCAGTTAAAGCATTTTAAACCTTTTTTCCTTTGTCATTGATGTCAAAGGGGAAGAGAGAGAAAGAAAAAATATTTTTTTGTGATGGTTTTCACATCGTGTGTTTCCATCAATGAAAAAGGGGGAGATTGTTGGAAATAGAGAGATTGACATTGATTTCAACAAGTGGAATTTGGATAATTGCCACAATGTAATTTTGATGTTCATCCATTTTTTAGCTACTCCGGTAATGGAAGTTTTCTTATCCAGTGTTTTGATCTAGATTATCTTTTTTGTGTAAGATTTTCTTTCAATCTGATACTATGTTTTATCTTGACATCATTTGCATCCACTAACATGGATTGAACTAACTAGTTGTATGATTGAAAAGGTACAATTTTTGGTTGTTTTGGAAATAGTGCCATACTCATACATATTGGTTCTATACATCAAATATTTGGTTTGAATTCTATCTCAAAAAAATATATCATCATGAGACTTTGTACACAGTTTTGAGACTACAAGATACACCTTACTTTATAGTTTCATAATGATATGTGAAGGCATTTGGAAGATATGAAGGATAGTATTTTGTTTGGTAGTCTACAATGAGTTTTTATATAGTATAATAATGTGGTAGATTCCACATTTTCTCATAGTTTATTATGTTGTGTAGTGAAGATAAGTAGCTTGATGTTGTCTAAGGAAGAGTTTAATATGCTAACACACTTTTCTATTAGACGTTTGACGGATTGCATGATTATTTGGAGTTTTTAGTCCAACTCTGGTGACCTAATTATGTATCAATATTAATCTTTTTTTAATGTGTGAATAATGGTTTATACCTTAGGTCCACACTAACTACTTATGTGAAAAGGTGAAGACAATGTTAAAAGAGTTTATTAAGGCAACCTAATTAGTAAGCAATGGTGTATATATATATGTATGTATATGTGTATGTATATGTATATATGTTAGGAATTATATAGAGAAGCAAGAGAGTAAGGAAAAGAGAGGGTGAGTGTGTGGCAGATGCGTGAAGTTAGAGATGTGAATGGATATGTGTGAGATGTGAAGATAAGTGTGTAGTCTATGTATTGTGCTTCACTGGAACTAGACCCTAGCACAAGGAAGGTGTATCTTCATTAGTTCATGCTTTTGGAAGTGAGCCACTTCATTTTGTATCTTGGGAGTAAGCCAGATCTTTGGTATCTACTTTAGGTTGTGAGCCTTTCAAGGAAAATGAGGCCTAGCATTGAGCCCTTGTAATATTCTATATCTAGATATATTATATTGCAAGCTAATCTACACCTTGGTTTTTCCCATTTTTGGTTTTCCAAATAAAATATACTAGTGTTCATGTGTGTTGATGCATAATCTTGATTCCATGCTCTCTCTTGTTGATTTTATTATAATTTTGGTGATGTTGAAATGAGTTTTATGTGAATGGTTTTATGGAATACTGATTCACCCCCTCTCTTAGTATTCCACATGTTCAACATTCCCTCAATCCTTGAAAGATACTAATTTAGAGTGGTTTTTCTCCCTACTGAATAATCCAATTAGTTCATTCAATGAATTTATCGATGCCTTCTACAACCACTTCCAAATTCACATGGTTCCTAAGATGAGCTTGCTGATTTGAAGACATGTAAACAAAAGGTTTCAATGGAAAATTCATTGATTTTATAGCATGCTACCAAATTCTTTATTCATAAATAAAAATTAAGATTCCTAATGTAAACATTCAAAGAATGTTTATTTCCAATTTGAAAGATAAAATCCTTAAAAAACTTGAGATGATGAGATTTCCTTCACATAGTTGTATACAATCCTTCATGATTACAAAAAATTGGTTAGCAACTGTGAACTTAAAACTCCCTCTAACTACACTAAAATGTCTAAATCTACACCTAAAACCAACTAACAAAATTTGAAGAAACAAAATAAGGTATTTCTACAACTTAATCCCCCTCAATCAAATATAAATTTTGACACCCAAGTGGGTGCTATAATGATGACCAATCCATATGCATTTGTGTTAAGAAATAGAGAATTTACACCATTACATGATAGCCTTCATTCATCATGTTGTAGCTCTTAGAGAAGAATTTTATTTCCTTACCTCCTATTAGAGCTCTTGATCCTACTAACTAAGCCTTTACCTTGAAACTACAAAAAAAATGCTTATTTCCATTTTTATTGACAAAATGGACATGATATAGAACATTTCAAGCATCTTAAACATATTGTGAGAGAGCTCATTTATTTTAGAAATATTAAAATTAGAGGATCAAGGTAAGAAGTTTATAGCTCCTCCTAATTAAAAATTACAAAACATCACCAATCAAATGCCTAATCATAATATATTCTTTGTCAAAGCTAGTGAAACAAAGAATGATGTGATGAAAGTCGACACAAATAATAAAAACATGAAAGATAATGAGAACAACCTTATAGATGATTTGGTTACATTTATTGACGCTAAAAATCATAAGGGCCTAACTAAGATGCTACTTGATATTGCTTTCCCACAACAAGACATACTTAAATGTTCCCTTGATAGTCCTCTTTACATTTCTAGAAGAATTAATGATAATACTACTAATGGCATATTAATTGATCTTGTCTATGTGGAGAGCATGATCACTGAAGAATTTTTATTTGTGCATGAACTTTATCAAGATAAATATGAAAAACCAAAAGCATGGACAAAAAAACATAATATTTTTGCTTTCCCTACAATTGATTTGATAAATCTCCCTTTAAAGGTTGGACCAAAAGAATTAAATGTCTCATTCACCATCATCCCATCATCAGAAAAATTTCATGTGAAGTTAGGCTACGCATGGCTTCACTCCCTGAATGTCATCTTGGTTGTGCATAAATTATTAAAGTTTCAATTTGGAAATGAAATCTTTACTGTGCATCATAGTGACTTTAATCTTGTGTCTTCTTGTGGGAACTTTTCATTGCAGTTATTTTTTCTTGAGCCTATTCAACCTATTAGACCCCATGATGACTTATTTCTCAAGTCATATCAAAGTTGTATGGAAAATTATGTAGAAAAATTATCTCTTAAAAATATTGATAAACCCATGATTGAGCATCCTATCCTTGATGAGACCATGACTGAACAAAAATCCCTTCCAATTATCCAATACTAGCCTATGCAAAAGATTTACCTATATCATATAAGAGATCATCAAATAGTCAAATAAATTCCATTGTACCTCCTAAAGTCAAACAAGTTTACGAAGTTAAAGGATAAGTGGTTGAACAATCTCCCATAGCTCCTTCCATTCCTCCCTTAAGGGAGAAAAGAAACCTATGGTTGATAAACCTACTTCTACAAAATCACAACATTAAAATTGAATGAAAAGAAATCACAATTCTAGAGATTGTAGGCATAAAAATCATGTTATTTCTCATTAGTTACAATAAAAAGAAGAAAGGAACAACATAGAAAATTTATAAAAATTAAAAAATTTCTATAGTAAGGCATGATGCCTCTCTAGCCACACTACAACATAAACAAACTTCTATGGATATTGTAATTATACCTCCCATTGTGATTAATCTAGATGATATTTAAATTTCCAAGATTGATGAGGAAGTGCATAATGAACTAAATTTAATGTTTTCCTCCTAGGAGCTATGACCTTAAACAATGAGTCTCCTAATAAGAGTATTGATCTTGGTGCTTGTCCTAGTTCAACACTTGATGTTGTCCCTTTTCTTAGTTGTCTTCCTTCCACATATATTGATCAAGATTGGGATGTGGATGACCTACTATAGGTTGACTTCCATGTGCATAACTAGTCTTTTTATTTTATTTTTCATGTTATTTTTGTGATTTGATTTGTGTAATGTGATCTCCCATACTATTTTGTTTGATTTATCTCTTCATGTGCATTCTTACATTTGTATCTGCATTCTTCTACATGTAGTAAACATTTATATTTTCACTTGTCTTGTGTTTTCCTTTTAGGTATGACGTAAGGTGTCGATACATTTAGGTCTCTTCCATTTTGACCCAAACTAGTTTTTTTTGTCTTTTCTCTCTATCTTTCATTCTCCTAGTTTTGTGAGTAGTTGGGGAATGATGAATTTTTCAAGCTCTATAACAACACTGTAGAAAAGCATACAAACCCCGAATTCATCAATCCCTTATGTGTTTTGGGATTTAATTTTGGTGGAAACCCATTCCCCTCTCTCTTCATGATGTAGCTTCATTTCAGAACATATGATTTAGCATATGACCTTCTGAACAATCTCACATTTTTTATTTATTTAGCATTTTGTTACTTTAAATAAAATTGCTCCCAATAATGGTGCTAGATATTTATATAAAGTAGGGGCTTACATTAGCATCATTTTTGAAAAATTTTCCATTCCTTATGTTTCAATGTGTGATTTTATTTTTTCTTGGTGGTTTCATTGGATTTGATGTCATCCGAGAGTTTGATATTCCTTAGCATAAAACATTCCTCTTAGTGGTGATGCTACACATTGCATTCCCTAAGATTCTAAATCTTTTACCCTTGACTTGTCCTCTTGTAGAGACATTAGGCATGAGGGATAGATCTTTTATTTTCATTTTGTGGTGCCTTGTTGAAGTTGTAGAGGGATATATTTGATATGGTATGGGAGCCTAATAATATTCTCTCATTTTCTCCCCATTGGGGGATCACCTAGTGGACAACTTGAGGTTCCATTATCCTGAAGTGAGCATGCATTGTTGTTTGCATAGTGAACATTGACTTCTACTTGTGAACATTCCTAGAAAAATAGACAAGATGTGTTCAACATTTCATTGGATAGTTAAGGCTTGATCCACTCCATTCTTTTGGAAAAAAAGTTGAGGTGTGTTCCACATTACGTTGGATAGTCAAGGCTTGATCCACTATCTTTGTTCTTACCTTTCCTTTTGGGATTTGATGTTGTATGATTGAGTATCTTTTTCATTGTTGCATACATGTGTTTTGAATGTCTACTTTAGTGTTATTTTTCGCTTGTAATCATCCTCCCACTAAAGTGAGGGATAAATGTAGTGCAAAAAAATGTATCCCTTTCCACATTGAATTTATAATTAATATTTAAATGAACTTAGTTATGCCTTAATTTAGTGCTTTTTATGCATTTTACATATTCACATTAAGTTTAGGGCCTTATTAATTAAAATGGACTTAATTGTAGCTTATTTTTAGTGTTGTAGAGTGCACCCCTTTACACTTTCACACTTATTTCTAGGGATATTTTAATTGATTAAGATTAATTTTCCATAATTGTACCATTTAATTCAAATCTGAGGCTAATTTATTACATTTTTTTGAAGAGGAAGCCCCATAATTGAGCAATGTGTGTCCTAGGTGAGAAACCTAGGACCCATTCGCCCATGGCTGAATGGGTCCTCACTTAGACTTAGGACCCTAATTTAACTTATGGTTTTTGAATTATTTTAACATATTAAAATCCATATTCACATGTCAACTTGTTTTATTTAATTTTTTATACCTTTAAATATAAGGTCATTTCACTATGTTTCACCTAGAAACTTTGATCTAAGAAATCTAATTCTTCAAGTGATATTTCAAGAGAATTTCAAGAGAAATTCAAGGAATTCAAGAGCATATTTATTGAAGAATTATTGAAAAAATCATGATCCTATTATCACATAAAGTTATTCTTACATCATGCATGCTATTGGAGATAATATGGTGATGTTGAGTTCACAATTCATTCAAGAATTAAATAATTATTCAAAATAAAGATTAAAGGTTCAACATATAAATCCATTGATTCCATTTCATGCAAGTTGTAGACCTACACTCCAAGGTTCATTCAAGGTTTTTTTGAGTTATGACATTGAGTTGTTCATTCATCATTCCTTTCACGCTATTTTATTTTATTTCTATTTTTTATTACAAAAATGGGGTTTGACAAAGGAAAACCCCCATTCACCAAAAACAAAAAAAAAATCCCTCTTTATTTTTGTTTTCAGATTTAGGTGGAAGAAACCTTGAAAATCTCTTGAAGATAAAAATTGAATAATTTGTCCAAGTTGGAAAAGTTGTCATCACATGAAAAAATCAATTATAAAATTTATTTTCAGATTTATGAAACTAAAAATTAGACAAATGGAGAGACTCTTATTAGTAGCTAAGGCTTCTAAAAGTTGTAGAAAATCCCTAACTCAAGACCCATTCACCCCTAGGTGAATGACTCTTATGTCACCTTCAAAAAAGCACTTTTGGTGACTAGTACACATTATCTTACCCTTCTTTGATATGTGATCTGATTTATAGTTTTGCTTATTTTGAGTTTAATCTTCAAGATCCAAGTTGTAGAATATATTTTGGGTTTTATTTTCTATTTTCAATCTTTCCCCCAAAGTGTTGTTTAATCAGGACCCCCATCCTTTCCAGAAAAGGAAATTAGTAGAATCAAAAATTGACTTGATTCACCTAAGGGTTGTAAGTCATTTCATTGTGTGAATCTCATTTCCTAATAAAATAGAAGATAAATCATTCCCTAAGTGGTTCATCAACCCCATTTTGGTAACCCCCACTTATTTTTCTTTGTTTAAGTACCAAATTTCTTGAGAATTTCTTTAGCATACTCAGTTTGAGATATAAATATCCCTTCATTACTTTGTGTTATCTATAGGCCAAGGAAGAAAGAAAATTTTCCTAGCATTGACATATCAAATTCATTTTTCATTTGAATAGCAAATACCTTACAAAATTTTTCATTGTTTCCATATAAAATAATCTCATCTACATATACATCAACAATTATCATATGCTCACCTTCACATGGAAAGGAAGAGAACAAGAAAACAAATGAAAATAATGCACCTAGAGAACCTACAAATCACTCATTACAATATCCCTCCCAAGAAATTTAGTATTTAGTAATTTCTACTCAATTTAATTACAAATGCCACTTGCCAAAAACAATGAAGTGGTCTTGATCTTAGTACATGAAAATGAAAAATTTGGCCAAATAATTAAAGTAAATTTTTTATATAACTAGGATCAATATTATCACACTACATCACACTACCACAAGGTACATCAAAATCATGGTCTTTCAAAAAAATCACACAAAAATATTATCATAGGAGCAATAACTTGTCCTTGCTCAACCATTTTCGCTATAAGGTCAGGGTTTCTCTTCCCAACTATCTTCTCTTTTCTTTAAGAAAGAGTCTAGATGAAGATAAGAAAAACCCAAAAAAAATATCTTATTTTTCATACTAGTTTAATTAGGTTAATCATTGAACATTTTCAAAATATGTTGGCCCTTGCTAAGTTGGTTGCTTCCTTGGAGTCCAAGGAGGATGATATTGAACCTAGCTATTCGGGGAATTTACCCAGTTTGATCCTAGTGAGGATGGTCCTGAGTCTACCCTCTATTAAGGTTGGCAAGAAAAATATAACCCATAATCCCCAGTCTACTCAAACCTGCCCTTCGTCTAAGCTTGGAAGCTCTACTGTCAAAAACCTTATGTCTTATTTTGAAGATTCTCGAGTCTAAGGATTTTGGTGCTAACAATAATTCATCCTTTGTTGGCCTATCATCGGATAAATATGTTAGAATTGGATCCCCTAGAGCCTTCGACCCTACAAAAATTTGCTTCAATCTTTATAGGGAACCCTCTACTGACTACCTGGGTATAGCTAGGATTAATGCAATGGACCATTTTAGAATGTCGAAATGGGTTTTTCATGAAATCAATGATCTGAAAATAAAAAATTGGGCCTTCCCGAGTAAACTAGAAGAAATGAGAAATAATGTTTCTATATTTAACAAGAAGAATGAAGAGTGTAAATATCATAGTGCCAGTAAAGAAATCCAAGACAATGTGGGCAAGGAGAGAAGGATTGAAATAGATTTGGAAAAAATGAAAAATGTGAAGATAATTGTTGAACAAAACAATAGGATGGGAAGACATAATTCCATCATTATCAATGCTATGACTAAAAAATTAGACAAAGCTCAACAGGGGTCCTTGGTGGTTGACTTGGAAGAAGTGAAAGATAAAAAATAGGAAGAGGACATTGGGATTTCTAAGAGAACCAGGGCGAATATGAAAAGGAAGGCGACTCCTACACCACAGATGATTCAAACATTCAAGAAAGGGGTTCAGGATATGCAGGACCTAGAGGCAGAGACTGAGTCTATTCTAAAGACTCTGGATTAGTTGCTACTGGTTTTTTGGCTTGTGTCCTGGCTGGTTTTTTGATTGACTTTCCTGGTCCTATGTGCTTGGCTGCTACTTTTTTTGGTATTTTCCTTTTTAGTAGCCTATTTTTTCGGCTGGAATTTTTTGTCCTCTTACTTTTTTTGTAAACTTGGTGGTTTTGGGTCCCTATAAAACCCATTTTTTCCTTTATGAAAAATAGAGCCTCAAAAGTTACCAAAACTTGAATTTGAAGTATTATATATGATAACTTTGGTTTTTGGGCCTTCTACATTTATTGGCATAGTCTATTTTGACCAAAAATACTCTAAAATGAACTTGGAATAAAAAGCAACAAAAAAAACCCCAAATATAGTAATCTTATCAAGTTTTTCTAATTCTCAAAAACATTGTAGTATACTTGATAAGAGCATACTTAAATTTTCAAGATCCATCAATATTTGTAACCTTGCAATAGTTCAAGCCTAACTATCTCCAATATTTGAGAAGGTTCTTATAGGTATGAAGCTTTGATAACATGTTAGAGTCACTCTATGACTCAAGCATCCATCATCACCTATAAAACCAAAAAAAAAAATTCTATACAAGAAAAAAATAGATAAATTTTTAATAATGGAAGAAAGATAATATGGTAAATATGTAATACTCAATATTATAGTTATATTGGATTGAATTGGTATGAAATTTACATATTATGCCTTGATTATAAAGGAAAAAATGTGAGATTGGATTAGAAAATATATTGACATGTGTCTTAATCATGTACAATGAGACAATTATCTCAACATTATTAAATAACTTAGCAAACAAGAATTAGATGACATGATATGATAAGATAAGATCACATGACACCTAAGACTTCAAGGAAGATTCCCTAGGGCCTATGTAAACTTAATGAAGTGTTGGTGTGGATAAATTATTTTACCTAGCTAATTACTAATAGGGTTACTTATTTACATGACAAGTTTACTTAGGTCCTAAGATTGCTTATAGGAGTCCTAGTTTTCATATATATATATATATATATATATATATATAGTCTTATCCTAGGTAGTTATGAGTTATTTGTATCATGTGGTAGGATTAAGACACATTTCAAGATATTATACATAATCCTATCTCTCACCTTGCCTTGATAAGCAAAGCATCTCTTACATATTTCACATCTTTTCACATATTATGAATTTTGTATCATATTGTAATTCTTTTTTTGTGGAATAACATATTTTGTTGTTTCTTCTCTCTTTTTCATGTGGAGGTTATTTGGTGTAGCAAATTTAAGATCTTTGTTATACACTTCAATATGGTATGAGAGCTTTGAATCTAGCAAGCCCCCCTTTTTTTAGAGAGCTCCAACTATTAGTTTTTTTAGTATTATTTGAGTTTCTATTATGATCTTATAAATTATTGTACACTCTTCTCTTTTGCTTCAATCCAATCTAGAGAATCAAAAGGATTTTCATATATTAGGTTATCTTATATTGCATGTATGCATTTTCATGATACTTGGTCATTGCAACTCTTTTGGCTATAGTGTTAGTATTTTTTTTTGTTTAATTGTATCATAGAGGCTCAAGAAATTCATATTTGGCTTTTGTTTCACTCAATTTGGTCACTACTTGATATTGAAGCAAACAAGGGTTTGAATATTACATTTGAAAAACATTTTTTTATTGGAGATTTTTGCTCCAAACAAACCTTGTCATTTCATTCAAGAGTTCAATTTGACAAATTTTGATATAAAATTTAATTTTATTTGGAATTTTTTGTTTTTGGAGCAAATATATTCTGCAAAGAGGTCATATAGCCCCCCACATAGTCACACAATTTTTCTAGTCATAAAAGTTCATGTAATTAATTTTTTTTTACATAGCACTTTAAATGCTTAGTGCCTTGTTAAGTGCTTAAGAGATTTGTTGAGTATTTAGTGCTCAGGCATAAAGCATGTGGCTAAGGACATAGGAATTATCATTATATTATTGAGAACATGTTGGTTTGTAGCTATAAAAATTGTCAATAGCAGTTTAAAAAGGATTGCTAGAAAATAGTAGTTAACTACAACTTTGTAAATTATGACCACCTATTTTTAACCATGATTTTTTTCTACCAACTACATTGTTTGGCCACAACCCAATGGCCATCACCACTAGAGATACCACTGATGGGCCACTAAAGCCTTCTCTAAAAGATAAATTGGACCTTTTTCCAAACTTGCACAACATTTTCCTTAGTCATTGGATTTTGGTGAATGAGATATTGATTGAAAAATGGTTTGATAACTCACAATGGTATAGGTGGATTTTTCTAATTTTTCCGTTCTTTTTTATTTTTACAAACCCAAAGGTACACTTTCATTTATATCTTCAAATTGACATAACCTTTGCATACAAAGTCAAACCTTGGAAATTATTTTTAAATTGCTTAGAAAATCATAAGTATCTATCGATAACGTCTATTTTTTTATTTGACAAGCCATTTTTTTAAAATTGTAAAAATCATTGTGTTATTAATGGTTGATTTGAGCTTGTCACTTGTACAAATTACAAATTTTCTTTATTGAAATTTTTTATGGGGATTTCAAATAAAGTTTTAATATATTATAGGGTGTGAAAGACATAATTTAAGTATCCATTTGTCTTCCTTTTCTTTGTGTTCTTCTTTTCAACATCACACATCTACATAAAATTGAGCTCCTCACTCCACACAACTATCATACATGGAACTTAAAACTGACCCAATTACTATAATCTAAAGTTTTATGGAAAATGTTAGGTTCTCAACAACCTAAATTCATAAGAGAATTTGAAAATTTTACTCATATAACTAAGTTAGATGAAGTAAAGGGGCTCATAGGATTTCATGTACTTGATAATTTGTTGTTTCATATTGAAGAGTGTAAGAAACCTATAGATGTTTGGAACAAAAAGAGGAATTATATAGTAAACTAATTAAATTTAGAATATTTTAGCCTGAGGTAGATCTAACATCAATCTCTCCAAAGAAAATGAAAGGAGAATGGATCTTACTATAAAAGGGCATGAAGGGAGTTTTTTGAAAATTCTTGAGGGAAGAGGTGATGGTGATGATGATTCAAGGGATTATTCTAAATTTTATCTATTTTATGTTAGCTTGTTTGTGTTAGTTTGTGTCTTGGGTTTTATGATAGTTTTTTGTCTCTTCTTGTCTTGGTGCAGGGAATCCCTACTACTATTCCATGTGAGTTTGGGTTGCTTCTTCCTCTCCTTTCCAAGTAATGTTGTTTTCTCCTATTGGGGGTTGTTTATGATTTTTTGGATGTCTTTTCTACTATGTCCTTTCCCTAGAGGTTATTTGGGTTGATTGGGACCTTTTTGATGTATGTTGCTAGAAAAGGTGTTTGGATTTTGGCTCTGGCACATCTTGGCATTACTCCTTTGGTGGTATCTCCCTTCTCCAATATGATTCTCAAAGGCCTAGTCTCCACCCTCTTTGGGTTGGTAGGGTTGGCTAATGTATTTTGCTACTTGTTCTCTACCTTTAGCATGTATTCCTATTGTGCACACTCTCCTTCTGATTCATCCTTTGTTGAGTGTTTATGTTGCTTATTCATGGTTACTATGTATTTCTTTGCTCATTTATGTATCTTGTTTAGCCTATTTACTGAGGTTGATGGGGTTTGTGTAGAGTTTTAGTGTCCTTTGTTCTGCTTGTCCCTAGCCTTATGAGTTTGGCAGTCGAGCATCTTTTTGGATATTAGGTCGAGCCTCTAGCTCAGTTTCTCTAGTGGCTTGGGTATGTTCACTTTTTCAAATGGGAGTGGAATAGTTTTGGCCTTTATCCAATTGATGGTCTCCAAGAAGAGTGGTTTGGTGATCCATATTTTATTTAGTTATCCCCTCAATCTTTTGGAGGTCTTTATTGTGTCAATGATAGGGTTTTTCCCTATTCTAAATAATATAATGTTTTATTTTGGTGCCTTCTTGTTGGGTTTTCCTAAGGGTTACCTCATATGTAAAGCTTTTATATACTATCTAAATTTTTATACTTTCGAGGTTTGGGGATTTGTATTTTTTTGGCAATTTTGTTTGAGAATGAGATTTTCTTGGTCTTTGTCGGTCATTTTTTGGAAGCTTTTTTGGAAAATATGCACTTGGTGTTTAAGGAAACCTCTATTGGATTATCTCTTGGAACTCTTGCTTTGCTTGTAGAAGGCTTGGTTGTGGTCTTCATGGGTGTTAAGACCTTCCTTGGTTTCATGTACTCTATTTTTTGGATGATCTTATTTATTTGTTCATATTGAAGGCCTTGATGTTCCTATTTCCCAAGGTTGCTATGGTTACTCTCTATAGGGGTGTTGGATTTCTTATTGAATTTCTTTATTCTGTCTCCTATTGAGGTGGTGACCCATCCTATTGAGGTGGATTTAGGTTCTAAGAGTGTAGTGAGTTGATTTTTCTTCTTCTACTATTTTTATCCGTTATAGATCCTATTAAGATGGATGCCACTCCTATAGAGGTTGGGTATGCTTGAGATTCCTTGTTGTTGTGGAAAGGGCACTTATGGTGAATTTCCCTATAGAGGTGGATTGGAAAGTTGGATGATATGGTTTTGTTGCTTCTCCAATTTTATTAATGTTTATGGCTTAGAAGTTTGGTCCTCCAAACATCATGTTAGCTACAAGATGGTTGTCTCAAGGACCATTGAGGAGATCAAATTTTTAGCTTATGTTAATATAGGTGAAGAGGCAAGTTGGTTGATGTGGATCATTTTCCCCATTAATAGTGCTAATATTTTGGCTCTATTTTTTTTTTTGTGAAAGTCAAGTTTGCTACAAGATGGGTGTCTCAAGAAATGTTGATGGGCTTAACTCTTCTATAAAAGAAAACCATCTAGTAGTTGTAGTTTCAACTCCCATTAATCTTTCATGTATAGGTTTGAATTATAAGTTGTCTTGTCCACCCTTGGGGTGTTGTTGTCAAGCGTTGTCTTGCAGCTTTGTGAGTGCCCCATTGGCCTATTTTATTGGCCACGAGACCTGATTTTATAATGGATGGTCAAGGTTTCAGGTTTTTTTGTGGGTTTCAAGTCCCATTTTTCTTTTCTGTATTGGGTTAATGGTCAAGTAGTCTTTTCCACCCATGGGTTGGTTTTTCTTGTTGGTTGTTTTTTTGTAGCTTGTTATGGTTGGACTATTGCTATTTGTTATGGTTGGACTACTGCTCTGAGGCCTATTTCATGTCATTGTATAGGGTTAGGGCCCTTTAACCCTTCTTTATTAATCAAAAACATCAATCTCTCTAGATGCATTTGTTACTATTCAATATTTCCTTGCATAATTGCAAATGATTTTATCACAATCAAATGGATATGGGAATGCATTTGGTGAAGCATGTACCTTAAGGTTTATGTCTAATTTAAGAGGTCTTTATCAAGGCTTTTATTATACATTATATTCTAATATGGATTCCATGGGGAAATATTATAAGGTTCATACTTTTGAGTTGTTTTGTGAGTGTTTTACCAAGGAGCAAGACAAGTTAATTTAAATGGATTCTCTTACTAGTTATAAGAACCAATATTTAATAACACAATATTACAAATCTAAAGGAAAGAATAAGAAGAATATATAATTTCCTTTAGGTGGTGATTCTCCCTCCAAACCAAAGTAAAATAATACTTAGAATTCCACTCAACCTTCTAATTTTGGAGTTTCTTCTTCACACATTAAAAAAGGGGAGGAGAATATTTTTTTTCTATGGAAAAAAAGGGCATGATGAGTCTCATTATTTTGAGACTCTAGGCCTTAGAGTAAGTTATGATGATACATAATATTTAGTGCCTATGTCTTCTTCCATGGGAAAATCAATTTAAGCCCTTTTGACACATGCCTTGCATCATCTAGTTACAATTAGATTCTTGATTAACATGCTTTAAATCACATGATCTTCTTGATTCCATTGCTCATAGTCATACGTATCATATTGGAATTGGGAACCCTTCACAAATTATAGTTTTTAGGTTAGAGTCTTTAGATGCTAGATGGTTACATTGAATATGTTCTTGTTCTTGATATTTCAGTAAATCTACTCTTTGTATTATTTTGTATGAGAACTGATCCTACATTTAATGAGATGAATTAGGATTATCTCCTTTTCACTTACTAAATATTTAAAGATAAATGAGCTAGGGTTTTATGATTATCTTTCTACTACAATGGAGATCCAATCCCATTAATTTTATGTTTGGTTTGATGTTGTGGATGATAAATCTCATGTGTGATTTTACAAGCCTATTTGACATATAACACTAGATTTACAAATATAATTTATCACAAAGACAAAAATGAAAAGTTGAATTGACTTGGATATGAGAATTAATAATAATTAGGAGTAACACTACAAATTTTAGCATGAAATAGCCATAGTAGGGTGCAATGCATCCCAAACTAGACTCTTATTTTTTTCAAATATAAAACTTTGAGTTGATGTTTAAGGTTTGTACCCTATTTACCTTGATTATCACTTGTTGAAACCTCCCAATATTACCTACACACATTAAAAGAGGGAAAAGCATTGTGTTGCATAGGCTATTTCATAATTCAAACTCTATACATTGGTATTCCTACCTCCACAACAATGATTGATGATAATCAAGAGAGCATACCCTAGATTGTTCTTGAATTATTTTTTGAAGTATTTTTCACAATAATTTTTCTTAGGATTTGAGATTATGAAAATAATATTTATTTATATGAAATTAAACTAATTTATTGAATCTTAAATACCAATAGCTAACCATTAAAATTTGAATTTCTAATAGTAAACTACTAGCACAAAGATATTAAAATTTGGATCCAAAATAGCTAGTCCAGGGCACAAAGCACCCTAGAATACATCCACATTTTTTTAGATCTAAAAGTGTTGGGGAAAAAATATTAAATGCATAGTCTGATTTACCATATTTTAAATTTCCAAGAGATGTTTACAAAATGTACAATTAATTCATGATTAGGAAATGTGATTAGGGTGAAAATAGGGTCCACCCAAATGTATGAACAAAGCGATGGACCACTTATTTTTCTAAGACCTTATTACCTCAAATTGTGTAAAATAAGATACTAATAACAATAAAAAATGTAACCTAACTATTACATAAACTATTGGGGATATTTTTACATCCTAACAAGCTATGTACCTAGCCATAAAGTTGTTTTTTTTGTGCTATGGAAGACTCATTCGCCTTCAATGGAGAATGGGTTCTTTTAGGGTTTCAGAAATCTAATTTAAGGATCTTGTTCCTTCATGTCCACACTCTCAATTTCTTGATTATAAAAGTTTGGAAGCTTGTAGTTAATTTTGTAGAGCTCATTTCATGATCTTGCACTTTGAAAGATAACTTTAGCAACTTTGAATCTTTGACAATCCTACTCCAAAGCTTGCTCAACTTGATCTTAAACCTATAAGCCTACAAACACATGCTCAAGGGAAACAAAACTTGTTGATTTTTTAGTGAATGGGGGATTTCCTCAATCAAACCCCTTGTAGGTAATTAAACCAATTGATGATATGAAGGAAATAAAGAATGAAAAATGAAATGTGCAATGTATATATCACCTTGGATGATGTATTGTGAAGAAAATATTTAAACTATCATGTAGTGGACATGGAGAATGTAGATATAGTATCTTTGAAAGTGAATTTAATAATATTTGCAAGTAGATCTTCAATACTACATCCACCTCTTTAGCTAAAAAACATGAATGCATTCACTAAACCCTTGAAATGATGATATGATCATGAGTTGTTGCAATAAATTATTAAAATATGCCTTGAAATGTCTTATGAATTCATTTTAAGTGATCTATAATTCTATTTTGAAGTATTATGATTCTCCCATAAACTTAGTAGGTGAAACAATGTGAATTAACCCTTTATTTATACTAAATTAAGAGATTAACCCTAAAATTCAAAGAATCAAGGCCGACTCCAAATCTGGAAAGAAAGATAATTAAATTCCTACCAAAATGAAATTCAAATATAGGGGTATCATAAAGAGAGGATCCATTCACAATCTTAGGAAAATGGGTCCTAGCTATGTTTTTAGGACCAGGATTCAAGGGACTAAAAGAAGGTTAAAAATCCATTCCAGATCATCAAAGAAAGGGGGGTCCTATTAAGGGAGGACCCATTCACCATCAAAGGAGAATGTATCCTAGCTCAACTAACTAGGACCAAACTTATCCCAATGAAATAATTTTTTATTTAAATTATTATTGTCGGGATAGATCTTCAATAAGTGTCAAAATTAAGGTCTAAAAAGGGGGTTAATAACTCCAATTAACCACACTTAATTAAGACCACCTAGGTAACTGTTAAAATGTTTTAAAACACTTTGCAATAATTTAACAAGGTACACATTATGCATATTTTTATTTAGAAAGGGTCCCATTATGCTTAATAAGCAAATAATTCCTAGAGAAGTGTGAAAGTGTGTTACAACACTTTACAACACCCTTGCAAAGGACAAATTAAGGAATGTTTTATTTAAATAAATGTCCTAGTAAATTTTTAATGTGTACAACACATTAACACACCACTCTAATAAACCATTAATTCAATGTTAATTTCAATTATCCAAACAAACAAGGAAAATGCTACTTTTTCTATTACTACAAAATGAAATGCATAATTAGGTCCAAACACATAAGAGGGAGAAAAACCTAGTTTAAAATTATCAAGGGTGACAATTTTTGATGCTACACATATATCAAATAGATAGTTGAGTTTACTCCATATAATGTGACTAAATTCAATAGTTACAAGACCATAAGAAGTTTATTTCTATAAGGATAATTGATCTTGAGCACCATATATACTAGTTTCATTGAGAGTATTTTTGGCTCAATTTATCTCAAAAGGAGCAATCTCAACCCCACTTTATTCCACTTAATCTGTAATTATGTAATAGGCATTTCCCACTTGCTACTTCTATGTATTATATTTTTTATGCTTTATTTTATTATGAGAATGGGTCTTGAATTATAAATGTTAGTTGTAGAGGGATTATTTGAGAATTATATATAATGGTGTTTGTTTCCTTTATATTATCACCAAAGTGAGATTTAGAGTGTCCTCTAGAGTGAGATTGATCTCTAGACTAAGATTTGAATTTTAATATAGAATGGACTTTGAAATATTCTCCAAAGTGTGCTATGTACTTTTGGTTGTGAGTGTGGATGATTGAGTGTTTCACATTCCTTCACATAAGAAGTTTACTCCTTTTAGGTTTATTGATTTAGTGTTGCTATGTATAACCTCCACATTGAACTATTGAATGTTAATAAGGCATAATCTTACTTGTCATAGCTTGAGAACTTGATGGTATTTTTAGAATGAAAAAGTATGTGATATGGTTTAATTTGTTTCTCTTTATAAAAAATTTATGCTAGATGTAATGAGTATTATTTAGGTATGCATTAGTAAAAGGTCGAGGTTGGATATAGTGAGTGTTCTCTAAAATTATTTATTTATTACGCTTTATAAAATTTATTTATAGTATGTTTAAGAGTAGGTTGCATGGCCCTAGAACATGATTCAAATTTTGTGGCTCCTAAGGTATGCGAATGGAATGAGGAACCAATAATGGATCATAAGTGGCCATTTTTTTAAATTTTGAATTCAATAGCAACCAATCTTGGAGGAGAAATTGAAGATGTTTATTCTTGCAATTAAAAAATATGACAAGAACAAGAGTCATATTGCTCTAAATCTACTTTTTAAACAAATAATTTAAAAAATGTGTAGTTTAAGGGGCTTAAATAGGGGGAGCACAAAAAGTAATACTATTTCTATCAAAAAAATATAATATACTATCTGATGTGCTTCCCCTAAAAGGTAAAAAGAAAAGTATTTCAAAGCTGGCTTTTGTCGATGATTACCACACACTATGTAGTTTACACCCAATTTTGTTTCTAATATTTTAGTGAATGTATGATTTTATTTATTTTATAAGTGGAAACATCATAAAGAAAAAAATTGAGTGTGCTACATCCTATTTTTTGAAAACTCGTCATAAAAATTATTTTTGAGTGTTTATAAATTAGAGTCTGGAATATAAAATTTTAATTTGTTTCAAATCTAGGTGGTGAATAAAACTGGTAGAAAAAAAATATACATAGGTTTTTGGCACAAAAATAAAATTCTAACAAAATAATTCAAAGACAAAAACTTGACAAATTTAAAGATAGAAAAAATACAAGGAAAGCTAAGAATGAGCTTGGTATTATTGTGGTAATTTTCTAGATCAATATTGAAATATGTGCAAACCTAATGGTGATCACACTTGATATTTAAGTGTTTTCCTATATTTTGTAGAAAAAACATATTTGGGTATTAACATGAAATTCAAATCCTTTGGGTTGGTAGTTTCTGAAGGAAGTTATAACATTATCATGTTATAATATGCTCATTTTATAATATTCTAGCATTATGAAAAGGTAAAAAATAATTTAAATCACATGATTTTAGAATATTTATTATGTTATATAAAATATTCTCATGTTTTGGAAAAGTTAAAAAAAATTCTAAAATAATTTGATTTAAAGTATTTATTATATTTATCTCTATATGTAACCTAATTTTTCTGAATGGTTATAACATACTCATGATTTTTAGAAGGAAAAATAGAACTTAATTCACATAAAAACCGGAAAAATATGCATTGCAACCTAATTTTCTCTCCTTCATAGTCTCCTCTTAGTCACACAATGCTCTCTCACAATAATTAGTAACTAGGATCCAAAAATAGTTGAAACCAAACCTTTGAATTAGGAAGATAATTAGACTCCATTGCCAAAAATAAGGAGATAAAGACAAAGATAGGGAGAGAAAGAAGGAAAAATATGGAGAAATAGAGATAGGAGAAGAGAGACAAAGAGGAAAATAGAGATAAATATATGCTTATAGAAAGATGGAGATGAAGATCGAGGGAGATAAATATGTAGAGAGATAAAGATACATAAAGGGACTGACAAACATAGAGAGATAGGTATATTCCATCTCTCTACCCCTATTGATATCTCTGTGTAGATCCCTTTGCCTCTCCCTCTCCATATCTATTTACATCTATATATCTATCTTTCTATAGTGTAGAAAAATGGATCTTTGGAAACTTTCATGCTAACTTGTGTCCTTCTGCATGTTGGCTTAAGTTTTGACTTGATTTAGTGTTGTAATGTGGTCAAAACATTCACATTAGGTCTTGGGCCCTTGTGAATCGATAGGAATTTTATAATGCCTTCAAAAAGTGTTGTGAAGTATTGTAAGATACCTTCACACATTTCTAGGATATTATTAATATATTTCACCTAAATAACCTATTTTTATCACTTACCAAACCTTATTTCAAAGTTTTGTAAAGTGTTGTAACAAAATTTCACACTTTTCTAGGGTTATATTTAATAACTAAACCTTTCTTATGCTTAATTTTCCCCATTTTACACTTACATGCCTTAAGTGTATTTTTGAAAATAATCCCAATAAACATCATTTAAAATATCTAAATTTTGAAACCCACATAAAATGTCTTATGTAGGATCCATTCACAATTAGGGGTAAATGAGTCCTCTTTGGCACAAAATTCAAAATTATTTCAAATTTTTGGCATGTTTTTATTTTCTAAGATCTAAGGTCATCCTGTGATGTATTTTTAGGAATTAGGGAATAATTATGTATAAAAATAGGGTTATTTCACTCATTTCATCACTCCCCAATCATTCAATCAATTAATCAATCAATCACTTAGGCATTCTAAGCATTTCAAGCATCTTCAAGTCCAAATCCATTGGAGCTATTACTTGCATGTCTTCCAAATTATAATTCAAGTGTTTGGTCTAAGTTGCAGATTTTTCAAAGAGAGATTAGAAAATTTATCAACAATTTGTTAGTCATTCAAAGTTTTCAAAGCCCTAAAAGAAGCTTGGAGAACACTTATAGGTCAAATTTTCCAATTTCGGATCTGGAAACCTATCAAGAGTAGAAGTACAGATTGAGAGCTACAAATTAAAATTTTGAATTTTTAGAAATCCTAAGGTGTACTAATTCACCATTATTGGTGAATGAGTCCCACTTCCTAGGATTAAACACATATTTTTGTAGTTGTGATTACCCATTTGTTTGAAACCTATTATGATAGAATCTTCTTAAAATAGGACTAAATTACCCAACTTGGCGTATGAGTCCTAGTTGGAATGGAAAATGTTCATTGATCATGATTCTTGAGCTCCTTTCCATCCCTTTCTAGTCTGCAGGTGCAAACTTTCAATTTCATAACTTTCTGCTATACTTTACTTGCATTTCTAGGTCATTTTGCATATCACCATATGTTTTCAAACATTTTGCATTTTCTAAGTTTTTCATTAGTAGTTAATCTCTTTTATTAGTTTTTAGAATTTAGGGCAATCCCCTTTGACATATTTCAATCTCCATTTGCATTGGAATCTCAAGGGTTTGTTCTTGAGTGAGCCATTAAGATTTTTTGTACCTCTCTCCTTTTAGGTGAAAAACCCTAGAAGTGTAAGAGAGCTCATGCATTCCAAAAATATTTGGTTCATTTTGGTGAACCTAAATTTAAGAGAATCATACTTCTGATTTAGAATGCATTTACATCCTAGGAATAGCTTACATTAGCATTGCATTTCATTTTGCATTGTTTAATTTGCATTCTAGGGTTTCCAAATTTACATTAGTGAAAAGTTCATATAGCTTGCATTATTGCACTTAATTTAATAAAATTCTATATTTCCATATCATATTTGCATCATAAAATATAAAATGCATATATATATATTTTAAAATGTTTTAAAAAAAATCACTAGTTGGAATCATTCATCACCTTGGATGAATTATTCTAGTTGCATATTTTTCATTGCATTTTTTGGCATTTAATATTCAATTTTTGAGTTTTAGTTTGTTGTTTCTATATTTCAATGTTACTTTCCAAAATTCTAGTTTTAATTATTTCATTTTTGTTAGTTTACATTTCATTTGCATTCGCCCCACACATAGAAGTCTTTTCATGAGTGTTTGGTGTCCTATTACTAATACATTAGTGTTAAGAAGTTCTAGACTCATGTCATCTTGTGATAACAAAATTGTTGTGGATCTTGGGTTATCTAGAGCTTCCCCTCCTAGTATTGAAACTTGTACACTAGGCATGGATAATACCCTTAGCAACTCTTTTCCTTCAAGTAGAATGCATGTTGAACCAAGGACTGATGATATCCTATTGAACTATTGATTTTGGCTAACTAGAACTTCTCTAACTCTTCTAGGGTTTTTCACCTAAAAGGAGAGAGGTAGGGCCAAAAATGAAAACTAGTTCATTCAAATTATGCTATGTGCAATGTTCTCTAATCTAAATGAAGTAAACTAAATTCAATTGAATGATCTAAATGCCTAAATTGGAATGCAAAACTAAGATTTATACCTTGTTTGAAAACATAGTGTTTACAAAAGCTTGAAAGTATGAACAAAAATGCAAATTAACCTAAACAAAAGGATGTTTCTCAGAATGTGTGCCCCTAGAAAACTATAGATGACTAGAAAATTATCTGTAAAACTAATGAAATCTGAAGCTGGGCTAACTGGGACTCATTCACCACCTTAGGTGAATTAGTCCTAGATTAAGAATTTTCTGCACAAAATCTATTTTCTAACATTTGAGGACCTAGAACTACATCTAACTCAAATTTTCACCACAGGAGGGACTCATTCACCATGCATGGAAATACGTCCACTTTGAATTTTTTTGCAATTTCAAACTTCAGTCTTGCAACTTGACGCATGTACAACAATTTCTGACTCAAACCTGACATCAGATCTCAGAAAATTTCTACAAAACAGCTCAAGATTGTTTGTTTAATGGGGGATTTTCCTTGGTCCAACTCCTAGTTGAGTAATTAAACCTTCAATGGAGAAAAATCTACTTAAAACCCTAGCCTTAGATGTGTTAAAGACTAGGAAATTTTGAATCATAACAAAAACCCTATTCTATTGATCTAGAATAAGACATGCAATAGTGATCTATATGATGCAATATCTCAACCCTATAAACCTCACAACATATGAAAAATATGAATAAAATGACATCCAAAAGATAAAAAAAATAAGATGCAAACCATAATATGAAGATAGAATAAAAATAGATGGAATCAATATAGAACCAAGTCCTTAGGTGTGATTTGGTGGCTAGTTGCACCTCTTCACCCTAGATCTCTTCATGATTCATCAAAGTTATCCATCATCAATCCTTTGAAATGTTGAGTCTTGCAAGAAAAGTGAGCTTCAAGACCTGCAAAAACCCTAGTTTGCTATGCTAAAACTTCAACTTTTGCTAATGAAACTTGTTGTACAAGACAAAAATTTGTGAATTTCTCTTGAGAAATGATAAAAGATAAGATGAGATGATAAAAAGATGTGTGAAATGACTTAAAATGAGTATTTATAAGCAACACCTTATTTTCCTTTTAATTAGACCTAAGAGGACAACATTCACAAGAATTTAAAGTTAAATTGATTAAATTCCCACTTGAATTTGAATTTTCCCTCAAAGGGGACTCATTCACCACCCTTGGTGAATGGGTCCCACCAGAGGGGACTCATTCATCCAAGGTAGCAAATGGGTCTCATTAGTGTTGTTTGAAGGTGGTTTTTTAGGTTATGAGCTAATTAAATGTTTTTTGTCAGGTTTTATGTGATTTCTCAGGTAAAATGAGCCTCTAGATCAAGATTAATGGGTCTAAGGGGGCTATAAATGCCATTTTGAAGGGTAAATCATGTAAAGGTACTCAAAAGTGGGTCCAATTATTTGTGAAATTGTGTCTTTTCTGAAGAGGGTCCAATTTTCTATGGCACATTTAGCCCCCATTTTATCTCCCAGATGACTCTATGTGCATATGTAAGCTAAAGGATTCTAAATGATGCAAATTATTACATAACATTACTCTTTCAAAAAGATAGGAGAATGAAGCCCCCAATGTAATTATTTGCATAACCACAAAATAAAGAACTACATCTTGCAACACACATTCGTTAATTGTTCAAAAATCCTTTTATCTAACTCTTAGGAATCCAATTCGAGGGTAGATGTATGCCCCCTAGATTCCGCTTGCTTTATGGAGGTGGAATCAAGGTAGCAATCTAGCCACTTCGAATAAGAAACATCATATCATTTGGGCATTTCCAAGTACCATGCCACATAATGATAGATGAATGATGATGTTAGGTGCAGAATCATGATTCCAATGCATTGAATGATGTGGAAAATAGAATACCCTAGCTCCCATTATGTTGATTTGAATAATATATACATTATAAGTACTTGAAAAGATGATAATCGTATGTGAATGTGTAAAAGTAAAAAAAAGAGATGAAAAGTGATTAAAAGAAGTAGATGAAAGTAACTTGTCACTTAGTATTCATTTTACCTTCGTGTAGCTTGAAATTGAAGCATGAGAGAAGTATATGTTGAGTAGATAGGATTACACACCTTTGTGGCTAGATGATCTTCATGAGCAGGTGGCACGCGGTGAACTATATTATGAGGTGAGTCAATTCTGCAACTTTCACTTTGTAATTTTATAATAATTTGATGATTTTTATACATGGATAGGTTAATTTAGGGTTCTTGGAAAGGAGTTCACAAAGTGTCACTTTTTTGCAAAGTGTCCCAATTTTTCACAAAGTGTCCCTTTTGTTCACAAAGTGTCTTGTTTCTTCACAAAGTGTCTCATTTCTCTGTGAAGTGTCCCTGTTGCTTTGCGAAATGTCCAAAATGGGTTCTAAAGTGTCTAGGGCCATTAGAAAATCACACTAGATTGACTCTAGCACACTTTCTTGATGAATAATTTGAAAATTGATGAAATTTAGAGAATTTTGTGATAATTTTGATAGGTCCCCACCCACTCATGACAATGGCTAGGGGGCAGGAAGCTCACATTTATGAAAGATCATGGATCAGTGCTATCAGTTGTAGAGGTAGAGAATTTACAATCTACGGGCATCTATTGGGCATATCTTATGCCTCTTTAAGATACCATGACACCATGCTTATGGCTCTATGCAAGTGGTGGGATGTAGATACCTATACCTTTTGTCTTACCACCGGAGAATGACAATCACACTTGAGGATGTACACTACATTCTTTTAGTTCCTATTGAAGGAGAGTGGGTATATTTCTATGGGGATCATTCATTCTGAGAGAAGAGAGATATGCAGTATTGTCTAGGTGGTTTGATACATGAGATGGTTAGAGCACAAACCAAGCTTCCTATGCTACTATATTCACGAGATCTTATGGTTAGAAATATTACAATGCATATAGTGGCACTGGTTCTCAATCTAGATGGACAAGTGGCACACTTGGATGGGGGACTTGTACACATGATTCGAGGGATGCATGAGTGGAGGACAATTTATGCTTGGGGCCACTACATTCTAGCACACTTGCATTATGATCTTGGTCAGTTTTTATTTTGACAGATTGATAGTATGGTCCACTATACACTTCTAAAGGTGTGGTTCCTAGAGCATATCACATGTATAAGGCCTATTAGATAACCTTGCACTATAACTATGGGTTGTGCATGAGCATTTGACTATCCTTTGTGACACCTGTGGAAGCATGAGGATTTACACTTTTGGAGGGTGAGTTTCAACTAGCTAGAGGAGGATGAGATTCTTTTGAGACTTATCTACTCACTATACAGTGGCCATATCCCATCAAATAGTTATGGAGGATGTAGACAAATAGATATCTACCAGGGAGGCATGATTGCATTATACAACTATTCTATTATGGGTTAGTCTTGCAATATTTTGGATAGGTGTAGACACCCTTGAGGGCATGCCCCTTCATTAGACAATTAGTGTGGAGTGCACAAAGGCAAGGTGATACTATTCGATTGACTATAGATCATGTTCATGACAGTGATTCTAATGATTCATATCACGACTAGCCACCAACATCTAACACTAATCATGTCAGTAGCATAGATGAGGACAACGAGTGGTGGTCATATGCATGAACAACTCCTATGTTCCCCATGGATTTCCCTATAAGTGATGCAAAGCTAGCAACAAATGAGGGCAATGAGCTAGAGGAGAGAGTAGAGGAGGCATGATATAGGCCAAAAAATATATTTATAGATGTTGTTAATGATGAGTACCAGTCTAAGGCCAACCCTAATTATGAGGACTAGGATGGAGGAGAGGATGTAGAGGAGGAGTATGAGGATGATGATTAGTACGAGGAGCCACCCCTAAGTGAGGGTGATGAGGTAGCTATTGAGGATCGGTACGGGCATGGAGAGTCATCACATACTTACAAGACCAAATCACAGGTAGTAGCTATAGCAGACATCAACACTCAGAGCTAGAGAGAGGCTAGCATATCCTTGATGCTCCCAAAGATAAGAAGGTGGACATTTTTCATGCATCTGGAGACATAGGTGATGATATTTTATTTTACACATGTTATTTAGTTAGTGATGCTTTTTTTCATATATATACATATCATGATGATGTGTTACTAATTCTATACATTTTCTATCTTGCAGGAGCAATGAGAGATTGGTGAGAGTTCTATCATCTGGTGGTAACAGACATAGTGCCTACATCCATCGATGAGGAGGAGATGGATCTTGGCTACATACCCCCGCTGATCATGGAGGAAGAGCCAAAGTCAGTTAGACCTTTTCTAAGGCTATAGGCAATGTATGAGAGCATGGGGAGATGACTCCATCAAGCTGAGACTACACTGCAGTTAGCACAAACCTTGATAGAGGTAGAGAGACTATGTGTAGAGCTAGCACAAGCACAAGAAGAGATGGATTAGATGGAAAATGAGTCAATTATAGTTGTTGGTCAAGTAGAGGGTCTGGATCACGGTCATACACAACCATCTCATGACATCAAAGTACTGAATCGCAAGTGCCAGATCTAGAGGGGTCTATCTCTCATAGACCATTATGAAATTGTATATGATTTGATGATGTATATTATTTAATTAATGGCTATATGATTTAATAGGATTTATGTGATCTAGCATAAAACATATTGCAGTTTTTATCATAGATACAACATTGATAATGAGAAAAGAATATGCTAAATTAAATACACTAATAAGGATATAACTTAACATAACAGGAATATGAATAATATGAGGGCTAAAGAAATTATAAAAATGAATTTAAATAATTACCTTAGTGTTCAAGACACATAAATATTTTTCTAGAATGAAGCAATGTGAAAGTTATTTAAAATAACATCAAATAAATTTAAGCAACATTGCTATACCAACCATACTATTCAAAGGGGATTAGAGATAATACTGACAAAAATGCATGGGATTAATGGGTTACCCAAGGGGTGTTCCATCAAGCTACATTAAGAGATAAGCACTGGACCCATAACTAGTATCAAGCATATAAGGTCCCAAAAAATTAGGGTTGAACTTATCTTTATCTTCATTGTCAGCACTACCATTTCATTTATTTTCAATAAGAACAAAATATACCTTAGAAAATGAGTGAGGGATGACATGAATTTTGTGTTTGTGTTGTAATTGTTTAATGCAAGCTTGGAGATGTTCAAGAGCATTAATGCATTGTTCATTGAGCATCTCAAGCTGATGTAAATGTTCTTCTTGATAAGTTTCATTGTCAAAAAAATCTCAAAGAGCAACTTGCAAAGTAGGAATTTCTAACTCCAAGGGCATAATCACATCAGTACCATAAATAAGGTTATAAGGGGAATTTCATATGGATGATCTAACATTAGTTCTATAAGCCCAGAGTGAATAATATTGTTGCATATGCCAATCTTTATGATGATTGGTGACTATTTTCTTGAGGATTTTTTCAACAAGCCTATTAGTATTTTCAGCTTGTCCATTGGATTGCAGATAATACAATGTAGAAAAGTGATGTTGAATATTGAATGTTTCAAGAAATGTATCAATGTCGTTATTCTTAAATGTGGTTCTATTGTTTGAAATGATTACAGAAGGGAGTCCAAAGCGAGCAATTATGTGGTCCAAGATGAAGCGAAAAATTAGTTTAGCTATTGTAGAATGGAGGGGAACCACTTCCACCCATTTCATGAAATAGTTTGTTGTGGTTATGATAAACATATGTCCACTAGAAGAAGGTGGTGAAATTTTTCCAATAAGATCTAACCCCCATACTGTAAGTGCCCAAATGGGAACATTGGCACAAAGCTCAATAGTAGGAGCATGGATCAAATTGCTATGTTCTTGGATTTTGTGACATCGTTTAACATAGGTGAAGCAATCCTTTTTCATATGTCTCCAATAATAACCCATATGAATAAGTTTTTGCAATAATGAACGTCCTCTAAAATGACCTCCATAGGCACTAGCATTAGAATATTTGAGCAATAAAGGGATTTTAGAATCTTGAAGAGATTGTAATAGGAGACCATTAAAGGATTTTTGATACAATTCATTTACAAGGATCAAATATTTAGCCGTGAGCTTATGTAAATGATTTCAAGTATTCATTGTGGTAGGTTTGGGAATGGAACAATCTTTCAAATAATTATATATTGTATCATACCATTCACACGAAGCATCTTGAGTTATCACCAAAATGTCTTCTAACGAAGTATCAATCGAGGGTTTCATGATGGGATGGATAACGAAAGTGAATTCCGTGGAAGGATCATTTAGGGAGATGAGATAAGGTGCACTTGCCATTACATCAAAATGTTGATTATCTCTACATGGGATGTTATCAATGGTGAACAAGTCAAATTATTCTAAGAGTCTCATAATAATCTCCTTTTATTTTAATATTTTTTCATGTTTAGTTTGATATGTACTAGTGATTTATTTGATAAACAATTGTGAATTTCCAAATATCTTGAAACATTTAGCATTTAGAGATAAATCATCTTGTAAACCTATGATCAGTGCCTCATACTCAGCTATATTATTTGTGCATAGGAAATTTAATGAATACGATAAGGGAATAGGGTTTCCATTAGGTGGAATTAGAACCAATCCTACAACGAAACTTGATCGACACTTAGATCCATCAGAAAACAACTCCCATGGTGTAATGTCAGTGGTTAAAAAATGATCATCAAGAAAGGACTCAAAAGTAGGTAGGGAAAGGAGAAGGAGTGTCAGCTAAGTGATTAGTTAAGGCTTGACCTTTGATTTATTTTTGTTAAACAAACTTAAGGTCAAAATTAGTTAACAACATCACCCACTTATCTAAGTGTTTAGAGAGGCCTGTTTTGTTAAAAATGTATTTAAGAAGATCAAATTTTGTGACGACTTGTACTTCAGTAGTTAATAAATAATGTCACAAATTACTAGTAGCAAATACAAGAGCCAAACATTGTTTTTATATTGGTGAATAGTGTTTCTCATAATCAATTAAGGTTTTGCTAATGTAATAAACAAGGTGTTCTTTACATTGATCATTGTGTTCAACCAACAATGTTGCAAGAGAATGGGTTGATGCAGCGATGTACAAGATAAATGGTCTATGCGGAACAACAAGTTGTAAAATAGGTGGAGTAGCTAGATATTCCCTTAGAATCTCAAAGGCTTGTTTACAATCCTCATCCCAATCAAAATGGATACCCTTTTTAAGGAGATGCATGAAAGGTAATGTTCGATCAACTAAAGATGCAACGAAATGATGAATATCATGAATTTGACCTTATAATGTATGCACATAAGAAATATTCCTAGGAGGTGGCATGTTAATAATGGCATAAATTTTCTTTGTGTCCACCTCAACGCCTTTGTGAGATATGTAAAACCTCAAAATCTTACCACTATCTACACCAAAGACACTTTTTTGAATTCAATCACATATTATATTGTCATATTTGTTCAAAAAATTTATGGACATTTACATTGTCTTGTCATGTTAACGATTTAGCTCAGATATCGTCCACATAATCTTCTAAAATTTTGTGAATGTAATCATGGAATATTAATGTCATTGCACATTGATAAGTTGCACGAGTATTCTTTAAACTGAAGGGAATCACAACCCAACAAAATTTTCCCCAAGCCATTGTGAAGGAAGTTTTATATTGATCTTGAGGGTTAATAAGGTTTTTATTATAACCAAAAAATCCATCCATGAATGACAACAAAGCATGTCTAGCAGTCAATAAATAATCATGTCAATATTAGGAAGCAAAAAATCATCTTTTAAAGAGGCTTTATTCAAGTCTCAAAAATTCGTGCACATCTGAATATGATTATCAAGTTTTTCAATTGTGACAATGTTTGAGATCCAAGGAGAATAATCAATTGGTCTAATAAAGCTCCCGCATCAAGGAGTTGTTCAAGTTCCTCTTTAACGTGCAAGTCTATGTTAGGATGCATTTTTCAAATCTTTTGACGAATGTGTTTAGTATTTTCAGAAAGGACAATGTTATGCATCACAATTTTTGTGTCAATTTTGGGCATATCAGAATATTTCCAAGAATTTTTTTTAGGAAAATCACAAAGTGGTAGTATCTTCTTGTTCCTCATCATCAAGAAACTTCCCAATATTAGTAACTTTATCTGTATCTTTAATGTCCATGGGTACATCAAGGGTATCTCCTAAAGGGAGTGCATTGGATTTAGGACTTTTAGATTTAGGGAACTCTTCATGGATATCACTTGCTTCTTGCTCAGTAACGTTCATGTCATGAGTAATGTTTTTCATGTAAGTACATGATTATAAAGTATTGTAAACACCTAACATGTGTTTTAAAGCCTCATCACTATCGACATATGGCAATGATGGTGGTAAGGTTATATCAAGTACATCGAGATGTTTAATGGTAAGTTTGTGTTGTGAGTGACATGTTATAGCATTAATGGTCAAGGATGGTCATTGAGTAGCTTTGGTCATTTTAGAAAAGGAATATCTTGATCTATTTTTCATTTCTTACGTATTAGGTTCAATAGGAACACAAATACCTTTCTCATTTTTTTCACACCCTTTTCTATTATAACCTAATTGTTTTACAAATTTATAGTCTTTTCCATAAAGTCTTTCCATTTCATGCAGGCTAGGTGGGGATTGGTAATCTATCTCATCAATTTTTTTTGTGTATGTTGCATTGTCATCTAAATTATAGGAGATTGATGTTTGATAATATTTTTTATAATTTTGAGTGGACATGATGGTGGGTTGATCTTGTTTGTCATCTTTCTTTTGCACAAATATGTATTCGCCTATAAAGAAGGGTGTGAATTATAAGGGTCCCCAATCATCTAGAAATAATTTAGATACTGGTTCCTTACTATTTTGTTCAATTTCAAGATGGTCTATATTGGATTTCAGAATTAATGTTTTCAAACGACTTGTAACCCATTTTTCAAGGCACAAGAAACTTTCAGGCTTGAGATCAATTTCAAGTTGATAGATGAGATTGTTATAGACATATTTCATAATACAATGAATTGTTGAAGGCACTACATTCATCTCATGAATCGAAGGTCAGCCTAAGAGAAGATTATATGAAATATCATAAGGCATGATGTGGATAGGAGTCTACAAAGTATCCACCCCAACTATAATAGGAAAAGTAATTATCCCAAGTGGTTGCTTTGTTGTATTATTAAATCCTCGAATAGAGATAGAATCGGGTATTATTTGTGACTTGTAACATCTAATCGATCAAGGAGACTCATACTACACACATTAAGGGAAGAACCATTATCTATGAGAGTGCATTTGATACATGTGTGATTGAATCAAGAAATTATCATAAAGGAATCATGTTATTTATGCAACTCCAAAGAAGGGAGCTCATGTTGATGGAAGGTAATGTCAAGATTCTTTTTTGTGAATCAAGGCTGCCACATCATTCAAAGTGGTACCAAGAGGAATTATAATTTTATTTAGAGTGGTTTGAAGAATGTTGTGATAGTTTGGTGAGTTTTGAATTAAATCCCAAAGGGAAATCTTGGCGAGAGTATTCTTTAATTGTTCAACAAGATCATACTCCTTTGTGGTTGGGCTATAATGAGGAGCACTAGGCAGATTGAGTAAAGGTAAAGAGAGTGGGATGGTGGCAGAGGTTGTGAGTTGTTTTGGGTGTTATATGTATGAGCAAAAATATCACTACTATATTGCTTTGATACATTGGTTTTAGGAGGATAGAGGGTGTATCAGGGTCAAGTAGAGGGATGAAGCGGATGTGAGGATGCGTAAAGGATAAGCTTAGGTTGAATTACATTAATGTCCTTAATATTATAGGTCTCACAACAAACCAAAGTGGATGAGTTGGGTGAGATGAATTCTTGAAGAGACTCATTGATTAAATGCAAATCATCACGACTAAAGGGTTTGAGGGGTAAATTGTTGTCAACCGATTTAAGATGTTCAAGAGAAGCATTAGAGGTTGTAACATTTGGTATCATTAATTGGTCACCACAAACCTTAGTGGATTGCTTATGCAAGATGAAGTCTTGGAGAGCTTCATCTAAAAATCAAATCCATCATAAGCAAAAGGTTTGAGGGAAACTTTATCATTAAGGGGTTTATGTTTCTCATTGCAAGCATTAGAGGATGAAGTGAGTGAGAGGAAGTCTTGAAGGGCTTCATATAACTTATCAACATCATCAATACTAAAAGGCTTAGATGAGAGGTTGTTTCTAATTTGAATCATGTGTTTGAATGGATTGTTTGATGGTTTAGTTTTTGGGTCCTTATGTATCAATGAATCTAATCTAAAAGAAATAGGAATGAACATAGACAAATAAATTTTCAAAGATCTAAAATTATCTAGGAATTCCATGAAAAGAAATTAAATTTATGCTAATGAAATCATAAATAAATGAAATGTAATAGAAAGGAAAGGATAGAAAAAAAAAGATGCAATACAAGAAACTGAAATCTGAAAGTACTGATGCAAAATTGTAAAGGGACTAATTCATCCTAGGTGGCAAATGAGTCCTAGGATATGATTTTTTTTTTCTATATAATTTCAAATCTACACAATGAAAATATAGAATGCAAATGTACATAGTTATAATAATTAAATGAAATGCAATGATGAAAGCTAAAGAATGCTTTTAATAATGTAATATTCAAGAAACATAAAGATACAAAATAAAGAAAAATGATGAAATAATGAAGACCTAAGATGCAAAAAGAAATGGAAATCAGAATGATGTTATGATCAAAATTTAGGATCACCAAAATGAATAATTTATTTTTGGCTCACTAGGTTCTCTAACTCTTCTAGGGTTTTTCACCTAAAAGTAGAGAGTTAGGGCCAAAAATGCAAAATAGTTCATTCAAATTATGTTGTGTGCAATGTTTTCTAATCTAAATGAAGTAGTCTAAATGCAACTAAATGATCTAAATGAGTAAATAGGAATGGAAAACTAAGATTTATACCTTGTTTGAAAACACAGTGTTGTTTGCAAAAAGCTTGAAAGTATGAACAAAAATGCAAATTAACCTAAACAAAATGTTGTTTCTCAGAATGCATGCACCTAGAAAACTATAGATGACTAAATTTTTTTTGGAAAATTGATGAAACTTGAACCTTTCTTATGACTAGGAATCACTTGCCCCCTTGGGTGTATTAGTCCCAGATACAAACTTTTCTACACCGAATCTATTTTCTAACAGTCAGGGACCTAGAACTACATCTGACTCAAATTTGAACTTGAGGAGGGATTCATTCATCATGCGTGGTGAATTAGTCCACATTCAAATTTATGCATTTTGAAACTTCAGTCATGCACCTTGACATTTGTACAATAATTTCCTATGGAAGCTTGACTTCGGATCTTAGAAAATTTATGTAAAACAACTCCAAATAGTTTGTCTAATGGGAGATTTTCTTTGGTAAAACCCCTAGTTCAGTAATTAAGCCTTGAACAGAGAATTTTTTTCTTAAAACCCTAGCTTTAGATGTGTTAAAGACTAGTAAATTTTGAATCATAACAAAAACCCTATTCTATTGATCTAGAATAAGACATGCAAGATTGATATATATGATGCAATAAATAGACCCTAGAAACCTTAGAAAATATGAAAAATAGGAGTAAATGACATGCAAATGATAAACAAACAAGATGAAAGCCATAATCTGAAGATAGAATGAAAATGGAAGATGGAATCAATATGAAACTGAGTCCTTAGGTGTGATTTGGTGTCTAGTTTCACCTCTTCACCCTATATTTCTCCATGATTAACCATAGAAATCCATCATCAATCCTTTCCAATGTTGAATCTTGATAAGAAAAGTGAGCTTTAAGACCTATAAAAACCCTAGTTTGTTGTCCTAAAACTTCAACTTTTTCTATTGTAGAAGACTTGACCTCATTAATTGCTCTTGATAAATGATAAAAGAAAAGATGAGATGATAAAAAGATGTGTGAAATGACTTGAAATGAGTATTTATAAGAAACAACACCTTATTTTCTTGTTAATTAGACCTAAGAGGCTGACATTCACTATAAATTAATGTTAAATTGATTAAATTCCTGGTTGAATTTGAATTTTCCCTCAAAGGGGACTCATTCTCCACCCTTGGTGAATGGGTCCCACTAGAGGGGACTCATTCACTAAAGGTGGAAAATGGGTCCCGCTATTGCTATTTGAAGGTGGGTTTTCAAGATATTTTCTAATTATATTTTATTTGTCAACTTTTATGTGATTTCTCAGGTAAAACAAGCCTCTAGATCAAAATTAATGGGTTTAAGGGGCCTATAAATGCTATTTTGAATGGTAAATGATGTAAAGGGACTCAAAAGTGGGTCCAATTATGCGTGAAAATGTCTCTTTTCTCAAGAGGGTCCAATTTTCTATGACACACCTGCAAGAGAAAATCATTAAAATTCATGAGGACTTACTCCTCTTGCAACACCAAGTCATTCTTGAAAACATTTTCTCTATTGCAATTCCTACCATAGAAAATCACCATATGCTTGAAAGTGATGAAGGCCTTGACCTTTTAAAAAAACATAGTTCACATCTTTGGAAAACATCTTAATTCAACATATAGTGCTCCTATCCTAACAAAAAATGTCACAAACCAAGAAGGAATCCAAATTACTCCCCCTCAATTATAGCCTCAATAAATACCTATACAACTTCTCAAATAACAACAATAATGTAACAAGTTAGTAATGTGATTCCTTTCATGGGTATTCCTACTAACATCCCTAGTTCCTATGTGGCATCTCATGTTCTATCTTCTACCACATTACAACCTATGAGAATTCCATTCATTTCCTCTCCTAGTAAATATATCCCATCACCACTTTCATTTCCAACTCATACCACTTGTATTGATCCTCTCATAACACAACTTTTCCAAAATATTTCATTCATGTAAAATAAAATCTGTGCTATAAACCAAAATCAGAATGGCACACCCACATACTATGTTAAAAGTACTTCAGTTTCCTTGGATATATTTTGAATACGAATTCCACAAGGCATAGAGCTTCCTAGATTTGAGGAATATGGAGGGATGGTAGATAGTTCTAACCATGTCAGTTCCTATACCGCTTTATGTAGTTATTTTGTCCTTGACGATAAATTGTTGGAAAAAATATTTCCTACATCTTTAAAAGAAATAGACTTGGAATGGTTCTCATCTTTACCAAACAATTCAATTCATTCATTTAATTTTATTGTTGATGCATTTGTAAACTATTTCCAAGTGCACATGGCTCCTAAGAAAACCTTGGCTGATTTGGTGAGATCCAAGTAAAATGGGGATGAAAAGATAATTGAGTTTATCTCATGCTACCAATCACTTTATTCTCAAATAGATGTCAAGGTCCCTAACCCACACCTTCAAAATATGTTCATAGAAAACCTAAAATGTAAAACTCAGGAAAAACTCACTATGATGAAATTCCCATCCTTCATGCACTTGTGTAGAACACTTTGTGATTATCAAAATTTGATTAGTAGTTGAGATACAAGATCCACTTCTAATCAAATTGAGAAATTTGAGTCTACCAACCAAAAAAAAGGGTAATTTAATCCTCCTCATCCTACACTTCAAAATGTGAATAATCAAATAGCAACTGTCAAAACAATGGTTCCCTTTAGTTATGGATATCCAAAGAGACAATTCACACACTTACCCGACACCCTTCATAACACAATGTCTAAACTTTTACAATAGAAAATGATTACCTTTCCTATCGTCAAAACAAACAACCCTACAAAGAATTTATCCCTGAGCTTTAAATCAGATTATTATTTCCACTACCATTGAGAAAATGGACATGACATGAAACATTGTAAGCATCTTAAACATCTTGTGCAAGACCTCATTGATTCTATCCGTTTATCCATTGCAAGTGTTAACGATCAAGGAAATAATTATGTCACCCCTTTGAATCAAAACTTAAAAATTTTCACTCATCCAATCCCCAAACATAATGTTTCATTTTTCAAATCTAGTGAAACTACAATGAATGATGTGATGAATGTTGACACAGCTGATGAACATTATGATCCTATCTCAAATGCTATCAATGTTAGTACTATGGGTGAAATGGTAGGCATGATAGACATTGTCCCTTGTAAGGTCCAACATAAGAGCTCTCTTTATATTTCTTTCTCCTCTAAAGATATAATTAAATATCTACCCAATGGTCCTCTCTACATAGTCAGTCATATCAATGACAATCCCACTAATGGGATACTAATAGATCCATCTTGTGGAGAGAATGTGATCACTGAAGAATTTTTAGTATTACATGAATTTTATAAAGATGACTATGATAAACCAAAAGAATGGATCAATACACATAATGGTTTTGTTTTCCCTACAATTGGATTGATCACCCTTCCATTACAAATAGGACCAAAAACACTAGATTTACCATTCTCCATCATCTCACAGTCAAACCAATTTCATTTGAGGCTAGGCCATCTATTGCTTCGCTTAATGAAAGTAATCCCTTTGGTTATACCTAAATTCTTAAAGTTTCCATTTGATAATGAAATTTTCACTATCCAACATAGCAGCTTCAATCCATTGTCTTCCAAAGGAAAATTTTCCTTAGAAGCCTTTTAGCCAAATCCCATGGAACCTATAACACCATGACAAGACTTCTCTTTCATAGCTTACCAAAAAATCAAAGCAAAGAAAATAGAATAATTATCTCTCTAACAAATGTCCTTGTTTACCTCTAACACTCCCATCATAGAAAAAACCATGCTTCAAATCAAACAAGAACCAAACAACCAAGATCAACCAACACCATAGCCTCCCCCGACATCATCGAAAAGACCAAGAGAAATCTAAAGCAACTATGTCATGCCTCCTTGAATAAAACAAGTTTACAAAGAAAAAGAGAAATTGGATGACCAACCTCCTATGGTTCCTTCCATTCCCCCTCTTAGGAAAGAACAACAACCTATGTATGATCAACCCAATCCTTCGCAAATACAACTCAACAAAAAAACCAAAAGAAATAGAGGTGTTAGAGAGCATAGGTGTAGATGTTGTGCCCTTGCTTGAAAGTTACATGAAGAGTTAAGTAGAGAAAATCAATATTGAAACCTAACTAAAGTAATACATGATAAATCTTCTCCCTCAAATAATCCAATACAAAAATCATGAAAAGAGTGACAATATTCATTATATATTATCATTTGTCCTCCTATTGTGATTAATTTGGATGATGATGACAAGATCGCTAAAATTGATGAAGAGGTGCATAATGACTTTAAAACATTGTTTTCCTCTTCCATGAGCATAAACGAAAAATATCCTATAGATATTATTGAACCTAGTACTTCTCCTAGTTCAAAAATTTCCCTTGTCCATTTGGCCAGTTACCCACCCTTAGCATATAATGAACATGATTGGGAAGTGGATGAATTGATCAATGGCTAACTCACATTTTCCTTACCAGTCTATTAAATTTTTTATTTTCTCTCTTTTTCTTTTGTGTGATTTCATGAGTGTAATGTGATCCCCCATGATGTTTTTCTTGATGTTCCCTCTCTTTGCGACATTCTTCTATTTGTACCATTATTCTTTTGTATGTCTTGCATTGCTTTCACCTTTTTTTCTTTCATCTTTTTATTTTTTTTTCTAATTGGGGATGATGCAAGGCATTGAGACATTCATGTCTCTTTCATGTTGACCCAAAAGGATTTCTTTTTCGTTGCCTTTTCTTTTGTCTTTTTCTTGTGTTTTCCTTTTGGGGATGATGCACTGCATCAAGACATTCATGTCTCCTTCATGTTGACCCAAAATATTTTCATTCTCGTTCACCTTTTCTTTTTCATTTTTCTTGTGTTTTCCTTTTGGGGATGACGCAAGGCATCCAAACATCCTATGTCTCTTCCATGTTGACCCAAAAGGTTTTTATTTGTTTTCTCTCTCTTTGTGTCATTCGTCTAGTTCTAAGTGTATTTGGGGGATGATGGTAGTTCCAAGCTCTCTAGAAATATTGCAACAAAGAACATACTAACCCCAAATTAATAGATCCCTTATGTATTTTGTGTTTTAATTTTGGGGGAAACCCCTTCCTTTTATTTTTCCTTTCCCTCACATGACGCATCTTTCCTTGAAAACATATGACCTAGAATAGGGATTTCCAAGTTGGCTCTCATGTCTTCTTTTCTATTTTCATTTTTCATTTTTCTACTTTAAAGTAATTTTTCATGGCATGGTGTTTAAAAATTCCTTGGCCATACATTGGAATTATTCTTTTGCATCTTTCTTTTTCTTGGTTCTTAGTGCAGCCTTCTTTCTTCATATGATGCATTTTGTCACTTTTTGGATGAAATTGGGTATAGTTTCCTTCATGAGCGTGATTTATCTCAACATATTACATTCCTCTTAGTGGCTTGATACAACACACTGCATCCCCTAAGTTTAGTATTTTCTATTCTTTGATTGGTCCTCTCTTGGAGACATTAGGAAAAATGTTCCCTAAGTTAAATACCTTGCATCAACTAAGAAAGACTCCTATGAACATTATTTGCATGTAAAATTTGCATTTATTATATGGCCACCTTGCATACAAAGTTTTTCTTGACTCATGATTCTCAAAAATCTATTTTCTTTTATGGCACCTTATTAAACTTATCAAGATGTATAAATTTGGTATGGTTGAGCAAGAAGCCCATTCTCAGGCATGAATTTCTCCATAACCACCTATATTTGTGAGTGCATAAAAACAATGATTGTATGTTTATCACCTTTTAGGACTTCTCACCTAGTGGGAACCCATGAGTTCCATCACCTCAAAGTGAGTACGTGTTTACCAAACAAACAACCTAGATCATATCCACATCGACATGGACAAATGATCGAATCTTGATCTAATTTTCTTCTTCTTTCTTTTTCTCCCTTTCATCTTTGGCAATGTATGATTGGTCTTATTGTTGATCTTTTCATCATTTTCTTGTGTGTCCCCTTGTGCTTATGTTTGGTTTGACATGGGATATTCATCCTTGGGCTTTATCACCCCTCTTTATTGTGGTTGTATCATCTTTCTAGCATGGGTGCACTTATATCCCCCTTTATGTGCATGTTTGGCTACTTTAGTGTGAGTTTTAAGTACATTCATCCTCTCACTAAAGTGGAGGCTAAATGTAGCATAGAAAAATGGATATTTGGACATTTTCACACTCATTTGGGCCCTTATTGTGGATTTTGGCTTAAGTTTTGGCTTTATTTAGTGTTGTAATGATGCCAACATATTCACATTAGGTCTTGGGAACTTGTGAATAGATAAGAATTTTATGATTCCATGCAAAAGTGTTATGAAGTGTCGTATCACACTTTTACAATTTTAGAGGATATTATTAATATATTTCACCTAAATAACCTCTTTTTATAACTTACCAAGCCTTGTTTCAAAGTGTTGTAAAGTGTTTGTAACAATATTTCACACTTTCCTAGTTTGGTCATTAATAATTGAGCCTTTCTTATGCCTTAATTGGCCCCATTTTACACTTACAAGCCTTAAGTGTATTTTTGAAAATAATCCCAATAAACATCATTTAAAATATCTAAATTTTGAAACCCAATTAAAATGCCTTAAGTGGGACCCATTGTCCATTAGGGATAAATGAGTCCCCTTTAACACAAAAGTAAAAATAATTTCAAATTTCTGGCATGTTTTTATTTTCTAAGATCTAAGGTCAGTCTGTGATATGTTTTTGGGAATAAGGGAATAATTTTGTATAAATATATAGTTATTTTACTCATTTCATCCCTCCCAATCATTCAATCAATTAATCAATCAATCACTAAGGCATTCTAAGAATTTTAAGAATCTTCAAGTCTATGTCCATTGGAGTTATTACTTGCATGTCTCCAAAACTTTACTTCAAAGGTTTGGTCGAAGTTGCAAATTTGTCAAAGAGCAAGATTGGAAAATTTGTTAATTTTTTTTCTAAGTCTTTAAAAGTTATCAAAGTCCAAAAAGAAGCTTGCAGTACACCTACAAGTCAACTTTTCTTTTTTTAGATATGGAAATTTGTCAAGAGCAGAAGTGTAGACCAAGAGCTAAAAATTCCACTTTTAAATTTCCATAAATCCCAAGGTGGACTGATTCAACATTATTCAAGAATTAGTCCCTCTACCAAGGCTTAAATAGAGATTTTTTTAGTTCTATGTACTTTGTTGTCTAAAACCTATTTTGGTAGAATCTTCCTCAAAAAGGACTAAATCGCCTAGCTTGATGTAGGAGTCCCAGTTGGCATCAACAGTGAATTCTTTAGGATTCCAGAGCTCCTTTCCATCCCTTTCTATCTCTATATGCACACTTTTGATTTCATAATTTTTTGTTACAGTTTACTTACATTTCTAGGTCATTTTGCATATCACATCGTGTTTACAAAATTTTTGCATTTTCTAGGTTTTACATTAGTAGTTAATCTCTTTTATCAATTTTTAGCATTCAGGACAATCTCCTTTTGACAGATTTAAATCTCCCTTTTCATTGGAATCTCAAGGTTTTTTTCTTGAGTGAACCATTAATATTTTTGGTACCTCTCTCCTTTTCGGTACAAAACCCTAGAAGTGTAAGAGAGCATATACATTCGAAAAATATTTGGTTAACTTTCCTTCCCCCTCTATATCTCTATATACCTCTCCCTCTTCCTTTTTCCTTCCATATCTTCCTGTCTATATATTTATCTCTCCATCTCTCTATCCCTCTATTCTCTCTTTATCTCTCCCCTCTCCCTTTACTTATTCTTAGAATTTTATCTTAAGATCTTATGGTCCATTATATGTATTAGGGAATATGATAATTTCACCATCTACATATTTTTTCATTGTTCTTGCATGCTAATGTAATATTTGTATAGAAAAATTTAATTGTTTAATACTTTTATTACTCATTAAGAAAATATGCATAATATAAGACTCCTTGAAGATAACTAATGGGATGTTTCTTAAAATATTGGATACATTATTGTATATTTTATAGTTAGACCTAAGGAATTAATTATTCCATTTGATGTGATATGATCTTATATATTTTCTTTATTACTTGGGAGGCCTTAGATTGATGAGTGTATAGTTTTCCCATGTATTTTGTATCAATTTTTAAATATTTCCATGAAAGAAAAGTCATTATTATTTAAATAGCTTATGTTATAAGCCAATTTATTGGATTCTAGTCACTTAGAAAAATAGATATATTTGAGAATAAATTAAGTAAATACCTTATGAGAAAAATAATGATAGACTTGATTTCTACATGGTACGTCTTAAAGAGTTACAATGGATTAAAAGTAGATTAGATAAATATTTTCCAAATTGAAAATATCCTAAAGTTACAAAAAAAGATATTGTTATACTTCATAAAGGTTTTAATATGCATGAATATTCTAATAATTCACATTATTTCAAACAATTGCACACATACTAAAAAAATATAAATCAAAATAAGTGTAAAAATATAGCTAACATGCTTTGAAGAAAACTATTTTTCTACTACATTTGGGAAACCATTCTTCTCTTTATCTCATATTGTGCCTTCTATTTCTATACCTTGTGGCATTTCCAAATAATTCTCATATGAAACATGCTTGTGATTTCTTACTAATTTTCATGGCTTTAGGTCTTCTGTGTTGGCTTTATGTTTTCTACACTTTCTATATTTATTGGCTTAGAACCCTCGCTAATAATTTCAAATAAATACTCTTATTCCTATTGTTTTACTACTAGGGCATAAAATTTCCATAATATTTTTTCAATACTCTTGGATGTTATATTTGGTGAAACTCCTATTCTAGTAATCAATATATTTATAAGTGTCTAATTAAAAAAAAATCATAAGATAAAATCATTAGGGATTAGGTTTGGGGATATTTCTTACCTTATGGTACATAATGCCAGTAGATCTTAAAGATAACCCTCAAGCATTGATTGTTTAAAATTTGTTTATTAAAAAAATATAAGTCAAGGTACATCAATGATTGAGGTTTAGGGTAATGACCGAATTCTAATTCTTAAGAAAGGTATTAATTTTTTCAAATCCTAAAAACTTATCAAGGTGTAATGATATACCAAAAATAGCATCAATTAGTGTATCAAGGTTTAAGGAGATTCAACAAGGGCTCAAAACATAAAATGAAGAACAACAACAATAAAAAAATGACACAAAAATGAAAAAATAAAGAAAAAGAAAACATAATAGAATCCCATGCATGGAAAGAAGAAATAAAAACAAAAATGCAGAGAAACCCAAAAAATTAAAGGAAGAAAAAAACCATTAAATTCAAATGAAAATATGAGAACCCTACTTGGTTCAATGGTTAATTCTTAAGAGGAGACAAAGAAAAACAAGCAGATAAAGAAAATGAAGCATGAGAAATAAATGGACCTAATAGATACTTCATGCGCACAATTACATTATAACTTCACAATTTCTAGGTCAAGAACATGTAGCAACAAGAGCTTGATATCTCAAACTGAAAGAAAAATACAATGAGTTCAAATAAATATAAAAGCCATTGACAGGTTCAGACACCCTAATGGTCCTTAATTCATATTAGTGAGTTTAATGTTGATATGGTTGGTGAGTTTAACAAGATAAGTGTCTCATCAAGGGTTTGATATTGGGGTGGAAGAAAGAGTCATGATCAATGAAAAGTGTTGACACCTAAAATTCCAATAGGAAACGAAGAAACTAAACAAGGGTTAGAGATTTGGATTGGAAAAGAATTCATGCCTATAGGACAAACCCTACCAAAGAAGGGGTGAAAAAGAAAGGAACAAGGGAGGAGAACCAAAGGTAAATAAAGATATGATAAAAGAGGGGGAACCCCCATTTTGACATACCAAAAATGGGGTGTGGCTACAAGGAAAAATAGGAAGGAGGACTATTTGTCTTCTTTGCCTCTATCAATGTATTCTTTACTTTATCCTTTTCCTTTTGTTGTGTATAATTTATCACCATTACTTGTTGTTGCCTCTACATATGAGTAGAAAAAGAAGAACCTAATGGTCAATTTCCATCTACTCACTAACTTGTGATTTACTTGTTTCCTTATATTCTAATAGAATTTCCTTATAATCAACATATTTTCCTTTTGTAGCATGTTTTCCATGAATTTTCCTCTTTTGTAGGATTAAATCATTATGTTCATGATGACTTCTATCTTTTCTCATTGCACTTGAAGGATATGCAGGATTAAATCCCCATGATTCGAGTGTTATTTTATAATATTTCATCCATGTTGTAGTCTCTTGCAACACTTTATGTGTTATATATACTCCAGCGTATCCACCTCAACATTTGACCACTCTAGATCCAAGATGGTTTTGTAATAAATTTTGTATAATTCATAACTAACATTGAAGATTTCCCATCTTCTTCAACTTATAGTGGAATTTCATGAGTGTTGAAGATTAGTATTTATTAAATCATTAGTCTCTTGTAACTCCTCTTTTCTAACCTGGGTATGTATAGGATCATGATGTGCTAAAAAGTGGTGATATGATGGGTATGTGTAGGGTATGTGGTTGACAACTCTTTTTTACCCAAATTGATGAAACAAAAGTAGTTTTCAAAGGAGACTCTCAACTTTCCACTAATATAAATTATGCTTTACTTTGAATTTAATAAATAATTATTATTCATTTTATATTTGATTTATGACTAAATTCCTAATTTATAGGCTGATTTAAAAATAGATTCTACATTCAATTTGCTACAAATTCTATTCTTACATATTTTTGAAATGATATAGATAACTTATTCAAATTTTTACATTATGTTTCTTGACTCTGATTTTTCTGATTTTTTCACCATTTAAGGGCCTATTTTTTCCTTGATGATCCTACACATACCAACTTCATGGTAATGAAAACAATATATCCAAAATTTCTCAATATGAGGTTCATGTCTAAGGATTACTAATAATTTAGTTTCCATCTTCCTAAATGGATCAAAGTTTCTTTGCTACCTCAATTGACTCCAAAATATTCTTTTTGTAAGTCATGTTACGAGGCATTAGCATAGCTAATGCTATCACACTTGTACCATTCAATTTTAATTTTAAATTGACCCCCATATATGTACCTAGATTGTAAAAAATAATTCTTACGAAATATTGCATCCAAAACCATAATCTTAAATCACTTCCTACATAACCCATGAGAGATCAACATGCATAAAAGTTTGTCAAATGCATAGATAAAATAGACAAGCTACAAGATAACACAAGATATACCTTGGGAAAACATTCAAGACGAAAAAAACCAGCCATCAAAAGCATTTGTACTCCATCATATTATTTAGAAATAAGAAAATAGGGTATGTGCAGGATCATGATGGGCCAAAAAGTGGCAATATGATGGGTATGTGGTTGATGATTTTTTTTACCCAAAATTAATGAAACAAAAAGGGTTTTTAAAGGAGATTCTCAAATTTCTACCAATATAAATTATGCTTTACTTTGAATTTAATAATTAATTATTATTCATTTTCAATTCAAATTATGACTAAAGGCTTGATTGATAGGCTGATTGAAAAACATCTATAGCTTTCAAATGGTATCACATTTTTTGAATCCAAAACATGCATAACATTCTATGATTCACATACTATAGGATTAAAAAAAGAAAAATTGAATTTCCTGAAGTTTTGACCAAGTTAAGGTGGTCAAACATACAAGTTCTTAGATTTTTTAAATGTTGTGATAAAACTTTTATAATTAATTATTTACTTGGAAAAAAATTACAAAAAAATATCCATCACATCGAGACATGAGTCCTCTACTTATATATAAAATATTATAAAAATATTATCATTTTATTGTGGTTAGGGTGGTTAGACAAACACCTACTTCTTAATTTTTCCCTAAAACTTAAGTACTACTGCATTGAAATTTTAAATTTTCACCAAATATATGTTTTTTTTAAACAAACCTAGTAGTTTAGAAACTAAATTCAATTTGCTATAGATTCTATTCATACATATTTTTGAAATAGTATATATAACTTATTCAAATTTTTACATCAAGTTGCCTAGCTCTGATTTTTCTAAATTCTTTGCCACTTAAGCGCTTGTTTTTTCAATGATGGTCCTGCACATACCCAATACAAGAGTTACCATGAATACCCCTAAAGCATCAAGCCATCCAATGCATTCCCATGTTTCCAAGTATGAATCCACACATCCCATGCCATTCTTCACAAATTCTCTCCACAAGAAGACTCAATAATGATAACTAACCCAATTAGCCAACCTAAACCACTACATATGTGTTTTCTTTTATAGATGTAAGCTCACAAAAAATACAACTAGGGAAGCATTAAATTCTCTCAAAATGACCTTCCTTGGTCTATAAACTTCCATTAACCCTTAAAAATATCCTATGTCACCCATTCCATGAAGTTACAGGAAATTCAAATAGTGGAATGTGTATTTATTATATTTTAGATGCCTTCAAACCCTTAAATTCTGAGTTTTACACTGTTCCTAGAAGATTGCTTAGAAAATTCTTAATACTTGATGAAAATAAAGAAAAAAAAAAAAAAAATTCTCCTATCATGTTCCTCTATCCACTTCACAACATATTTGATCAATTCCCTTCAATACAAACTTGAACAATAACCTAGAGGAGCAAACTATAATGAAAAACACGCATAAATTACAGTGAAAGCAAGGAATTTTATCGTTTATTCTTCACATACAAAGTATCCAACCATTCTTCAAGACTTTCAAGGCATATTTAAACATGTTCCATCAAAAATAACTCACCCAAAAGATCTAAACCAAATTTTTAACTCCCTAACCACTAGTATTCCAATATTTACATTTTTTGCAACTTTACATGACAACATTTTTACAATATTGCAAAAATATGAGAATATGAACTCAAAATGACCCCTTAAAGACTTAAACATTATAAATGGTCAATTATGAACTTATTTTAGGAAGAAAATACACAAAATCCCTAAAAACCAACTTAAGACCATACTTGACCAAAATTGCACAATTGAACTAACATGGTGCCCCTGCACAATGAACCCTTGATTAGATCTCATTCAATCCTTAGGACAACCCTCTTGTAAGATCTATTCCGATTTTACATTGAGGTCTAAAGGGATTTTTCTTGAGTGAAGTGTGTGGATATTTCCCCTTTCCCTTTAGTTCCAAAAACCCTAAAAGTAGGAGAGCAATAATTTTCACCATTTCATTTTAGTGAACCTGCATTTAGAATATCTTTATTTCTAATTTCAAGTCCATCATCATCCTAAATTTTCATTACATTAACATTGTATTAGTATTTTCATTAGTTAATTTTCATTCTAGGGTTTTGTGAAGCATTTTTTCCTTAGTCATTTTCATTTTTGACTAGTGTAAATGTTTTCAATTCTAGGTGCACTCGAACTTGAGGAGAATTGTCAAAAAGGTGCACAATGCACCATGTGGTGCCTATTTGGATTTCATATCTCATCTTCCTTTTGAGAGAAAGTTTAAGATACATGTTGAATCATTAGGAATTTTATTGGGAGCTATATTCATGAGCTCGAAAGTTCTTGCCTAGTTGACACGTCACCTCTTCATCACAGGAAGATTGCATCTCCTATGGAGTAATATGTTTTGGGAGTTTTTTGGAGCTGGTTGGCCTTTCCTTTACTTGATTTTTTTGATGAATTTTTAAGTTGGTGCCTTAGGATGATGTGATCGGTCAACTATACCCCTTTCCAGGCTATTATTCTAGGATTTGATAGTCTACAAGCCTCTATATTTGCTAAAATATCTAAAGGAAATTAATGCAATAGTTGAGAATTAATGAGAAAAGATCATTGCAACCTAACCAAGGATCTACAATCATATTGCAAGCTATTAAGTATCAACATCCAGAAGTAATTACTTATGTGCTAAGGTAGCATTTTCTTCTTTTGGTAGCTATATAAGGAGGTTGACGACACAATGAGGGGTTGGATTCCAAGTTACAGTTTCTTTGCTAAGAAATTTTTTTGTTTAGTTTTCGTAGGGTTTTTAGAATTATTTTTCAGAAGCAAGTTGAAAAACTAATTTACTTTTGCATGTTATATCTATTAAGGTTTATGTTGGATATTGCTGAAATTTGGTTGTCATTGATGGTGAAACTATTGGTATTAATGTCTTTAATGTTGTATATGTCAAGGATATTAAGAAAATTGTAATGAAATAAGTTGCAAGTTTTTAGTAGTGGAGTGAAGTTCATATTGCTGGATAGCTTAGTATATTGGTGATTAGGTCTTTTGGATTAAAGGGTTTGTTATCGATTACATCTAGTTTATCCACATGAAGATTTAATTGAGTAATGAGTATCTTTGTTCTGACAATTATTTTGTTGCTTCAATTGGTTTTCTTGAAAGAAGATGATGTGATTCTAGTAATTTGAGTTGTTGTGGATGCTCTTGTGGTGATTCATAATGCTTGTGGATGTTTCTAGATCATGTGTTGTATGACTGCATTGATTGTTGTGCTCCTGATTGGTGATTTTCTTTTGTGTGTTCATGTTTTTCATATTCATGGCTGACAGGGTGATTCTAGCATGTTGTGAATCCTTGAGGCATAATTGTTTAAGTTGTTTCATTTTTCAAGGATGTTTTTTTGTGTCCCTACTATGTTGTGGCTGACATTGGTTGATTCACATTGATAATTGTATATTGATTTGGACCAACAGTTTGTACACATTTTATATTTTATTGAAGTCAACATGTAGATGATGTTATCCCTAGTTGTGGATATATATGTTCAATTGTTTTGACCATTTGAAGGCATGTTGATGTGTGATTAGTGTGAGTGATGTGCGATTGTTTTGTGTGAATAATTTTCTAATCATTCAAAGGCATAAGTAAAGTGTGAAGAAGAGTGAGCAATTTTTATGTGCTTAACCAGAACTGTAATTAGGCATTAGCAGATACTATTTTCTTAGTTCAAAAATATTTTGAATGTAATTTGAATGTTTCTATAAGAATGTGTGTCTTGCTTTGGGCAGTAAGCCTTATTGTATTTGAGTAGTGAGCTCTAGGCAGTGTGCTTCAATGTGTGTGAATTCCCCATTTTCTTTTATACTTTTAACAAGGTATAATCTTGTGGACTAACCTCCACTGTGGTTTTTCCCCTAATAGGGTTTCCACGTGAAATAATATTGGTGTAATGTGTGTTTTTGATGTGGTGATGTTTTATTCTTTCATGTTTATTTATAAAATCTAAGAATAATTTTAATAATTTTAATTCATGTGACAATTGATTCACCCCCCTCTCAATTGTCTTCACTTGTGTTGGCAAAAATTGGTATCACGTAGGTTCCTTGGAAGAAGTTTAATAGCTTGAGGTGATTCGGGATGGCGACATATAAGAAGGATAGTCTGAGATTTGATGGAACTAATTATTCTTTGTGGAAGACTCTAATGGAGTGTCATCTGAGATGCATTGGGGAACCTTACTAGAAAATTACAAGGAATAGGTATATCATCCCACATAATGGTCCTTCTACTGCTACTTAGATTAGGGATGTTGAGTACAATATCAGGGTTAAGGAAGCATTGCTGAGTACTCTAACTAATTTTGAGATGGAAAATGTACTGGATCTAAAGATTGCTTATGAGATGTAGAAAAAATTGGGAAATTTGTATGAAGGTGATGCACATGTGAAGATTGCTAAGTTGAAAATATTGAAAGGGAAATATGAAATGTTGAGAATGTGCGATGATGAGAACATTACTCCTTTTTATGCAGAGAGTGAATGAATTTGTGTGTAGTATTACATGTGTTGGTGGAACATTGGAAGAATCAAATATTGTTGCTAAAGTGCTCAGATCCTTTCCTATTGCATACAAAGCCAAAGGTATTTCTATTGAAGAGATCCAAAATATGACAAATGTAACTAGAGACACGTTGATTGGTAATCTTATTTCTTTTGAGTTAAGTGAGTTATGTGATTCTCTTCCTAAGACAAAATCTTCATTCAAGGCTACTATCTCTAGAAAGGATAAGTAGAGATATGATCTCGGAGAAAGTTGCTCTAGAAAAATGTTCAAGTATGAGGAGGAAATGAGAGAGATTGAAGAAGAAGAGAGAAAACTAGATGAGCTTGAATCACTTATTATCAAGAGGGAGGCCAAAGGAGAAGGTAAGTATAAAGGAAAATTTCTTATTAAATGTTTTTCTTGCAATAAGATAGGTCATTTTTCCTCAAGGTGTCTGAAAATAGTTCCTAAGCCAAGACCTAACAAGCCTAGATTCCAAAGAAAGTGTTATTATGCTACTAATGAAGGTGTGACAGATGATGAATTTGGTAAAGGGAATGTAAGTGAGGACAAATGGGTATTTATTGCTATCAAGGAAAATGATCCAGTATCTACTACATCTGCTAGTTGCACAAATGTGGAGAAAGCTCTAGTAGCCAAAGTTGAAGAAAAAGAAGAATGGGTGATTGGTAGTGGACGCTCCCATCACATGACATGTGATAAAAGTAAATTTGTGAGCTTGGAAAAGTATGATGGTGGTTTTGTAAGATTTGGTGATGACAAAGTTGGTGTAATCTATGGTAGAGGATCAATTTCTCTTGATGGTAAGCATAATACTAATGATGTTCTATTTGTGGAAGGTTTGAATCATAATCTCTTAAGTATTGGACAAATGGTTGAAAAGGGATACAATCTTCAATTCAACGATGGAAAGTGTAGAATATTAGGGAGTTCTAGAAATGTGATTGCATTAGGTACAAAAAAAAAAGGTAATATCTTTCACCTGAATGTTGCTAGTAAAATTTGTCTAATTTCTCAAGTTGATGGAAGTTGGTTGTGTCATAAGAGAATGTGTCATGTAAATTTTGACAATATTATAAGATAAGTTCTACTCAAACAGTGAGAGATCTTCCTAAGTTGATAAAACCTACTAATACCATATGCAAGGAATTTCAGTTAAGACAGAAAACTAGAATTTTATTTAGGATCAAACAATATTGTTCAAATGAAGTGTTGGAGCTTGTGCATATTGATTTGTGTGGTCCTTATAGAGTCAGAAGTTTACAAGGATACATGTATTTCATATTACTTATTAATGATTATTCTAGAATGATGTGGGTTAATTTCTTAAGGGAAAAATATAAAGCTCTAGATAAATTCAAGATTTTCAAGGCTATGGTTGAGAAAAAGATAGGCCTGGAGATTAAATTTCTGAGATCAGATAGAGGTGGTGAATTCACTTTTGGTGAGTTTAATTATTTTTGTGAAGAGCATGGGATAAAGAAAGAATTATATGCCATGCACACCCTTCAACAAAATGGAGCTGTGGAAAGAAAGAATAGGACAATTGAAGAAGATTATAGAACTATGATGTTGGAAGGAAGTTTCCCTCATATCTACGAGAGAGAAGCTATGAGTACTATTGTTTACACTCTCAACTAGGTACAAATCAAAGGTGATATCGGTGAGACTCCTTATGAGCTATGTTATATTCATAAGCCTATTGTTAGATACTTCAAAATATTTGGGAGTAAATTCTTTATCAAAACATATGAAGATATAGGAAAGTTTGATGCTATAAGTGATGAAGGAATATTTCTTGGTTATTCTACTAAAATCAAGGCCTAGTGGTGCTACAAGAAGAGATTGAGGAAAGTAATTGAAAGTGCAAATTTCAAGGTTGATGAATTCATAGCTAGACCATCCAGAACTTGAGGATATGATTTAGATGATCAAAATGATAGTTCAGATCAAGGATTTAAGAAAGTTTAAATTCAAAATCAAGTTCAGATCATTCTGATGAATCAAGAAAATCAAGAGGAAGGAACTATTGAAAGTGCAAAAGTGAGATCACAAGAGCCTAAAGTTCATGAACATCCCAAGAATCAAAGCTATGTAAGACTAAATCATTTAGAAGATCATATTATAGGTGATAAGAACAAAGGTGTTCAAACTAGGAGAAGAACTATAGAAGAATACTATTTGATCTCTAAGACTGAGCCCAATAGTGTAAATGAAGCATGCAAAGATGAACATTGGGTAAAAGAATAACTACTATAGATTGAGAAGAATGATACATGGGTTCTTGTTCCTAGACCTAAGGACAAAAAAACAATTGGAACTAAATGGGTCTTTCGAAATAAACTAAATGAACAAGGTGAAGTTGTTAGAAACAAATAAAAAATGGTGTGTAAAGGATATTCTTACATGGAAGGAATTGACTTTGAAGAAAAAATTTCCCCTATTGCTAGGATTGAAGCTATGAGACTATTTATTCCTTATGTTGCTTACAAAAACTTTGAGGTTTGTCAAATGGATGTCAAGTCAGCATTCCTAAATGGTCAATTGGAAGAAGAGGTGTATGTTGATCAACCTAATGGATTTCAATTGAATAATCAGGGAGATATGGTTTTCCAATTGAAGAAAGCATTGTATGGACTCAAGCAATACCCAAGAGCTTGGCATGCCAAATTGGACAAGTATTTGTTGAAGCTTGGATTTAATAAAGTTACTTCTGACAATAATCTATATTTCAAGATTGACCATTATAAAGATTTGATTGTTGAAGTCTTTGTTGATGATATCATTTTTGGAGGAGATGATATTTTGTGCATGAAGTTTGTTGGTGAGATGCATAGTGAGTTTGATATTTCTACGACTAGAGAAAATAAATTCTATTTGGGATTGTAAATTAATCAACTAGATAAAGGGATCTTTATATCTCAGTCCAAGTATGTGAAATAATTGCTAAAGAAGTTTGGTATGGAAGATTCAAAACCAGTTGGTACACCTATGGTGACCGAATGTAAGTTAACACAAGATGATGATTCTCTTAAAGAAAATCAAACAAGATACAAATCAAAGATTGGTGGATTTCTTTATTTGACTCAAACTAGACCTAATATAATGAATGTTGTATGCATTGTTGAAATATTTGGAGCTTATCCTAAGGAATCTCATGTGACAGTCGTGAAGATTATTTTCAGATACTTGAAGGGGAAAATTTGATTTTGGCTTATGGTATCCTAAAGAAGATGACCTCACTTTGAGTGCCTTTACTAATGTTAATTGGGAAGGAGATGTGAATGACGAAATGATTACTAGTGGTGGTTCATTTTTCTTGGGAAAGAAGCTAATTTCATGGTTAAGCAAGAAGTAAAATTCTATTTCTTTATCTATTGCAGAGGTAGAATACATTGTTGCTACTAACAATTGTACTCAAGTATTGTGGATGAAGTAGATGTTGAAAGATATCAGATTTGTGTATGATGAGCCTATTGCTATATTCTATGATAATTCAAGTGTAATTAACAATTCTAAGAATCTGGTGTTGCATTCAAAAACCAAGCATGTATCTATCAAGTTTCACTTTTTGAGAGAGAAGGTGAGTGAAAAGGAAGTCAGATTGGAGTATGTGCCAACTAAGGAATACATTGCAAATATATTTACCAAGTTGTTTCATAAGGATACTTCTTAGTATCTCAAAGGGAAGATAGGGGTGTTTATCCCTCCTAATCAGAACTAAGATGAATTGACTCGTATCAATCTGTGCATTTCATAGTCATATCTTGATCCAAATTGATGTTGTTGTGGCTGCTACTAAGGGGGAGTAGCTAGATTTTCAGAAATGTGGTTCAGATCTTTTGTGAAGAAAGATAATGTTTATGTTTTTCATTGATGTAAAAGGGGGAGAAGAGTCATGTGAAAAACTTGGTGGGGAGAAGATTCATGTGAAAGAGTTGAGGAGAAAAGAGTCAAAACTTAAGGGGTAGAAAGTGCTAGGAGAAAGTATTGTTGATGGTGTTTTTCACATCATGTGTTGCCATCAATGCCAAAGGGAGATATTGTTGGTTATTACTGAAATATGGTTTTCATTGATGTCAACACTATTGGAATTAATGTCTTTAAGGCTATATATGTCGAGGATATTGAGAAAATTATAATGAAATAAGTTGTAGGTTGCCAATGATGTAGTGAAGTTCATATTGTTAGCTAGCTTAGTATATTGGTGATTAGAGGTAGTAGATTAAAGGATTTTTTTTCAACTACATATAGTTTATCCATAAATTTTTAGAGATCCACATGAAGATTTAATTGAGTTTTTTTTTTTTTTATTCAAGGGGTAAACACTTTTGACCAGAGATATGAACCGGAATACAACCATTCAACAATACCACCCCAATGGGGTTTGAACCTTGGTGGCAAGAACAACAATGCCACCAATAAACCATCACACCATGCCAATATCAGCAAGATTTAATTGAGTTATTAGTATCTGTGTTCTGACAATTATTTTGTTGCTTAAGTTGGTGTTCTTGAAAGAAAATGATGTGATTCTAGTAATTTGAGTTTTTGTGGATGCTCTTGTGGTGATTCATAATAGTTGTGGATGTTTCTATATCATGTGTTGTACATTCTCATTGAATATTGTGCTCACGATTGGTGTTTTCTTTTGTGTGTTCATGCTTTTCATGTTCATTGCCAATAGGGTGATTGTAGCATGTTGTGGATCTTTGAGGCATAATTTTTTAAGTTGTTTTGTGTTCGAGGATGTTTTCTTGGGTCCCTAATATGTTGTGGCCAACATTGGTTGATTCACATTGATAATGTTTATTGATTTGGAATGATAGTTTGTACACATTTTATATTTTATTGAAGTTGACATGTAGATGATGTTATCCCTAGTTGCTGATATATATGTTCGATCTTTTTTACCATTTGAAGGCATGATGATGTGTGAGTAGTTTGAGTGATGTGAAAGTGCTATGTGTGAATAAATTTATAATCATTCAAAGGAAAAACTAACATTTGAAGAAGAGTGAGTAGTTTTTATGTGCTTAACTTGAACTGTAATTATGCATTAGTAGATGCTATTTTTTTAATTCAAAAATCTTCCAATGTGATCCAAATGTCTCTTTAAGATAGTGTTTCTTCCTTTGGGTAGTAAGCCTTGTTGTATTTGAGTAGTGAGCTCTAGGAAGTGTGCTTGAATGCATGTGCATTCCCCATTTTCTTTTATACTTTTTACAAGGTATAATCTTGGGGACTAACCACCACCATGATTTTTCCCTAATGGGGTTTCCATGTAAAAAATATTGGTGTTATGTATGTTTCTAATGTGGTGATAGTTTATGCTTTCATGTTTATTTATCATATCTAAGAATAATTTTAATAATTATAATTTATGTGACAACTGATTCACCCCCCCTCTCAATTGATCTCCCTTATGTTTCCAATAGTTTAAACTATTGTTGGATTGGAATCCAAAATCTATTTCAAAGTTCATTTGATATTTAATGGAAAAAAATATTGAGAATAATTAGTTGAGACTGTGCATGTATGGCCTTTTTCAGGATTTCTTTCTTTATATTATCTTTCTGAATGAAACACTATGTCTTGCAAGCTATATCTAGATAATTTAAATAGTATATTTTTTATGTTTTATGCTTGTATGATAGAGTAGTAGCTTATGAAAATTGGACTATGTCATTGGAATTTTCTATTTTTTTGAAAGTTTTTATTTTATTGTACTATGTTATATTAGGAGGAAAAGTTCATGTGATTTTTGAAATATTGTTCTATTAATCGTAAGAAATCTTTATGTTTGATCAAACCTTAATGAACATTTCCTATAGAAATATTTGAAAGTCTACACTATGCTTGAAGTTAGTCTTTCTTGTTCATTCTCTTTGCAATAATGAAGGGTTGTGGTGTTCTGTATCTATTGATATCATTCATAGCAATGATTTGGATTTGAAATGTTGTAAGAGTTTGGCGCATCACCTTTTATGTTTTATGTTTACATTTCCTTCTCCCCTTATCTCAAAACCCCAAAGAAGAGTCGTCTTTCTATAAAATTCCCTGAGGTATTCAGCGAGACACAATTTTTCCCCCACTCACTGTATTTCCCATAAGTCTATCAGAGAGGCACAAGCTTTGATGATCAACAATTATTTGTCTAGCATGTCCCATTGGAGAAGAATTTTTTTTTAATGCCTAATTAGAAGTCAGAAATATTTCTTGAATTAGGCTAAGGAAGGAAACTTGAAGTTTCATGCCCAAAGTCCAAAAAAGAGCATCTTCAAGAGGTCACTTCTAGTACTCTTAGTTACCTTCCTCAACCCCTAGGAGGAGAAGAACTACAAGTTCTATATCACCTATAAGGAGAAATAGAGTAAGAAGTAAGAGCCTGGTATCTAGAGCTTTATCTACTCCACCTAGAGGCTTAAATTTCCAAATTAGAATACTTGTATATCTGATTCATAGGAATCTCTTCTCTATGGCTCATGTCCCTCCCCCTACTCCCATAAATTTTGTAACATGGGATAGTGGTAGTCTTCTATAATCACTAACGCCACCAAACGTACAACATTCCATACTAGCTGACACCCTCAAGGCCATTCCAAGGTTCTCTAGAGAATATTTCAAAACCCCTTTTGAACACCTTCAAGATATAGTAGAGTTATGTAGGTTACATAAAATAGAAGAGGAGAATATCATGTTAAGAATACTAGCTGCCTCTTTCAAAGGAAAATCCCAAGATGGGTATCGATCTTTGGCTTTAGGTTCTATCATCTCCTAGGACCAACTTGGAGGATGCTTGTTCGAACTCTTCTTGGAGAAAGGAGACCGCTCCTCATTGTTGCAAAAAATAATTACTATCATAAGAGCTCTGCATGAGGTCATGAGTGAATTTAACACCAAATTCCATAAGACCTGAAAAGGATCCCCATGATTGCCCAACCTCAGGCTACCATGGCATTCATGTTCTATCTAAATGCCTTCAACCTATATATCACAGTCATGATAACCTCTATGGGGGGGGACATTTTTTCTCGATGGATATGATGTGGTGGTGCACACGAAAAATAGTTTGATCGATTTAGGGAAGCTTCCGCCATGACCCGTGATGCTAGTTTTTGCAAAAACCTTTGATGTTCCAAAGGGAGAAGTCATTTCAAACACTACCATGTCTCAATTAATGTTGGTGGCCCCACAATATATTAATTTACATCCCACCACTCAAGCAAGTGCATTAGGCTTTTACTCAATGGCAATAGATATCAGCAACATGAAGGATCTAATGCAAACCTTTTCTAACGAGTTGGTCATTAAAAAACAACAAGTGACACCTCCAAAGCAGACAAAACAAGCCTATTGGGGAGGAAAACCATCCTATCAATAAAAATTTATATTAAGGATTCTCCAAAGGAGGAGCTCAACAGACGACATCCATAAACTAGATAGTTTTGGTCACCATGTGAATAAAAATAGTCAAGGATAGCTCAAATAAAGAGATAGTCCTAGGCCAAAAAAATTTGGTAGAAGATGAAAATGTTTAGTGCTTCCCATGCAATGATAATCATATGCCCCAAAATTTCCCAAGGGGTAATATGCAACAGAGAGTCTAGTGGAACAAAGAAGCAAGGGAATGCCCCTAAATGCAGATGAATATGAATCATACAAAATGGAGAATGCTCAATTTAGAGCACATATGCAAGGGATGTCCCTGGGGCAAGAGCTAGATATACCACCCAACCAAACTTTATTTTCATGGCTTGAAGAGGAAGAGGTTGTGTTCAAAAATGAAACTCTGACAACTAGTTCTCCACAAGTGTAGTTGGATTACAACACAATATCAAAAAGAAGGCTCACGGGAGAGTACATACAACAAGACTTGCCACATCCTCTGCCACATCAACCATCCATGTAGGAAAAGACAACTTCATCATCTATTGCCTAGCCTTTCGTACAACCATAAAATACATTAGCAGTGGAGGCTGAGATGACTAAAACACCAAGCCTAGTCACGCCAAAACAATTTCTTCCAAAAATGAGAAAAATACCACTGTTTAAACCCAAGGCTCAAATAGTCAGGACGCTGAATGTGGTGGAACAATTGAAGAAGGTTCCTACCCATGTATCATAATGGGATTTCATATAAATTCCCAAAAAAAAAAATTCTACTTCAAGAAGCATTAAAACAAGAACAGACCCCACCAGCAGATGCAACTCAACTAGACAATTAAGGAAAAGATAAAAATTTTGTGTTAGTACCTCAGGCTCCAAAAGCAACAATTTATGAAAATGATGTAGGTGACAAAAAAGAGAGAGAGGTAAGAAGAACAAAGCCCATGCTTATCTTTTTAACACTTATAATAGGATATAAACTACTACATAATAATATGATTGACTTAGGGGCTAGCACCACTGCTATGCCAAAAAAAGTGGTGGATGATTTGAAGCTTAAGTATGAGCCTCTTGGAAAAGGGATCATTCAACTAGATGGGAAGAATTTTCTGACTATTGGTTAGATAAAGGACTTGTCTCTGACTCTTTTCTCCTACCCAAGCCAAATATTTATGCAAGTAGTAGTGATAGACATTCCACCAGTATTCAGAATGTTTCTATGAAGAGATTTCACCGCTAAGCTTGGTGGGTACCTAGCACTTGACTGGTCCCACTTGATATTGAGAACCTAGCAAGGGGAAAAGATGAAGATCCTATCTGAATTCTTGTATCATGAACATATTGAAAATGATGCAAACCTATTCTTTGGGGATGTATATACCTTTATGCCTCAGCAAGAGAGATAATGTGTGGAAATGCTAGAAGAAGAAGAGGATACAAGTGGGAAAATTCCTAGAAAAGATTGGATATATATATATAGAAGTATATGGAAAACAATTTTAGGGAGAGAGTGTAGCAAAGAGAAGTAAGTATGTGTAGATAGTAAATAAGAGATAGAAGAAATATTGAGGAATTAATGAGTGTGAATGTATAATAAAAAAAGGTAGCAATTGTGAGCATCTTTGAAATTGTATCAGCACATGATGGGTGCATCTTTCTAGTTCATTTTTGGGTTGTAAAGCCTTATTCTATTTTTGTATAATCCTGTGTAGGTAGTGAGCATCCTTGTTGGACAGTGAGTCATTTTTTGTAGGTAGTAAGCCTTTGTACTTGGACAGTGAGCCTCTTTTGAAAGTACTATATAGTGTGAGTTAATCCTCACCATAGTTTTTCCCTTATTGGGTTTTCTATGTAAAAATATGGTGTTCATTGTGTTGATTTACTTTTTGTTATTTGGGTTTCATGTTCATACTTAATAACATAATATTGTGGGTGAATATTTGATAAGTGATAAAGTTTTAAGGTTGAACTTGTGCGACAACTGATTCCCCCCTCTTAGTTGTCATGTGCATGTTTAATAATTGGTATCAAAGCTTATGGTACCTTGAGTAGAGCTTAACCAATTGAGGAGGATCCTAAAGCCTGGTTGAATGGATGATAAAGGAGAGCTCCAGACTACTCTTGAAGATCTTGACAAAGTAGAAAGAGAAAACAAAGATCTGAAAGAGAATCTTGATGAAGCAAATGAATGTGTTTGGAAATTCAAGGAATAGTTGAAGAAACTTAAGGAAATACATCAAGAAGTAAATGAATAGTTGAAATAAGAACTAATTCAACTAAAAGTGACAGTAGAAGAGAAGAACAGGATTGAGGAATGTTTGAATACAATGGTGCAAAACAAGTCTGATGAATGTTCCAGACTTGAGCAAGAGATAGTACACTTAAGAGTGGATCTAGAGAAGGCTAAACTATGTGAAAGTAATTTTAGATCTAGCTCCGATAAACTTCAAGAATTCCTTGCAAGACAAAAACCATGTAAAGATAAAGGTGGCTTATGAAATGATATTGGTGAAATATCTAAAAATACTAAGAAGAATCAAGGCAAGAGGAAGAAGAGAAGAAATTTTGCAAGAAGACTAGCTGTGAGAAAACCTAATGAATAGAGGTATCCCTCTTTTCATAGTGTTTTCTTTTCTTGTAACAAATATGGTCATAAAGTAACTGAATGTAGGGGTAGGATAAACCAGTTCTCTAGCTCTCTTTTTGGAAAATTCTTTCAATGTGGGAAGTTTCAACACAAGGCTATAGAATGTAGATCTCAAATAAGGATGATTAGTTGGGTAATGAGGAACAAGTTTAATGAAGGTAGAATGAATAAATTATTTAATGGATACTGCTATAACTACAATAAATTTGGACATACAGAAAATCAGTGTAGATCAAGGAATAATGGAGGTAGTCTAATTAGAATGGTGTGAGCTATTATAACTGCAATAAACCTAGACATGCATCTAAAATTTGCAAGAATATGAAAGAAAAGAAGTCTTCTCTTGAAGAAAACAGTGAATTGGTAAAGAATGTTAAAAAATAGGAGATGAAACAAGAAATGGATAAGGTATGGAACAAGAAAGAAGAAGAAGAAAAACCTAAGACTCCTAATAAGTCTGTACCCTCATCCGAAATAGATGACTTATTTGAAATTTAGACCTAGCATGGTCTTAGGGGAAGCATTATCAAAAAATCATAAAAATCCCCTGGAAGAATGGCCTGTTAGAGGTTAGCACATGGTTGAAATGTGAAAAATGTTCATTCAAAGGTTTTGGAGAAGGAATTAGAGAAAATAATGTTAGTATAAGGATTTGTGGAGCAAACTAGTTTTTTTTGTGCTAAGTGAAGTATATGTTTAGCAACTTTTTACATTTTTTGCATTTAATGTACTTAGGGAGAGTTCGACAGAGGTTAAGTAAAAAATTGTAATGATTTTTGATTAATTTTGCATCTGAATTCTTTGGAAGGTTCTCTAAAGAAATATTGAGGCATTCTCAAAGTCTTTTTGGAGGGAATTCAAAGATTGATTTAGGTAATCTAGATTTTTTCTTTCTAATTGCAAAAGGAAAGAAGAAAATCAGAGAAGTATTTTTGAATTTCAATAAAGCAAAGAAAAGGATGGTGGTTCATATATTGTTACCTCTCTAAAGTTGGAAAGCATTGAAGTAGAAGAATACAATCATAGGAAAATGAAAGGAATTGTACTATAGCTGAGCAAAGTTGAATTACAGAATATAAAACCCTTAGGGATGGATTTATGGAGTGAATTTCTGTGGATTACAGATAAAGAGGTTATCTTGTTTTTGTTGAATTATGTTAAGGATGGAAGTATTGTTTTTGAAATACCCTATTTTATTTTGAAGAAAGCAATTGAAGTGATCACTGGATTCTGTAGCATTAGAGGATTCCCTAGAAAGAAAATTGTTAAGTATAAAGATGTGGTGGAGCTAACTGGAATTGATAGAGATCTTAGAGAACTATTGATTGATATACTTGTTGATTCAACTAATAGGTATGTTGTGTATGGTATCTCATACAAAATTCATTTTAGAAACTGTGAATCCTCAACTTTAGCTGTTTTCATACATATTGCCCACATAATGGTTAAGGAGAATAGACAATTTGATTTATGTAGCTTGCTACTTGAGAATTTTGCTTCAAAATGTTTGAATTTCATTGGTCAAGAATTATCCCTTTCATTTTAGATCCTTGCTAGTATGTCTGGTCTTTTACATTCTAATTTCTCTACCTAGAAAAGGTAATGTGATGTGGGAATCTGGTATCCCAATTGAAAATCAAATTTATAGATATCTAGAGTCTTTGGAAGATAATTTGAATATGTGTAGATCATATTTCTAATTTTTACGAGAAAAACCTTGCTTTGGTATATCAACATCAAGTCAATTTCAAGTGGATTCTTCCTTAGGAAAAAGAGAGATGGACATTATTATCAATGATTCCCCTCGAGAATCGAAAAGGAGAAAAGAGATAACTTAATATATTATTGACATTTTGGTTGAGAAGGAGACTCTGACTGGAACTAAATTACTTGATCCTAGTGGCATCTAGTCTATGATATTTCAAGGAAAAATGAAGAAGATTGGTGAACTATGGAGTGTTTCTTCACCTATTGACAAACTAAAAATTGATGTTGCTTTAGTAGATTATCTACTTCACAAAGGAATTGAAGTATTTGTCATTTCTAATTTATTTCCAGAAAATCTAATTGAGATTGTCGAAGAGAGCATGTTGCTTGAAGGTCCAAAAGGACATAAGATGGGAATCTTGGTTGAAAGGATATGTAAAAGGGCTATGCAAAGATTGTCTAGATTGATTGAGGAAACAAAGAAGTGTGTTGAATAAATTTCAAATGTTTACAAGTATTGTCTTTGGTGGCTTGCAGTTGTAGATAATTTTAGAAGCAAAATTGAAGTGATTGAAGCTGAGGTGAACAACAATGGAAAGAATTTTGATATATTCAAAGATAAATAAGGGAACCAAAGGATAAGAGTTGGTGAACTAAAGGTTTAACTAATCATTACACAAAGACAAAGAGATGATGTGACAAAGACCTTTTGGCTTCTTAAAGAAATTGTTGAATTTTGGTTAGAGCATCCTTTTAGAATTCTTCGTGATGCAGAAGATGTTGAGAAACAATGTTATGTTATTGCTTGGTTACCCTCTTTTACTCTATTGGGATTTTTGGAAAGTACATGCAAAAATATGGAGTCTACTATTTTTAACTAGAATAAGTTGTATCTAGTTCTCAAGGAAAGGTATAAGGTATTCAAGGTGAAGAATGTCATCTTCACATAATTTCTACTTAAATGTTTTGGATTATTGGAAGTTTTTGAAGCTTTTTTGAAATCTTTTGAAATTTTGATGTCACCATGTTTACACTCATTTTTCAAACCCTTTTCCATTGATGTCAAAGGTGAGAGTGTTGAGATACTAGAGAATGTTATAAGTTTTTTTTTTAGGAAAGAAGGAGAAATTTTGTTTACATGTTTCCATCAATGAATAGGTTATCTAATTAGGCCAACCTAATGTATGTTTGTGATGGAGATTGAATATATAAAAGAGTATATGGTGAATAGTTTTAGGGAGAGAGTGTAGCAAAGAGAAGTAAGTATGTGTGGATAGTAGAGAAGAGATAGAAGAAATATTGAGTGAGTAATGAGTGTGAAATGTAATTAGAAAGGAAATAGTTGTGAGCATCTCTAGAACTATATCAACACATGATAGGTGTATCTTTCCATTTCATTTTTGGGTTGTAAATCCTTATTCTATTTTTGTATAATATTTTGTAGGAAGTGAGCCCCCTTGTTGGACAATAAGTTCCTTTTGTAGATAGTGAGCCTTTGTACTTGGACAGTCAACCCTTCTTTTGGTAGTGAGCCTCCTTTGAAAATACTATATAGTGTGAGTTAACCCTCACTGTGGAATTTCCCTTATTGGGTTTTCCACGTAAAAATATGGTTTTCATTGTGTTGATTTAATTTCTATTATTTATGTTTGATGCTCATACTTAATAACAAAATAGTGTGGTTGAAGATTTGATAAGCGATAAAGTTTTAAGGTTGAATATGAGTGACAATTGATTCACCCCCCTCTAAGTTATCCTACACCTATTTAATAGTTTCTAGAAGAATAGGTAGGTATGAGGAGGATATAATATTTTGGAGATTCAAAACTAGTGCTAAGCCAAATTCATGGACAAGCAACTACAAAAAATACAAGGAAAAACCTTACAGACATAGAATATGGGATCTCATCAACAATTTTGAAGCTTTTAATACACAAGTTTTCCCTTGGTCACAAAATGGTATTGCTAATCAATTGATTTCTATCGATCCATAATTGGAACCAAATTCTAACCTAATGAAGTAGAGAATGGTACAAATCATTGTTTGACCCTCAATTCCTGACAATGATCAAAATTGGCATGTTTTGGGTAACGACATTCAAACACCTTCCAACTATCCACCACTAGAGATAGACTTTCTCAAAGATGCAAGCAATAAAAAACAAATATTTTCTAAGGATTCAGGGAGTTATGAAGAACTTGACATTGGAAGCAATAAAAAACTAAAGGTTAGGAGGGGTGTTCTTCACAAGGACAAGAGAAGGCCGAAGGATCTATGCTTTAGTTATGATCTCAAAAGGTACGACCCAGGCATACTTTAGCATATCATTTGATTTGGCGAGAGGATCCAAGCCTGTCCAATAGAAACAAAGGCTAGTAAACCCAAAGGTTGAGCCCTCAATGGCATAGGAGCTCACCTAGTGGGTCAAATCAAAGATCATAATCCATGTGCCACTGATTGAAAATATCTTATAGACTGTAACTAGTTCAAGGACATTCTCCCTATTAGATAATTCTTAGAAATGCAATTAAGTCTATGTGAAGGATTTTGACCAAAGTAGGATGACATTTACCACTAAGTGGGGAATGGTTGTATATTCAAAGATTTTTTTCAAGCCTTCTAATGCTATACAACCTTTCAACAAGAAATAAGCATTACTTTAGAAGGTTTTATCAGCCAAACGTTCTTTATAGAGCTGGTTGACCTGACATTCTTTTCCAGATTAAAAGGTGATCATTTTAACCATCTAGAAAAAGGTTTTTTCTAGAAATACCAATAGTTCAGGACTTTTCTCAATCCAAAAGGATGTTCCTTCTAAGTTCCTTGAAGAAACCTTCCTCGCTTCCTAGTGTCAAAGGAGGGAACAACCATAAAACCCAAAAAGGTCCAAGCAACAAAGGGGTTGTGATCTTTTCTAGGGATGATATATTTTGTCATTAGATTCATATTAGATGTCACAAGCACTGCACAACTGATCACCTCAAATATTAAGGAGAAACTCTCTTTTGAGAAGATTTCCAAGGGCACAATAGCTTCCAATGAACTAAAGATGGCCTTCTTTGAAACCTTGGTGCTAGTTAGCCAATATCTTTTTCCAAAACTTTCTGCTCTATGAAAAAAGTGGTTGACAATTCTTACACAAAATAATGAGGGATACAATGAAGAGAATCCTATTGAATTCTTTTCAGGGACCCTAAAATTTTTTGAAGCCATTATACAGGGATACATCACAAAAGGAAAAAATTTCAATTTCCTTGCAAAGTTAATAGCCAGGTTTGGTTAACTCAAAATTGTTATATCTAAAAATGTCCTAGTTGTAGTGGAATTAGAAATGTCATATTTTTCTATTAGATGCAGGGTTTTCCTAAATATTTCATCATGTTATTACCCATAAGGGAATGAGTTAGCAATATCAACCAACAAAAACCTAGTTAAGTTAAATAAGTGCATTGGGTCAAAATTACAAAAGGATTGGCATAAATATCTATGAGCTACTCTATGGGAAGACTGAATTATTCCCTATTATACTTTAAAGATCTCCCATTACGATTTGGTATATGGAAAAAAATAGCAATATCTATTTCCATAGAAATTCCTGCTTCACAACTACTGAAAGCGCTAGAGATTGAGAAAAATGGTGGAATGAAAGTACAACTAGTACAACCCCTCAAATTGGGGAAAGACAAAGAAAAAGGCTCATGGATCCATGATAAATTGCTAGAAAATCACCAAGCAAGGGTTCAAAAAAAGGACTTCTAACCTAAAATTCAAAGAAGGGAGCTTAGTGCCAAAGTACAATGAGTGTACTGCAAACCTAGGGCAACACACGAAATTTGAAACACTAAGGAAAGGACCTTTCAGAATCAACACATGCAAAGGAAAGAATGTGTTCAAAATTGAAGATATGGAAGGAAATTCTTTGGATATATAGATGAACAATATTTATCTAAATATTTTCCATTAAAATGCATAGTTCCTTGAAAATTTTAGTAGTTATGTACCATATGTAAAAAAAATTGTAAAGATTTTGAAATTTGAAGAATAAAGCAATAGCTAGAGAAAGTATAGAAACAAAAGATACTGTATTATATTTATATTCATTGAGAATTTACATATAATATATGGCTTGAGGCTCAAAATGAAACATGAGGATCTCTCAAGCAAAATCTAGAAGGAGTAACGAGTAAAAAGAAGCAAAATGGAGGAAATGAGTAAAAAGTAGTCAAGTCAAGCCTATAGCCATTGTGTTAACAAAAAGAGCTTCTCATCACACACTTCTTCTTCTTCTTTTTTAGTTTCTTTATCTATTAAGATGAAAAATGAGGGTGAACACATAACACATGTGAGCCACACAATGCAGACCTAGGGTCTACTCTCCATGATGAGGGGGTCACATTTCTTCACCAGGTGCTTGAGTCATTCACTAGTGATCTTTCCCATGAAGCAATGTTGTGATCTTTGTGGAAGGAGACATATAGGGGTATGAAGGCCAACATACATTCTGATAAAGTAGTTAATTACGGTAGAATGGGAATAAGTGGAGAGCTATCTAGCTTAAGAGACTATAGGTTCAAATGAATGTTGCAAAAGATGGCATCGCTATATATAGAAAAGGTGAATCAATAAACCCTACCAACATAATGTCTATTTTGGCTAGACGACAATGGGAAGTTTCTAGACATAATAGAGGAAGGTAGATGAATCATATGGAGGATCATATCCAAAATTATTTGAGAAATAATTTGGGTATTGGGAGTAAATGCTCTCTTATGTCAATTGTTGGCATGTGTCCTTCACCATCATCAGTGCTAGCTAGCTTACTAATGAGAAAAGAAATGAATTAACATGCTAAAACTCTAACAAATTAATGGTAACATCTTTTTAGGGGTACGTTGCATCACCTCAATACATTTCTTATGAAGAAATGCATTCTTTTCAATGCAATAATTTTTTTTGTGAAAGAGGCAGTGAAGAGAATGTACTAATTCCATTCTCGTAGCCTTCTCAACATTCCCAAGGGATACAAATCTTATGTTCACATGTATTTCCTTAGTGTTAGAATTCAATGGACTAGTAGTAACAACATAGTCTTAAATACATGCATGGGTGAGAGAATTAATTGCACTCAAAATTATTTTTATCTAAAGAAGTAAAAGGGTATGTGTAGGATCATGATGGGCCAAAAAGTAGCAATATTATGGGTATTTGTAGGGTATGTGGCTGACAACTTTATTTTTAGCCAAAATTGATGAAACAAAAAGGGTTTTTAGAGGAAATTATCAACTTTCCACCAATATAAATTATGCTTTAATTTGAATTTAATAAAAAAATATTATTCATTTTCTATTAGAATTATGACTAAAGTCCTGATCAATAGGTTGATTGAAAAAGATCTATAACTTCCAAACGGTATCACATTTTTTGAATCCAAAAGATGTGTCACATTCTATGCTTCACATAATATAAGATTAAAAAAAGAAAAATTAAATTTCATGAAGTTTTGGCCAAGTTAAGGTGGTCAGACATACAAGTTTTTATATTTTTTAAAATTTGTAATAAAAAAATCATAATTAATTATTTACTTGGAAAAAAATTACAAAAAATATGCATCACATCCAAAACATGAGTCCTCTACTTATATATAAAATATTATAAAAAATTACCATTTTATTATGGTTAGGTGGTCAAACAGACACCTACTTCTTATTTTTTCCCTGAAATTTAAGTCCTGCATTGAAATTTCAAATTTTACCAAATAGATTTTATTTATTTTTAAATAAACCTAGTAGTTTAGAAACTAAATTCAATTTTCTACAGATTCTATTCTTACATATTTTTGAAATAATATAGATAACTTATTCAAATTTCTATGTAAAGTTTCCTAAAACTGATTTTTTTGAATTTTTTGCCACTTAAGGGCCTGTTTTTTCTATGACGATCCTGCACATACCCAAAAGGAAACTAGTCGAGAAAAGCTCTCTAAAAATTTCTCATACAATCATGGTGGAAGCATCTACCTCTGTAGGAAAGTTGTAATTTTGAAAAGAAGGCTTGGTTATGCAAATTATTTTTGGTGCTACTTGTTATCTAATGCCCCAACACTAGAGGAATGACTATTTCAATACTATAGAAAGGTCAAACCTAATAAGAACATTCAAAGAGAGGTGATGCAAGACATCACTAATAATTTTTTCAACCCTCAGTTGTCTGCCACCCTAAAAATCTTAGGGAAGCTGTGTTTAAGAGGATTTTACATTTTAGCTCTAGAATAGTGGTTTACCATAGTTTATGTTTCCTGATATGCATCCATGCCTAGAGTTTTTTGACACATGTGCAAAAATCTTTAACAAAAATACAGAGGCCATTGAGAGCCATGGGATCAAGATTACCATTTCTACCAAAGCTATATGAGATATGCTATCTTTCCCTATGAGTTGAGGTGTTGAGCTTTTTGATGAGGAGCAAATGGATGCCCTAGGGGAAGAAATGTATAGGAAAAAAAATTCTATGAATCTGAAACAAAGGAAAGGCTACAGAGAAGACAAATTGGCTAGCCCCTTTCATGCATGAAATTCAAGAAGAATACACAGTCTGTATACTCAATGTTGGCCTGGGTTTTTGGTATCAACGATGATGAGTAATTCAACCCTTTCTAGTTTCCCTAGGCCTTATTCTTAAAATGGAAAAAAAAATTAGCTATTATGATTTTGCTAAGATAATAGCTAGGAACATTAAAGAACAGTTGAAGAATTACCATACTGAGTCCAAGTTCAGGTATTCTTCTATTCTGGTTCATTTACTTTTACACCAAAATTTTGAGTGGCTAGGAGGGAATGTACCAGTGTCTAGACTAGATGAAAATGGTTGTCTCCAACAAACTTCTATATCGACCCTTGTGCTTTCAAAGACATGAGATTATTATCTATTTGCGAATAATTTTCTAAGTCCAGTACTCTAGGATTTTTTGCCTCACCCCATCAGCCATTTCTCTTAGGAAGTTGTAGGATGGATAGAGAATCCACCTATCCCATTGGATTATTTCTTAGGTGAAGATTTCACATTTTTCAAGTTTCATGGTTTTCTCGAGGATGTTTTTTGACTCCCTAGTTTTTTAACTGATAGGGTCTTTGCACTAGAGGCATGTTGCCAAGTATCTTCCATTAACAGGGTTTATGGTGTCAAAAGGAACAAAGAAAAGCTTTATGATCTTCCTCTCATGATTACAAAGAGCTGGGTAATACTGACTATGTGAAAGGCTGAGGATGAGGTCATGAATTTACTAGAAGCTTTAGGTTTTTTCCTCATTTTTGACAAGTGGGATTATATCCCGAATGAACTTTCCAATTTAAGACATGAGGTTAGGGAATAAATACAAAGAAGAAGGAATCTAGTTTGAGAAAACCCAAAGGTATACATTGACTTGATTCACATTCTAGAAGAGTGGCCAAAATGGTTAATTTTTTATGAGCCGTAGGAAGAATATCAAAGGAATTTTTTGATGGGAAAGTCTCTTAATACACAATTGAAGAAAAGAGGCTAGTTGAAAAGAAATAAGTCTGACTTTTGGAGGTTTCGATAGGAGATGAGATGTCCAGGTGCCCTGTTCAGAAACATTCCACTCGATGATGAATTTGAGGATTTATATGATAAGGAGGTTAACTCCATAAAAAAAAATCCTAAGATGAGTCATGAAATTGATGAAGAAGGGGTTCCACCTCAGGATTCTAGGCCACAAGAATCTGACATCTAGAGAGATTCAAGGAAAAGGGGTTCATGAGCTTCATCTACCTCTTGTGGCCAAAATAAAGGAACAAGGACCCGATGGTCTCCAAGATCATCCATTGTACAGCTACCAAAGGTCAAGTTTTAGTATACTTTGTAGCTAAAGGATCAGAATATACTAGTTCTCATCATACAAAATGAAGAAGGATCCAAGATTTGGGTGCTCCCAATGTGCTGATCCGATAGGAAGAAGTGGAGTTCGTCCTGCAAAATGTTTCATCCACCACAAATCAGGTAAGTTTTTTTCCCCCTCTTCTTCCAATTTCTACATCCTTGGTTAACCCCTTACCTCCTCTCATGGAAAGGAATCCTCCATCATCGACCCCCGAATTAATAATTTTGAATGTGCCCCTTGCTATTTTAAATGAATCCCCTAATACTATCTTGTGCAATCAATGAGCAGCATCTACCATAGTTGTTGTGTCATTAATTTTCTTGTCAAGGGACCCTATTAGATCCATTGAAGCCACCACTTTTCCTATTACTCCCATACCACCCACTAAAGGGAAGGTACCTCTCCATCAACCTGTCTTTGTTTTACCCCTACTAGTTTTTCCCCTACTTAATTTGGTGTTCTACCCTTTTCCATGATCATGCTATCTTTGACATCCCCTCATGCATATCACCCTTTTTTGGGCTTACCCCTCATGATTCCATCACAACACAGAGTGTGAATGTCCCTTAGACCCTTCAGAGCCATTTCAATGCTACCAGATAGGCCCAAAAGGCCAAAAAATAGAAAATATTGCCAAAAAGTGTCAAGAAGCCCTAAACAAAGAAGATTGAATCTTATTTCAATGAGAAGAAAAACTCTCTACTTTTTACCACCATGAAGTCACTCATCCAAAAGCCCAAAGGAAAAATGCTGATGGAAGATTACAACATCCATTGCATGGGTCTAGACTTGAGTGAAACTCACCCGTGCAATAAAGTGGTCCTAGCCAAATCCACACAAAAGGTGGTATATACTAACTATGAGAGGTTGTATAGGAAATTAAAGAATCATGAGGTGGATTTGGAAAATGTGAAAGAAACAATAAGAAAACTAAAAAATGAGATCTGAGCCAGAGAAGGTGAAGTGACCCATGTGAGGAAAACTCAAGGTCAGCAAGGAGATGCATCTAAATTTCTTGCAGATGTTCAGAGTGAGTTAGTTTAGCTTCATGCTGAAATTGAAAATTTAAAAAGAGAACTAAATGATGTCTAATCCTAAAACTCCAATGATATTCAGACGATCTAGGTAGATGTAGAAGAATCAAGACAAGAAGTCAAAAGACTAGGTTTTAAATTAGCAAGTGCTCTTCTAGAAAAATTCCAAATGGAAGAAAATACAAGGGCAAGAGATTCTTGATTTAACCAAGAGTTGGCCACTGTTTGAGGGTCTGGACCCCTCCCTATATTGAATAGGCTGATAGCTATGCATTGGGAGCAGATCACAGCTAGTGTTGTTATTGTGGGACCCATCTTATAGTTTCTAAGGGATGTTCAGGAACTCAATGCCAAGGTCAGGCTAATGGTTGATCACTTCATGAAAAAATGTTTATCCTGAGTGCTGGATTCCCAAAGTTTCATGTCCAAGTTGTGCATCACCGCTAACTAGACCTTAGAAAGAGTGGGGATTCCCGATTGATAGATTGCCTCTATCAAAGCCAATAAGATTATTAGTTGTCATACAGTTGAAAAAAAATGTAAAGAGTGTCAAATACTATTGAATAAGCAGGTGGCTGAAATCAAGAAGGACTTCATCATCTTGGTTAGTTTTTGTTTGCCTCATCTTCTTTCACTAGATGAAGATATGCTAATGATGGAGTAGATTGATGATGCAATCCAACATAAGATCCAAGCCTCATTGGAACTTATAAGCTCAAGTGTCATGCCCACAGTTGATGATGTTGAGCATGAGTTCCATCCTCTTTCTTAACTCTATTATCACATAGGCGTGGTCTCTTCTAGATAGGGGTGCATCTCTTGTAAGGAAATTTACAATCTCAAGTGATCATATAGGAAAATACAAACCTTTGTCCCATAAATTGATGCATATTGGGAGGCTCAAAATGTCACTCTCATCAAACTTCAATAACAACTAGAGGCCTAGGTTTGTATCTCCAAAGAGGGAATACCCTTGTGAGTCACTAGAACTATGAAGCATTTTTTCCTTAGTCATTTTCATTTTTGATTGGTGTAATTTTTTTCAATTTCGAGTGAACCTGTGCTTGAGGAGAATTGTTGAAAAGGTGCACAATGTGCCACATGGTGGTTGTGTGGCTTTCATCTCTCATCTTCCTTTTGAGAGAAATTTTAGGATAAGTTTTGACTCATCGAGCATTTTCTTAGGAGCTATATTCATGAGCTTAGAAGTTTCCACCTAGTTGACATATCACCACTTCATCATGGGAATATTACATCACCTATGGAGTAATATGGTTCAGTAGTTTGTTGGAGCTGGCTAGCCTTTTCTTTTCTTGACTTTTGTGATGAAGTTTTAAGTTGATGCATCAAGATGATGTGATTTGTCAACTAGACCCCTTTCTAGGATGTTATTTCTAGGATTTGATCATCTACGAGCCTCTATCTTTGCCAAAATATCTAAAGGACATTAATTTAAAATCTAGGAATTAATGAGAAAAGATCATTGCAACCTAACCAAGGATCTATGATTAGATTGCAAGCTATTGAGTATCAACATCTAGCTATAATTAATTTTGTGCCAAGGCAGTTTTTTCTTCTTTTGGTGGCTATATCTAAAGGTTGGCGACATAATGAGGGGTTTGATTCCAAGTTAATATTTATTTGCTAAGAAAAATTTTTCTTTCATTTTCTTAGGGTTTTTAGAATTATTTTCAGACACAAGTTGTCGAATTATTTTACTTTACCATGTTATATCTATTAAGGTTTAAACTATTGTTGGATTAGAATCCCACTTCTATTTCAAAGTTCATTTGATATTTAAAGGTACGAACTATTGAGGAGAATTTGTTGAGATTGTGCATGTATGGCCTTTTTCAAACTTTCTTTCTTTATATTATCATTATGAATGAAACAATGTGTCTTGCAAGCTCTATGTAGATAGTTTAAATAGTATATTTTTATGTTGTATGCTTGTGTGATAGAGTTGTAGCTTAGGAAAATTGGACTATGTCATTGGAATTTTCTATTTTTCCAAAAGTTGCTATTTTATTGTACTATGATGTATTAGGAGGAAGAGTTGATGTGATTTTTGAAATTTATTGTTTTATTAATCATACAAAATCTTTATGTTTGATCAAACCTTAATGAACACTACCTATGAAAATATTTAAAAGTCCACATTGTGCTTGAAGTTTTCCTTTGTTGTTCATTCTCTTTCCAAAAATGAAGGGTTGTCGCATTTTGTGTCTATTTATATCATTCATAGGAATTATTTGGGTTTTAAATGTTGTAAAAATCTTTGGTGCATCACCTTTTCTATTTTATGTTTACATTTCCTTCTCCCCTTATCTTAAAACCCCAAAGAAGAGCCAACTTTCTATAAACAACCTGAAGGTATTCAATGAGATGCAATTTTTCCCCCACTCATTGAATTTCCCATAAGACTATTGGAGAGGTGCAAGATTTGATGATCAATAGGTTTCAAATTCTTCATTAGTGAAAGCTCATATAGCTTTCATTTTTGCTTCTAATTTCATTTCAAATCATTCAAAATCTGCATTTGGACATAAGATTTAGGTCAGACATCATAGAAAACATAAAAATCAACCAGAAAAAATTAGAAAATCCTTAAAAAACCCCTACTAGGACTCATTCGCCACCTTGGGTGAATTAGTCCTAGTGTACATTTTGAACTGTTGTTTACAGAGTTAAATTTCCAATTTTTAAGCTTATGTTTATTGTTATTTCTTTTCTATTTTAGTTTTCCTACTTTCTATTGCATTCAAATCATTAGAAGTATCAATTGTGGATATAATTAGCTTCTTTCACTTTTCAATTTCATCATTAGTTCATAGTTCAATTAGATTAGATTACATTAAACATTCATTAGAAAAAAAAAACTTAAAAACTAAGAAATCAAAAGAAACAAAAAAAAATGGTTAACCTTAGCATATCATTGAAACCCCTTAGTAGAGATGAATTTGACATGTCAGATGACTCCATTGATGAATTCATATTTCCTAGATCATCCACTAAATATTTGTCACAAGAAAATGCAAGCATCGACAATCATGATAATCATAATTATTTTTCTCTTGATATCTCTCCCATTGGTGATGAGGGTATCTTGGTGAAAGAAGACACAATCACTAAAGATCATAAAATTCTTGTTTTTCTTCCTCCCCCTTTGAAAGATATTATGACACATGAAGCTGAGATCATGGCTACTACTTTACCTAGTCCCCATTCATTTCCCAGCACCTCCTCTACTTGTGAGAATTATTTAGTGAATAGGGATACAATTGTCAATGATCATAACAAAAAAATTTGTATGGAAGCTATGTTGATATTAAGAGATCCAATAATTGAGAGCCATGAAAACCCTACCTCTCCTACTTGGGAAGAAATTCTAGGACATAGGGATATAATTGTAGAAAATCATGACAATCAAACCTTTCCTTCTTCTAATACCTCTTCTAGACATGAAGAAGATGGTTTAGTCTTAGAATATATCCTTATTTAGATTCATGAGAATCTTATCCTTCCCTTTTCTAATTCCCATACTATTTGGGAAGACCTATTTGACCAAAAAGGTCCAATCATTTGTGACCATGAAACTCATAATTATCTTTCTCTTGATGCCTCTCCTATGTGTGATGAAGCTACTTTACAAAATATAACCATGAAATGTGGTGAACATATTGTTTGCCACTTTCCTAAAATATCTCCTACTAGGATAGATATTATTGCACAAGTGAATGGGACCTTAAAGAGAAAGGATGAAATTACAGACAAAAATCAAATTTCCCCATCTCCTAATATCTCTACTATTGGTGAAGAAGATATTATGGTGTTACAAGACCTAATCAATGAGAATCATGAGGAAAACATTATTGAACAAGAGAATTCCATCCTTGAAAATACAACCCTTGATCATTCCCCTACTTTTCATGAAGTCATCCTTGAATTTCAAGAATATTTTATTTGTAGTTCTTCTAAAAACTCTCCTCCTAGGAAGAATATCATGGTGAAAGAAAATGACAACATTGACAAACTTCTTTCAAACAATAGTAATATGGCTTCCTTAGATGAAGATGATGAAGTGAAATTAGACTCCTCTTTGATAAGAGATCATGAAAATTTTGACATTAGACATCCATTGACACCAACCACACATGTGGAACCTGTACAAGAGAAAGAACAAAAAAATAAAATTGAAGAAGCCACAATTTTATTGGAAGATTCTTCAAAAACCTTTGATTTCATACCTATATCCATGAGAGAATACAAGATCATAACAAAAGAGTCTAAAAAGGGAAAAGAGAAACTAGTAATGGTAATAGAAAATTCAAAAGCATCCAATTCAACCACCATAAAATAAAAGATAACATAAAAGAAAAACTATGATGAAGTTGAACAACCACCAAATCCAAAAGCAATGAAAAAGCTTTATGGTAGAGGTTCTAAACTTAAATAACATTAGTTGTTGCTCCTTTCGATGTAATAGTTGTAGGATCATAGTATACTCACTACTACATTTTTTACAATCATTGCAAATAATGTCCCTTTTCCAAGGAACAACATATAATCATTTATTCTCGGCTCACCCTTTTCCTACACTAAGTGGGGGCAAGGGGTTAGGTAGACTTTTCCTTGTATATCACTTATCATTGTCTCTTTTGGGCTAGTTGAATACCTTTCATGTATTAGAAGTGCAAGCTTGGGGATGTGGATGACATGCCTTAAGTTGACATGCATGTGACTTAATTATTCATGATCTAGTTCAATTTAGAAACACATGACTTGGCATAGGTCTTCCAAGTTGGCTCTCATGTTTTCTTTCATGTTAGCATTTATAATTGGCTACTTCAAAGCAATTGCTCACAGTGATTGTGTACCAACCACAATAAAGTGGAGGCATACATCAATGACATCTTTTCGAAAAAAATCATGGTGTGATTTTTCTTTTTTCTTGTGACGTGTCCTCTCCTTGGTGATGTCATTGGGTTTGATGTCATCCAAGAGTGTACTATCTACTAACATGGAATGATACAAATGTGGAATCTCATGGGTGATGATCTGACATTTTTAACATGTCCTCTCTTGGAGGCATTAGGCATAATTCTACCTAAGAGAAAGACCATTACACAAATAAAGAAAAAACCCCTTTAACAAAATTTATACATGACAAAAGCATCTAATAAAATAATTACACTATGGTACCTTATGAAAGTTATCAGGAGGATAACGTTGGTATGGTTAGTATGAAGGGAAGCCGACACACTAGCTTGAATTTCTCATTATAAAATGGGAAGCAAAAACATTTGCATGACTTTCCTACTAAACCACTTATTTGGGACAACTCACCCTACAAACAACTTAAAGTTTTTTCACCATAGAGTGAACATTTTAATCAAATATTCTATATTGTTTTCTCTTTTCTTATTTATATCTTTGATATTACTTGTTTGTGTATCTTTTCTTGTTGCAAATCTTACACCTTGTGTGTTTCATTTTGTTCTTATATTGTTTTGACTTAGGATTTTGGATGCTAGTGTCTTGACTACCTCCTTGATCTTTGTTATCCTAGGCCATCTCCATTGATATGATTGGACCCCTCTTGAATGCCTACTTTAGTGCATGAGTTTTAAACAAGTTCATCCTCTCACTAAAGTGGGGGCTAAATGTAGTGTAGTATCTCTTCTACCTTTTCCTTCCTTGATAGGGGAATAATTAATGATAAATAGGACTTAATCTTGGTTTGATCTAGTGTTGTGAGGTGTTTTACACATCCACATTAGCTCTTGGGCCATTTTTAAGCTAAATTAACTCTGCTCTTCCCTAATTTAATGTTGTCAAATGTATTTATTTACACTTTCACATTAAATTTAAGGTGCTTGTAGACTAAGTGGACATAATCTAGTGTTGTTATGTGTTTTTCACATTCACATGGGATTTAGGGCCCTTCTAAGCTAAATCAACCCAATTTTTCCTTAATTTAGTGTTGTAAAGTGTTTGTATTTACACTTTCACATTGGATTTTGGGCCCTATTATATTTATGACATTCATATCAACATTAATAGACCCCTATTACCCCATATTATGCATCCCAAGACATATTTAAGATTAAAAACTCACAATATCAACATATAGACCTAATTTCTTTACTCCCTAACATTCTAGCTACCAAAGTAGCCCCTGTGGGACCCATTCACCACTTTGGGTGAATGAGTCCCATCCAGGTGGGACTCATTCACCCAACTTCGAAAGTGAGTCCCATTTGAGTTATTTTTGATGTTTGAGCCAAAAAAACTAGGTTTTAAGTTCAAATTTCTCCTATGTCGGCCTTGGGGATCAAATTAATGGTCATGTGAGTGGATTTCCTATATAAAAAATATCTGATATCATTATTTCATCATACATTCATGTTATCAAGTAAAGCAAGCAAGAGTTAAGCATTCTAAGTCTTCACAAGGTCATTAAGATAGCTTTCAAGATCATTTCTAAGAAATTCAAGGGTAGATTATTTATTAGTTGTTGCAAAAATTCAAGATCCATCATCATGGAAAGGTTGTAATTGCATTATTTCATGTTCATTCTTCATTATCATACTTCATAATTTGGTTTAATTACCTAAAAGCGGTTTGACCAAGGAAAACCCCTATTCTCTAACAATCAACACTTTCTCTCTCTCTCTCTCTCTCTTTCTTTGTGTGATTGCAAATTTAGGTGCTTTGAAGACTTGAAGATCATTGAACATTAGGTTGCAAGCATGTTGGAGTTGTCCCCTTACTTTCAAGGTCATAATCTTCACTAAAAGGTCACCTACAACCCCGAAATTGGAGTTTGAAATCTAGGAACTTGGAGGAACAAATTGAGCAGACTGAGAAGAGTGGATCTAGGATTTGAATTTCTAGAAAATACCCATTTTACTAAAACTTGATCTTGTGGAGAGACCTAGATTTGGGACTAATTCGCTCAAAATTGTGAATGTGTCCTAGACTATAAAATTAGGGTTTTCAGGATTTCAGAGCTTCATTCCATCTCTAGCAAGTTTCTAGGTAATTTTTTTTTGTTTTATAGCTTTTGGTTCTGCTTTGTTTACATTTCAAAGTCATTTAGTGGAACATTGCATCAAACAAGGTTTTTTAGTTCATCTTACATGTCATTGTCTTTTCCAAGTTTAATCTTGGTGGTGAACCCCTCATTATATCTTATTAAATCTTTAGAACAAACCTCTTGTAATATCTCAAAAGTTTTTTCTTGAGTGATGCGTGTGAATATTTCCCCTTTCCCTTTAGGTCCTTAAACCCTAAACGTAGGAGAGAGCAACAATTTTCACCATTTCATGAGCATTATATTTTTTTAATTTTTTTTTGAGTTCTTTTTCGTCCTAGATTTAGCTCTTTCATTCATTTACTTTCACTTTCATTGAATTAGGTCTCATTTAGGGTGCCTAATTTTTATTCAAATTTTCATTGCATCTAGGGTGTTAGGATTGTATTGTTTGCATTCTTTAAATCTGAAAAACATAAAAAAATTAGTCATCTTGCATATCCTACTCATCACATTAACTTGCATTTGAAAATTGAAAAAAAATTCCATATCAAACTAGGTCATCTAGGTTATCATTTTCCCATATTTTGCACTTAAATTTCACATTGCATTTATAGAAAAATAAAATTATAACTTTTTGTAACCAACCTCAATCTAAAAACAAATGGAAAATACTTAAAATTTAGTAAAAAATAGTTTCAAAACCCTAATCTAGGACTTATTTTTCATAGGGTGAATGTGTCCCTAATGATGTCATTATATGCATTTTTTAGCATTAAAATATTCATTTTTGTGCTTTTGTTTGCTACTTTCTAAATTTTGTTACTATTTTTTGAGTTTTTGTCACATCAGTTTCATCATATTTAGCTTACTTTGGTACATTAAGTGCATTGTCTGTGTAGCATAGAAAAATGTTTCTTTAGACATTTTCACACTCATTTGAATCCTTCTTGTGGATGTTGTCTTAGTTTTTCCTTCGTTCAGTGTTATAATGTGGTCAACACATTCACAATAGGTATTGGACCCTCTTGAATTAATAAGAATTTTATGGTGCCTTGCAAAAGTGTTGTGAAGTGTTGTAACACACTTTCACACTTTTCTAGGACATTATTAATATATTTCACTTAAATAACCTCTTTTTACTATTTCCATGACTTATTTCAAAGTGTTGTAAAGTGTTGTAACAAACTTTCATGCTTTTCTAGGCTTGTCATCAATAATTTGACCCTTTCTTATGCTTTAATTAGCTTGATTTTACACTTACAAGCCTTATTTAAGTCTATTTTCAAAAATAATTTTGATAAACATCATTTAAAATACTTAATTTCTAACACCCACTTAAAATTACTAAGTGGGACCCATTTGTCACTACGGAAGAATGAGTCCCCTTTAGCACAAAAATAAAAATAAATTCAAAATTCTGGTAGGTTATTCTTTTCTAAGATCTAAGGTCAACCTGTGATGTGGTATTTTTTGGAAATATTGCATAATTGTGTATAAATATAGGGATTTTCCTCTCATTTCACTTTGATTCATTCACTTAAGCATTCTCGGCATTTCAAGCATTCGCAAGTCTACATCCATTGGATATTTTACTTACATGGCTTCAAATTTCTACTTCAAGGGTTTGGTGAGCTGGAGCATTACTTTTGTTCATTCATAATTCTCTTTTTATATTTCATTTCATTTTCAAGGGTTTAATTACCAAGGAAAACCCCTATTCACTAACCCTTCAACCATTTTTCACCTTGTTTGCATGTGTTTTGCAGGTCTAGTGTGCAAGATTTGTCAAAGAGGAAATTTGGAAAGGGTGTCAACAAATTTTCAAAATCATTCAAAGTTTTCAAAGCCATAAAGACTCTTGGAGAACGCCTATAGGTAAAATTCTACAATTTTCAATCCTGAAACCTATCAGGGGAAGAAGTGCAGACCAAGAGCTACATATTACAATTTTCATTTTCCAAAAAATTGAAAGTGGACTGGTACACCATCAGTAGCATATGAGTCCCACTACCAAGCCCAAAACATATATTTTGTAGCAATGGATACCTAGTCCAAAACCTGTTCTGACAGAATCTTCCCAAAACTGGACTAAGTCACCCAACTTGGCATATGATCCCCAGTTGGTTTCAAAAGTGACTTCTACAAGATTCCAGAGATCCATTCCATCCTATTCTAGTCTCCAGGTGCACACCTCTTATTTCATAATAAATTCTTGTATAGTTTTTTTGCATTTCTAGGTCATTTTGCAGATCACAACATGTTTTCAAACATTTTGCATTTTCTTAGTTTTTCATCAGTAGTTAGTCTCTTTTATCAGTTTTCAGAATGTATGACATTTACCTTTGACATATTTCAATATTATTTGCATTGGAATCTCAAGGGCTTATTCTTGAGTGAGCCATTAAGTTTTTTGGTACCTCTCTCCTTTTAGGTAAAAAACCCTAGAAGTGTAAGAGAGCCTCATATACCCAATAATATTTCGTTCATTTTCATGAACCCAACTTTAGAACAACCTATTTATGATTTAGAGTGCATTTACATCCTAGGAATAGTTTGCATTGAATCTTGCATTGCATAATTTGCATTTTAGGGTTTCCAAATTTGCATTAGTGAAAAGATCATCTAGCTTGCATTTTTTCAGTTCATTTCATTAAAAGAAATAAAATTTTCCATTTTCATAGTATACTTGCATCATATAACATAAAAAACATAAAAACCAATTCTAAAATTCTAAAAAAAGTCAAAAAACCGCTACATGAACTCATTCACCACCCTAGGCGAATTATTCCCGTTGCACATTTTTCATTGCATTTTGTGGCATTTAATCTTCACTTTCTAAGTTTTTGTTTCTTGTTTCTACATTTCAATTTCACTTTCCAAAATTTTAGTTTTAAGAATTTTATTCTTGTTAATTGACATTGTATTTGCATTCACCCCACATTTAGAAATATTTGCATGAGTTTTTTGTGTCCTATTGCTAATACCTTACTGAGAAGAAGTTCAAGACTCATGTTATTCCAAGATAAAACACCCATTGTGGATCTTGGCTTATCTAGAGCTATCAATCCTAGTATTGCAATTAGTACAATAGGCATCGATAACACCCTTAGCAACTCTTTTCCTTCAAGTAGCATGCAAGTTGAAACACAGAATGATCATATCCCACAAGAAAAAATAATTCAAATTCATGAAGACTTACTACATCTCCAACATCAAGTATTCCTTGAAAACATTTCAACTACTACAATTCCCACCATAGAAAACATCCACCACATGCTTGAGAGTGAAGATGGCTTGTACATTGTGAAACACATAGTTAAGATATATACAAAACATCTTCCTTCATCCTCTAGTACTCCTCAACCAACCAACAATGTGGTAAGCCAAGGGGGACCTCAAAATCATCCTCCCTCAACCATAATGCCAATCCCTACCTATACCACTCCTCAAATCACAACAATAATGCAACAAGTTAGTAATGTGATTCCTTCCTCAAGTATTCCTATTAGAACGCCTAATTCCTAGGTGGCATCACATGTTCTATCTTCTTCCACATTACCACCTATAAAAATTCCATTCACTTTCCCTACCACTGCATACACTCCATCACCACTTTCACTTCCACCCCATACCACTTACAATGACCCTCTCATAACACAACTTTTCCAAAAACTTCCATTCATGCAAAAAAAATCTCCACCATAAGCCAAAATCAGAATGGCCCAGGAACATATTATGTTAAAATAAACCCATTGTCATTGGAAATATTATGAACATTGATGCCACAAGGTGTAGAGGTGCCTAGATTTGAGAAATATGGATGGAAGGGAGAACCCTCTAACCATGTCAATTCCTATACCACTTTATGCACTTGTTTTTTCCTTGATGATAAATGGTTGGCAAAACTCTTCCCTTGGCCTTTAAAAGACATATCCTTGGAATGGTTCTCATCTTTACAAAACAATTCAATTTGTTCATTTAGTTAACTTTTTTGATACATTTGTAAATCATTTCCAAGTGCACATGGCTCCTATGAAAACCTTGGTTGATTTGATGAGATACAAGTAAAATGAGAATGAAAAGATAATTGATTTTATATCACGGTATCAATCGCTTTATTCCCAAATTGATATCAAGTTCCTTGACCCACACCTTCAAAAGATGTTCCTAGAAAACATGTAAACTAAACTTTGGGAAAAACTCACTATGATAAAATTCCCATCATTCATGCACTTGTGCACTACCCTTTTGTATTATAAAAATTTGATTAGTAGTCACAATACAAGGTCCACTTCTAGCCAAATTGAGAAATATGAGCCTGCCAACCAAAAGAATTCCAAACCATTTAGGAAGAAAAACAAAGGGTTCCTTCAATTCAATCCTCCTCAACCTACACCTCAAAATTTGAATAAAAAAATAGCAGTTATTAAAACTGCAGTACCCTTTAGTTATGGAGATCCAAAATGAAAATTCACACCTTTACTTCACACAGTTCATAACACAATGACCCAAATTTTACAAAAAATTATTACCTTTCCTATCTTCAAAGTACCCTACCCTACTAATCCTTTACCCCTGATCTTTAAATGAAATGCTTATTGCCATTATCTTCAACAAAATGGACATGAAACAAGAAATTGTGAACATCTTAAACATCTTGTACAAGACCTCATTGATTCTGGTTGTCTATCCATTTCATGTGTTATTGACCAACTTAATAAGTTTGGTGCCCCTCCAAATCAAAACTTGCAAATTTTAAATGATCCAATGCCCAAACATAATATTTCATTTGTCAAAGCTAGTGAGACTGCAAAGAATGATGCGATGAATATTAATACAGATGATGAACATCATGATCCTATCCCACATGTTACGCATGTTAATCCTATGGATGAAATGGTATGTGCAATAGGCATTATCCCTTGTAAGGGCCAACCTAAGAAATCTCTTGATATTGCTTTCTCCTCTAAGGATATAATTAAATATCTACTCGATGGTTCTCTTTACATAGCTGGTCATATCTATGATAAGCCCACTAATGGGATATTAATAGATCCCAACCGTGGAGAGAACATGATGATTGAGGACTTTTTAGTATTGCATGAACATTATCAAGATTACTATGATAAACTAAAAGCGTTCATGAAGATGCATAATAGTTTTTCTTTCCCTACAATTGGATCGATCACCCTTCCATTACACGTGGAACCAAAAAAGTTATATGTCACATTCCCCATCATCCCATAGTCAGACCAATTTCATTTATAGCTAGGCCATCCATGGCTTTTCTCAATGGAATCCATCCCTTTGGTTATACATAAATGCTTAAAATTTCCATTTGAAAATGAAATATTTACTATCCACCATAGCAACTTTAACCCCTTGTCTTCAAAAGGAAACTTTTACTTTGAATTCTTTTAACCCAAGCCCATGGAACCTATAATGCCATGACAAGACTTCTTTTCCATAGCCTTCCAAAACAAAAAAATAGTAGAATTTTCTCTTCGACACATGTGCCTGTCTACCTCCAACACTCCTATCATAGAAAAAAAAATGGTTCAACCTAAACAAGAACCAAACAACCAAGATTAACTAACACCAAAAACTTCCCCTACATTTTCCAATAGACCTAGAGACAATTAAAGTAACTCTGTGGTGCCTCCTAGAGTAAAACAAGTTTACAAAGAAAAAGAGAATGGGGATGACCAACCTCCTATGGTTCCTTTTGTTCCTCCCCTTAGGGAAGAAAAGAAACTTATGGTTGATAAACCATCTCTTTCATAAACACAACTTGATAGAAAAACCAAAAGAAATAGAGGCACTAGAGAGCATAGGCATCTAGATGTTGTGCCCTTGCTTGCAAGTTACATGAAGAGTTAAGTATAGAAAATCAAAATCTGAACTTGACTGAAACAATGCATGATGAGCCTCCTCCCCAACAAAAAAAAAATGATCCAAAACAAAAATCACAACAAGAGTTACACTCTTCAATGTAAATTATCATTTTTCCTCCTATTGTGATTAATTTGTATGACAATAACAAGATCGCTAAAATTGACGAAGACATGCATAGTGAATTGACCACATTGTTTTCCTCTTCCATGAGCTTAAACGAGAAATTTCCTATTCAGAGCAGTGAACCTAGTACTTATCTTAGTTTAGCACTTGACCTTGTCCCTTTGGCTAGTTTCCCACCCTCACCATATAATGAACATGATTGGGAGGAATATGAATTGCTGGACGGTTGACTTGTATTTTACTTACTAGTCCTTTACATTTTTATTTTCTCTTTTTCTTTTGTGTTTTTGCATGTGTAATGTGATCCGTCATGCTATTCTATTTGATTTTATATCTTTGTGACATTCCCCTATTTGTACCTTCATTCTTCTCTATGTCATACATTGCTTTCACCTTTTTTTCTTTATCCTTTTTCTTATATTTTCCATTTCAAGATGATGTAATCCATTGAGACATTCATGTCTCTTTCATGGTGACCCAAAAGGCTTTATTTTTCTTTTCCTTTCCTTTTATCATTTCTTATGTTTTCCCTTTGGGGATGATGCAAGGAATTAAGAAATCCATGTCTCTTAATGATATCAAGTTTCCACAATCCATAATGTTTTAGCTAAGTGATTTTTGGATTCGATTGTGTGCAATTTTTTACATCAACGTCTTAGATAACACTTCATGATTCATGTCTCTTTCATGTTGACCCAAAAGGATTTCTTTTTATTTGCATATTATTTTTTGTTTTCTTTTTTTTTCCTTTTAGGGATGATTCAAGGCATTGAGACATTCTTATCTCTTTGATGTTTACCCAAAATTATTTCTTTTTCTTTGTCTTTTCTTTTTTATTTTATTGTGTTTTCCTTTTAGGGATGATGCAATGAATTGATACATTCATGTATCTTTCATGTTGACCCAAAAGGCCCCTTTTATTTTACCATTTTCACTTATCTTTTTGGCTTGTGTTTCCCTTTTTGGGATGATGCAAAGAATTGAGACACCCTATGTCTCTTCCATGTTGACCCAAAATATTTTTATTTGTTTTCACTCTCTGTGTGTCCTTCCTATTCTATGTATTTTGGGTATGATGATAGTTCCAAGATCTCTAACAAACATTGAAAAAAAGAACATACTAACCCCAAATCCATAGATCCCTTATGTGTTTGGTGTTTTCATTTTGGGGAAAATCCCTCTTCCTTTCCTTTTTCTCTTGCATGAGGTAACCTTACTCAAAAAATAATGACTAGGAATATGGCTTTCCAAGTTGTATTTTTTGTCTTCTTCCTTCTTCTTTTCATTTTTCATTTTCTACTTTAAATTAATTGCTCACATTATAGTGTGTAGAAATTCCTTTAAAATGGGGACATATATTGGCATTATTCTTTTGCATTTTTTTTCCTTTTCTTGGTTCTTAGTGCAACCTTTTTACTTCACACAATGTGTTTTGTTGTTTTGTGAATGACACTGTGTGTAATTTATTTCATGAGAATGCTCTATCTTAGCATATTAAATTCCTCACAGTGGCTCAGTGCGATGCATTGAATTCCTTAAGTTGTGAATTTTCTATTCTTTGATTGGTCCTCTCTTGGAGATATTAGGAACATTGTTCCCTAAGTTAAATACCTTGTATGAACTAAGGAAGACTCCTTTGAACATTCTTTTCATGTTTCATTTTTAGTTTTTTATATGGCCACCTTGCATAACATAGCTTGCATGCCTGTAGTGCCATCACATTTTTTCATGACCTCCAAGCAAACAAAGTTTTTCTTGGCTCATGAAGCTCAAAAAGTCATTTTATTTTGATTCCAGAGCTCCATTCCATCTCTTTCTAGTCTCCAGGTGCACACTTTTGATTTCATAATAACTTATGTTACAATTTGTTTGCATTTCTAGGTCATTTTGCATATCACAACATGTTTTCAAACATTTTGCATTTTCTTAGTTTTGCATTAGTAGTTAGTGTCTTTTATTAGTTTTAAGCATCTAGGACACTCCCCTTTGAAATATTTCAATCTCATTTGTATTGGAATCTCAAGGGATTATTATTGAGGGATCCCTTAAGGTTTTTGGTACCTCTATCCTTTTAGGTGCAAAACCCTATAAGTGTAAGAGAGCCTCATATACCCAAACATATTTTGTTTAGTATTATTTCAAAATTTCTTTGAAAATACTTCATTTTTATATTGTTTCATAGCGTAATCAACAAATTACCTTGTTTAGAATCTAAAAATTGCATTTACACATTGCATTTTAAGCCTCTTTCCATTTTGGGTTTGTACACTAAATTTGTGAAACTTGTATGAGGTTTAGAACTTGGTTTCCTATTAGAAATACTGTTGTGAGAAGTACTTCAAGACTCATTTCATCCCATGATACACCATTCACCATGGATCTTGTGTTTTCTAACTCTCTTTCTAATAGTGTTGATAATCAACCCTGTATGGATCATAGCATGTATACTTCATTTCCCATGACTTCCCTTCCTAAAAACAATTTTTCATAATGTTAACAACACCATCCCTACCATGACTAGTTTTACTCAATCTTTGGAGTATACCCAAAGTCAAGGTGGAAATTCAATTCCTTCTTCTACTATACCCATTCCCATTCCTACATGCACTAGTACTCAAGTTATGAAAACCATTCAACCTACTAGAAATGTCAACACTTCCTTAGGTATTTCTCAAGGGAATCCTTCTCGGTTTGTGTATCCACATACTATATATCCTCAACCAGCGACCCTTGCAAATTTACAATTCACTTGCCCTACGCATACATACACCACTCCACCTTACAATAATAACAATGATGACATCCTTAACACACTTTTACAAAGCATGTTATTCCTTCAAATACAAGTCACAACCCTAAATCAAAACAAAAATGCTCAACCTTCAAAATAGATCATAACCAACCCATTACCCCTAGAGATGTTGAGAACACCAATGCCATAAGGTATAGAAGTTCCTAGATTTTAGAAATATGGTGGGAAAGGAGATATTGTTAGACATGTTTCCACTTATACATCTCTATGTAGTGTTTTTATCTTTGAAGATAAGCTCTTGGATAAACTCTTCCCTAGTTCATTAAAGGACACTACTTTAGAGTGGTTTTCTTCCTTATTGAATTATTCAATTAGTTCATTCAATCAACTTGTTGATGCCTTTTAAAATTACTTTCACATTCACATAGGTTCTAAGATGACCCTAGCTAATTTAATGACATGCAAGAAAAATTATGATGAGAAAGTGACTGATTTCATAACAAGATACTAGGTGATTTATTCACAAGGTTGATGCAAGAAGTTGGGTCCACAAAAAGATCAAAACATGGAAGTGTTTTTGTTGTTTTTCAGAATTTGTCACACTTGGACTAAAAATTTGAGGCACTTACACAATGAATCTTAAAAAAAATAGTAATATGAAATTATAATTTTGAATCTACATTCCAAATATGTAATGTATTGAAAAACCCAAATGATAGCAATTGAATTTTGATTGGGATGTACAAAAACTACTTTTTAAAAGTCTTTTTTTAACCATACCATGCATGTGTACAAACACCACTTTTTGATCCAAATAAAAATATTTTGCTAATTACTTGTGGGGAATGATAGATCACAACATGAATATTGATGAGGATATTTTTAATATGTTTTTTTTTTAAATTTTTTTTTTAATTAAATTTTTATTGGCCTTAATTGCTATTTTTAAAAATCAACATTTACATACAACATAATTGGACCTAAACTAAACATTTTTTGAATCTTTTTTTCTTAATTGTGTAGAGAATTATTTGAATATTGATGCCATATAATATTTTTTATAAGAAAATTAACCAAACAAATGTTATTAAAAAATATAAAAAAATTGATATTTCAAGTGTATGGACTAGTTTTCTTAAAAATTAATTAAAAAATAAAAATGTAATCCAATCTTTAAAAATTCATATATTTGGAAACTAGACATGATTCTCTCTAATGGGTTTTAACTTCATAGATTGATTAAAAAAAAAATTTCCATTAGCCATATTTCCAAAGTTGGACATTTCTCTTGAACTTGCCTTAGTTTCTTATTTGCAGGTTAAAGGTTAAGGGTCAGGTTACCAAGCCTTTCTCGAGCCTAAAACCAAGGAAAAATGTGGGTTGGAGATTCAAAATTTAAAAATGTGTACACATTACAAAATGTATACACGTTCTTTATTTTCTTTATTATTTAAAAAAGTAAATAAATTTTAGAAATGCATGTGTTTTGTGTTACAAAATGCTCATGTGTTATTCATTACAAAACAAGTATGCATTTTAAAACATGTACACATTTATAAAAGGTTTTTAATTTTTGAAATAAATGACTTGCACATGTTATAAAATGCATATGAATTATAATATGTGCATTTTTTTTAGTGCATACATGTTTTTTAGGCTTGGGTACTCAGAGCATAACAAACACTTTTTTTGAACAATATATATGCATTTTCTGTGAGATTTTTTTTGGTTGAAACTTCCCCTCTTCATGGACCCAACTTATTTCTCTTACCCCATAAATAAAAATTAAGATTCTTGATTTTGACCTTTAATGAATATTTATTTACAATTTAAAAAATAAAATCCAAACCAAACTTGAGATGTTGAATTTCCCATCCTTTACACAGTTATGTATAACCCTTCATGATTATCATAATTTGGCTTAAGGTTGTGATGTGAAAAATCCTTCTATCCATCCTAAAAGTTCTTAATTTACACCTCAAAATAGTTACTAACCTTTCAAGAAGTAGAATAGGGTATTTTTGCAACTTAATTCCCCCCAACCAAATCAACAAGTTGATAGTCATGTGACCACAATAATGACAAAAAAATTGATATGGCTTTGCAGATAGGAATAGAAAATTTATTCCTTTACCTAATAGCCTCCATAATGTCATGTTGCAGCTCATGGAAAAGAATATGATTTCCCTATCTCCTATTGAGCTCTTGATCCTTATATACTATTACCCGCAAGCTATAGACTAAATTCTTTTTGCTAGTACCACTAGTAAACTGGACATGATATAAAATATTTTTAAGTGTATTAAAAATCTTGTGCAACACCTCATGAATTCTAATAATCTAAAAATAGGAGATGTGAATGATCAAGGTAATAAGTTTTTATCTCCTCATAACCAAAATTTATGAATATTTACAAATCCCATGCCAAAACATACTATTTCATTTGTCAAATCTAGTGAAACAAAGAATGATGTGATGAATGTTGAAAACATAAAAGATAAAAATATAGACAAAGTAGTTGAGGTAGTGGCATTTATTGAGGCTAAACCTCATAAGGGCTTAACCAAAATACCCCTTGATATTTATTTCTCACAAAAATACATACTTAAGAATGCACCCAGTGGTCCTCTTTACATAGCTGGAAGAATCAATTACAAGCCCACTAACGGGATATTAATTGGTACGATATGTGTGGAGAATGTGATTACTAAAGAATTTATATTTATGCATGAACTTTATCAAGATACATATGACAAACCAAAAGCATGGATCAAAATGGATAATTGTTTTTCTTGTCTTGTGATGGGATCAATAAATCTCCCTTTAAAAGTTAGATTGAAAAAATTAAGTGTCTCATTCACCATCATCCTATCATCAGACCAATTTTGTGTGAAATTAGGATATTCATGGCTTTGCTCCATCAGAGGTATCCTGTTAGTTGTACATAAATGTTTAAAGTTTCCCTTTGGCAATGAAATCTTTATTGTGAATCATAGCACAACTTTAATCCTGTATCTACTTCATGGAACTTTTCATTGTTGGTTTGATCCTACTGAACCTATGAGAGCTTTTGAGGACTACCTTTTCAAAGAAAATAAATTTTTTAAGGTGAAGTATATAGAAGAAATTATATCCATTATAAATATGCCTCCACCCATGATTGAGCCACCTATCCTTGAACAACCAATGATTGAACCAAACAACCTTCCAAACATCCAAGAGGAACCTATGAAAAATCCTCCCACCATTTCCTACAAGAGACAACTAGACAATAAAAAAAATCTTGTTGTGCCTCCTAAAGTAAAACAAGTCTACAAATCCAAAGTGAAATTGTTTGAAAAAAAATCCTATGGTTCCTTATGTTCCTCCCCTAAGGTAAGGAAATAAATGTATGGTTGAATAACCTACTCCTACAAAAACATAAATTGATAATAGATTAAAAAAAATCAAAATACTAGAGAGCATAATTATAGACATCATGTTATTAATCATATGTTACAAAATAATGAAAAAAATAGAAACATCAAAAATATAAATCTAAACCTACCTAAAGTAATCCATGATGACTCTATACCCTATCTGTAACATAAACAACAACCTTCCATGGACATTATCCTTTGACCACTTGTGATTAATCTAGATGATGACATTGATATTGCAAAGATTGATGAACAAGCACATGAATTCATTATTTTCTTCTTCGATGAACTTAAATGATGAGAAAGGTGTTGAACTTGGTGAATCTCCTATTCTTTCACTTGATTTTGTCCCTTTGTCTAGTTGTCTACTTTCCGCATACACTGATCTAGATTGGGGTTCAAACGACATATTAATAAATTGATTCACATGTGCCTTACTAGTATTTTTCATTTTTTTCCTTTTTCATGTTATTTATGTGATTGTATGTGTGTAATGTGATCCCCTATTCTATTTAATTTTGTGTATCTCTTTATCTTTTTTGCACTCATCTATATGTATCTACATTCTTCTATATGTTGTAAACATTTACCTTTTTCACTTGTCTTGTATTTTCCATTTGGGGATGACATAAGGAATTGAGAAATTTAGGTCTCTTCCATCTCGGCCTAAAAGGATTTTTTTTTTCTTTCACTAAGTATGTTTCATTCTTCCATTTCTATAAGTATTTGGCGAATGATGACATTTCTAAGCTCTATAAAAACACTGTAGCATAGATATATCGACCCCAAATCCATAGGTCCCTTATATATTTTTAGAGGCAACCCCTCCTTGCTTTTTCATGATGTAGCTTTATTTTAGAGACATATGACTTAGCATAGTGATTTTTAAGGAATATCTCATATCTTCAAAGTAAAAATTGGTTACTTTAAAGTAATTCTAACAACAATGCTATTAGCAGCTACTTTAAATTGGGGGAATACATTGATGAGATATTTCTACATTTCTCATGTTTCATCGTGGGATTTTCTTTTTTTCTTGTGATTCATCCCTTTTTTGGTGGTGTCAATGGGATTGATGTCCTCCAAGAGTGCGACATTTCTTAGCATACAACTTTCTTCTTAGAGGTGATGTGGCACACTACATTCCCTAAGTTGTGGATCTTTTACTCTTGAATTTTCTTGTCTCATAGATATTAGGAATGATGTTCCCTAAGAGGGATACCTTAGATTAACTAAGTGAAATCCTTTCAAAAAAAAAATTACTTTCATCTATTTTTCATAGGTGTTTGGCATAACATAGCTTGTTCAGCCCTATAGAGATTGAAACCCTAGATTCAGTGCCACCTATCATAACACACCTTGCTTTCGTATGGAGCCTTGCTTGCATTGTGATGCCTTATTGAATTTTTCAAGAGGATAGATTTTATATGCTATGGGAGCCTAATATGTTTCTCTCATTTTCCACCCCTTTTTGTTGCATTGTCATGTGTTATTGAAGTTATCAAAGGGATAGCTATGGTATAGTTAGTATGATGAAAACCAACACATAGGCATGAATTTCTCATTGCATGGAGAGAGATGTGTTAATGATTGGCAGCTTCAGGTTCATCCTTCCAGCCATGAATGAAGACATAAAATTAATTGGCTATTTATTATATATGAGATATTTAATGGGAATAATGTAATTCCAAAAAGGGCCGACTTCCTTTGTATTTAATATATTTTAATTATAATATTATTTCTCTCCTTGGCCGACCTTGTGCATGAAGAGGTGCGAACTCTCTCTCATTGCATATATATACAAGGTCATTTCTATTCTTTCATCATCAAGCAAGTTCGAATTATTCCTTCATTCAAGTGTGAATTTCTTCAAGAGTAGATTGCAATTTCTCTAAGTGCAGATTCAGATCACAAGGAAGAGCAGATTATCATTTGTTATTACATCTAGAGTTGATGCTGGATATTGGCCTTGTATTGGACTCATTGTAAATAAAATTATTGCCATTACTTATATATAAAAGAGAGATCTTTGTTACTGGGTTTTTCTCCCTCAAGAGGAGGGTTTTCCCAGGGTATATGCTATGTTTTTGTGTCTGATTTTGAATTAATTTTCTGTGCACTTATCTGATCACTAATTTAACATGGTATCAGAGCGGGTGTGAAGAAAGATCATGGTTAGATTTGTGCTTTCACATCTTATTCTATTCTTTGTTGAAGGGTCCTATCTATCCTCACTTCATTCAAAATGGTGAATGGATTGAAGATCGAAGATAGACTCGATGGAGCTTCAAACTACACCTCATGGAGATTCCAAATCATGCTTACATTGGAGGAGAATGATTTGGTTGAATTTGCAGAGTCCAAGGTTCCCAAACCTGAAGAGGAAGAAGAGAAGCTGCAATGGAGGAAGAAAGATATCAAAGCAAATAAGTTGCTAGTTGATTTCGTTAAAGACCACATCGTCCCTATTATTTCCAAGTTGAAGACTACTAGGGAGATGTTCAAAACTTGGAAGAAATGTATGAAATCAACAACACCAGCTGAGCTCTTGCGTTGAAGCAACAACTTCATCATGTGAAGATGTCGAAAGGAGAGACCGTGATCACATACTTCATGAAGATTTATGAATTAAGAGATCAACTCTCTACCATTGGTCATTTTGTTGATGACAAGGATTTGACTATGCTTGCCCTCAATGGTCTTCCCTCATCTTGGGAGTCTTTCATTCAAGGAATTAGCGCGAGATCAAAAATTCCCAAGTTTGATCGTTTAAGGGTGGACTGCATTCAAGAGGAGTCTAGGTTGGTTGCGAGAGGTATTGGTCAAAGCTCTACAAATGAAGACATTCATGTTCTTTCTGCTCAATCCTCGAAGAAGGAAGGAAAGGGAGGAAAGAAAAGATATTTTAAGAGGAATAGAGATAAGGGGTCAGATGGTGCTCCTGCATTCAAGAAGAAGTGGGACCTCTCCAAAGTCCAATGCTTTTGCTGTGACGAGTTTGGTCACTATGCAAAGGATTGCCCAACCAGGCCTAATCAGCATGCTTCATTTGCGGATATGAATAAGTTTTCTCCTCAAAAGGATTCTAGGGTATTTCTATTCTAAGTCATGGGCCTGTGTTCAAGCTGTAAAGGTTGTGTGTTGATCTGTGCTCAAGAGCAGCGTATCTTGCATCCTTTAGAATATTTAAAGAGATAAGTATTCTTTGTTTGTTAAGTTAAATCTTTTAGTTGGATCTTATAATTAAAGAGAGATTTGGATCTTGTAATTAAAAGAGAGATAGTGGTTTCTCTTGAATTGTATTCTCTAGCATAAAGATCCTTTGAAATTATTGTTTCATGCTAATTATGTAGATCTCTAAGTGTGACATTGAGATGGAAAAGAGAATTGCATTTTCGTTGTGATAGGTTGATCACGTTGATATCATTCTCTAATGCATGAACTGTGACTAGAGCCTTGACTCTTGGAGAGAGTTGGTTCTACTTGCTAATTGCATAACGCATTCAAGGAATTTGCAGTTGTTCAAATTGTCTTTTGTTGAGAGAAGTAAAAGTTGGAAGGAAGAGTTATATCAAAATCATATAAAGATAAGTTCTTTATTCCTTCATCTCTTTGATATATTTATTTGATTCACTTATTCATGTTGTATAACCTGAGATAGTAAACTTTGTATGATTCTACCCTTGATATTTCTTTGGATAGTTACAAACTGTAAGTAACCTTTCTCTAAATGCTTGCAGTTCACTGTTCTAGGAGCAAGAAGGTGATGAGAGACTACTTAGTAATGAAAAGCTTGAGGAATCTTGTGAGAAAGTCATGATCAAGCAGCCATGGGACTGAGCTGGTGGCCAGAGGGAGTTCACTTCCAGAAGTCTTCTTTGCAATCTCTGAAGCAAGGATCAAGAGGGAGTTTTGTAACTCACTGAGAAGAAGTGAAGATTGTTGTATTGAAAGGCTAGGTGCTAAACCCTTAGAGGATCCCTTCAGTTGCTGAGATCAGAATTGCTCAAGATTGTCTTCTAGATTTTGTCATTGATAGCTCCACAAACCTATTCAGAATAGAGTAATCTGGGAAGAGGTCAAGGAGAACTATCCTGAACTCTCTACAATACCAGAAGTGTGCATTGGAAAACTTTTATCTAAGTCAAAGTGTTGTAGGTAATCTTGGATGAAGAGGTCGGAAGATTGATGCATGTGCTTGAAGATTCAGAGGGAGTCTGCTGAACCTGAAGAAGATGGTAATCTTGTTGCAGCAATGCATATCCTGAGATACTTGAGTGGCATAGTTGGATATGGATTGAGATATTCTTTAGGTTGGGATCTGCTATGATATCCTGGTGTAGTAGGAAGTAGTCATCTGTGGCATTGAGTATAGCAGAGGCAAAGTATATTGCAGCTTGTATGGCAGCTCGGGAAGCAGTGTGGCTTCGTAAGCTCCTTGTAGGATTGTTTGGACAATCAATGGAGCCTACAATCATTCATTGTGACAATTAGAGTTGCATGAAGCTTTGTGTTTCATGACAGATCGAAGCATGTTGAGATCAAGTACCACTATATTAGAGATATGGTACTGCGAAACGCTGTATAGTTAAGATACATCAGCACTGATGAGCAGATGGTAGACATTCTCACCAAGCCTCCCTCCAGGATAAAGTTCGTGTACTTTCGAGATAAGCTTGGTATGGTGGAGAATCCAACCTTGACTAAGAAAGAGTCTCAGTATCAGTGAACCTGTTTAATGAGTTCTTCTCTGTGAGAGAAGTTCAAGGTGAAATCCCTTGTTAATGCATTTCTCTTTGAGATTTGAGGTGAAAGCCCTTGTTTCCACCCTCTGAGAGAGTCATGGTGGATGTCATGTGTGTGACTCCATGACATATTTTGTACTTGTGTTTCACCCTGGGAGAGCCATGGTGAAAGTCACGTTGAGGTGACAACATCACGCAAGTGATGAACACTTGTACTTACCATAGTATGGTTGTAGCCATTATGGTAGATATCGTGTTGAGGCGATATCCAATATCACGTTGAGGTGATATTCCTTTACTCACCATAGTATGGTTGTAGCCATTATGGTAGATATCGTGTTGAGGCGATATCCAATATCACCTTGAGGTGATATTCCCTTGTTCACCATAGCATGGTTGTAGCCATTATGGTTGTTATTGCATTGAGGCGATATTTGACATCACGATGAGGTGATATGTCTTGAGCAGTTGGAAGTACTTTCCCTAGCTGAGAGGGAGTGTTAATGATTGGCAGCTTTAGGTTCGTCCTTCCAGCCACGAATGAAGACATAAAATTAATCGGCTATTTATTATATATGAGATATTTAATGGCAATAATGTAATTCCAAAAAGGGTCGACCTCCTTTGTATTTAATATATTTTAATTATAATATTATTTCTCTCCTTGGCCGACCTTGTGCCTGAAGAGGTACGAACTCTCTCTCATTGCATATATATACAAGGTCATTTCTATTCTTTCATCATCAAGCAAGTTCGAATTATTCCTTCACTCAAGTGCGAATTTCCTCAAGAGCAGATTGCGAATTTCTCGAAGTGCAGATTCAGATCACAAGGAAGAGCAGATTATCATCTGTTATTACATCTAGAGTTGATGTTGGATATTGGCCTTGTATTGGCCTCATTGTAAAGATAATTATTGCCATTACTTATATATAAAAGAGAGATCTTTGTTGCTGGGTTTTTCTCCCTCAAGAGGAGGGTTTTCCAAGGGTATATGTTGTGTTTCTGTGTCTAATTTTTAATTAATTTTCTGTACACTTATCTGATCACTAATTTAACAAGATGAAACATAAGCATGAATTTCTCACTAAGCCACTTTATTGGAAGATTCACCTAGTGGACAACCTAGTGTTTTTCTACCTTAGAGTGAGCACAAACCGATAGCTTAGATGTGTTCTACATTGTGTTAGAAAATATAGGCTTGATCTTATTAGTGTTTGATGTTGTATGATTGTGTATATTTTTCATTTTTCCATACATAAGTGGTTTGAATGTCCACATTAGTGTGAGTTTTTCATGGGGTCATACTCTCACTAAAGTGGGGGAGAAATGTATTAGTGGAAAAATTATCCCTTTTTCATTATTTTAGGAATAAGTAATATTAAAATAAGTCTAATTTTTCCTTGATTTGGTGTTGTAATGTGTTTTACACATTCACATTAAGTTTAGGGACCTTTTTAACTAAATGCACTTAATTGTTCTTGTGGACATCGAAAAAGTAACCCTTCTACTTTTTTTGTCCTGTTTGGGTCCTCCTTGTGACTTTGGCCTAGTTGTACCTTGATTTAATGTTGTAATGTGGATAACACATTCACATTACGCCTTGGGTCCTAGTGAAGTAAAATAATTCAAGTGGTACGTTAATTAAGTGTTGTAAAGTGTTTTAACACACTTTCACACTTTTCTAGGGTCTTGTTAATGAATTTCATTTAAATAACCTCTTTTATCTCTTACCAAGCCTTCTTTCAAAGTATTGTAAAGTGTTTTAAAAAAAATTCACTCTTTTCTAGGCTTGTCATCATTAATTTGACCCTTTCTTATAATTTATTTGGCCCCATTATACACTTATAGGCCTTACTTAAGTGTATTTTTTAGAATAATCTTGTTAAACACCATTTAATACATCTTAATTTTTGACACCTACTTAAAATTCCTAAGTGGGATCCATTCCCCACTAGTGGTGAATGAGTCCCATTTGGCTCAAAAATAAAAATTATTTCAAAATTCTAGTGGAATATTATTCCCTAAGACCTAAGGTCAGCCTGTGATGTGGTATTTTTTGGAAAATTTTCATAATCATGTATAAATATAGGGTTTTTCCTCTCATTTTCATCTCCAAAAAATCTCCTCAATTCTCCTAGTTTCTAATCAAGAAATCAAGTGATTTTGCATTCAATCATTTTGTCTACAAGAATATTCCAGTACTTTGGAGCCATTGCTTGCATATCTTCTGATTTATACTTCAAGAGTTTGGTGAGTTGTAGCATTGCATGTTGTTCATTCATCATTCTCTTTTCATTTTATTTCATTTTTAAGGGTTTAATTACCAAATCGGGGTTTGATCAAGGAAAACCCCTATTCACTAACCCTTGATACTTTTCCCCTTCTTTCCATGTTTTTTCATGTATTGTATGCAAATTTGTCAAAGAAAAAGGTGCAAAAAGTTGTCAACAAATTTTCAAAGTCATTAAAAGTGTTCAAATCCCTAAAAGATGCTTGGAGAATACCTATAGGTCAAATTCTACATTTTCAGATCGAAAAACCAATTAGGAGTTGAATTGTAGACCGAGAGCTATAGATTGTACCCTTGACTTTCACAAAATCTAGAAGTGGACTAAGTTACCATTAGTGGTGTATGAGCCCCACTGTCTAGCCTGAAAAGTGGTTTTCTGTAGTTTTGAGTATCATTTTGTTTGAAACCTGTTCTGGTAGAATTTCCCAGAAATAGGACTAAGTCACCCAACTTTGTGTATGAGTCCCAATGAGCTTTAACAGTGGTTTCTGCAAGATCTAGAGCTCCTCTCCATGAATTTCTAGTTTCCAATTGCACCTCTTCAATCTCATTAATTTTTTTAATAGTTTTCTTGCATTCTTAGGTCTTTTTGCATATCACATTTTATTTTCAAGCATTTTTCATTTCCCTAGTTTTGCATCAATAGTTTATATTTTTTTATCACTTCCAGCCTTCATAAAAACCTCCTTTGATATATTTCAATCACTCTTGCATTTGAATCTCACAGAATTGTTCTTAAGTGTGAACTATGTGAAATTAGATTTCTCTTCCTTCATTCCCATTTTAGATGTGGATAAGGAATTTGTGCATTCCATTTCCATAGTTCACATTTTGGAGAACCCGAATTTTCAACATCATATTTCTAATTCAAAGTACATTCACATCCTAGGAATAGCTTACATTAATATTGCATTTTATTTTGCATTAGTGAAAAGCTCATATAGCTTTCCTTTTTGCCTTTCATTTCATTAAAAAATGACAAAAATTTTCTTATTCATACTATATGTACATCTAAAAACCTAAAAATCATAAAAACCAATTAAATTTTTTTGAAAATTTTCAAAAAATCACTACCTAGATGCATTCTCCACCCTGGTCAACTTAGTACAGTTGCATATTTTTCACTACATTTTTTGAATTTACTCTACACTTTCTAAGTTCCTATTTATTGTTTTTTCATTTAAGTTTTACATTCCAAAATTTTAGTTTTATTTGTTTCATTCTTGTTTGTTTACATTGCATGAACTTTTGGAGTCCTATTTCCAATACCTTAGTGAGAAGAAGTTTAAGACTCATGTCATCTCATGATAACAAAATCATTGTGGATCTTGGGTTATCTAGGGCTTCCACTCCCAGTATTGGAAATAGCGAACTAGGCATGGATAATAGCCTTAGCAACTCTTTTCCTTGAGGTAGCATGAATACTAAAACAAGAACTGATGATATTTCTAAAGTGAAAATCATTCAAATTCATGAGGAATTAATCCACTTACAACACCAATTTAACCTTGAAAAAAATTCCACTACTTCAATTACTACCATAGAAACATTCATTGCATGTTTGAAAGTGATGGAGGTCTTGACCTTGTTAAAAATATAGTTCAAATGATTGGAAAACATCTTCCTTCAACCTCTAGTGCTTCTATGCCAACAAACAATGTCACAAGCCAAGGAGGAACTTCACTTCCTCCTCCCTCAACAATAGCATCCATGCCTACCTATACCACTCTTCAAATAACAACAACAATGCAAAAAGTTAGTAATGTGATTCCTTCCATGGGTATTCTTACTAGCATCCCTAGTTCCTATGTGGCATCACATGTTCTCTCTTCTTCTGTATTACCACCTATAAGAATTAAATTCACTTGCTCTCCTACTACATATATCCCATAACCACTTTCACTTCCACCTCATACCAATTCTACTAATCCTCTCATAACACAACTTTTCCAAACTATTTCATCCATGCAAAAATAAATCTCAACCATAAACCAAAATCAAAATGGCCCACACACATATTATGTTAGAAGCATCCCATTGTATTTGGAAATATTTCAAACTCCAATGCCACAAGGAGTTGAAATACCTAAATTTTAGAAGTATGGATGGAAGGGTGATACTTCTTACCATGTTATTGCTTATACGGCCTTATGTAGTGATTTTGTCCTTGGTGATAAATTGGTAGCAAAATTGTTTCCTAGGACTTTAAAAGATATTTCCTTGGAATGGTTCTCATATTTATTGAAAAATTCATTTTGTTAATTTAATGAGCTTGTTGATGCATATCTAAACCATTTCCAAGTACATATTACTTCAAAGAATACTTTGATTGATTTCATGAGATGCAAGAAAAATGAGGAAGAAGAGATAACTGATTTTATCTCATGCTCTAAATCACTTTATTCCCAAATTGATGTCAAGATTCCTAACCCACATTTTCAAAAGATGTTTATAGAGAACTTGCAAACTAAACTTTAGGAAAAACTCACTATGATGAAATTCCCCTCCTTCATGCACTTATGTACTACCATTTGGGATTATCACAATTCAATTAGTATTCACGATACAAGGTCCACTTGTAGCTGAACTGAGAAATCTAAGCTTGCTAACCACAATAATTCCCAACCATTTAGAAAAAAAAAAAGGGTTCTTATATTTCAACCCCTCTCAATAACCAACTCAAACTATCAACCACCAAATAGCAGTTGTTAAAACCATAGTGCCCTTTTGTTATGGAGATAAAAAAAGACAATTCACACCTCTACCTAACACCCTTCATAACACAATGTCCCAAATTGTACAACAATAAATGATTACCTTGCCTACCATCAAAGCACTTGATCCTACTAAGCCTTTACTTCTAAACTTTAAATCCAACAGTTATTGCCATTATCATTGAAAAAATGAAAATGACACAAAACATTGTAAGAGTCTTAAACATCTTGTGCAAGACCTCAATAATTCTAGTTGTTTATCCATTACAGGTGTTAATGATCAAGGTAATAATTATATTGCACCTCTAAATCAAAACCTGCAAATTTTCACTGATCCAATGCCCAGACACAATATTTCATTTGTCAAAGCTAGTGAAACTACAACAAATGATGTGATGAATGTTTCTAATTAACATCTTGATCCTATTCCACATATTACCCATGTTGATCCTATTCCATGCATTATCCATGTTGATTCAGTGCCACATATTACCTATTTTGATCCTATTCCACATGTTACCCATGTTAATCCTATGGATGAAATTATAGGCATGATAGATGTTATCCCTCGTAAGGGCCAACCTAAGAAATATCTTAATATTTCTTTTTCCTTTAAGGACATAATTAACAATCTCCTCGATAGTCCTCTATACATATCCCATCGTATCGATGAAAATCCCATTAATGGGATACTAATAGATCCCTCTTGTGGAGAGAACACGATCACCAAGGAATTTTTGGTATTACATGACCTTTATCAAGATGACTCTGACAAACCAAAAGCATTGATCAAGACACAATGTTTTTTCTTACCCTATGATTGGATCGATCACCCTTCCATTACAAATAAGAACAAAAACATTGGATGTCAGATTCTCCATCATCCCATAGTTGGACTAATTTCATTTGTGGCTAGGCCATCCATTTCTTTTCTCAATGAAATTTCTCCCTTCAGCTATCCACAAATGCTTAAATTTTCTATTTGACAATGAAATATTCATTGTCCACCATAGCGGCTTTAACCCCTTGTCTTCCAAAGAAAAATTTTCCTTTGAAGCCTTTTGGCCCAAGCCCATGGAGTTGATAATGCCACAAAAAAGACTTCTTTTTCAAAGCTTACCAAATATTCAAGGAAAAGAAAATAGTACAATTGTCTCTCTGCAACCTATCCCTATCAACCTCCTACAACCCTATAATAGATGAAACAATTCTTCAACCAAAACAATAATTAAACAACCAAGACCAACCAATACTAGAGACTTCCCCAAAATCATCCAAATGGCCAAGATATAATGAAAGCAAGTTTGTCATGCCTCGTCAAATAAAACAAGTTTATAAAGAAAAGGAGAAAGGGGATGAAATCCACTTTCTCCTATGGTTCCTTCCATTACTCCCCTTAGGGAAGAAAAAGAACCTATGGTTGATCAACCTGCTACTTCACAAACACAACTTCACAACAAAACTAAAATTCATTGATGTGTTAGAGAGCGTAGGCATAGATTTCGTACCCTTGCTTACAAATAATTAAACAAAGAAAATATAAATCCACATTTGATAGAAGCAATGCATGATGACCCTCACCCAAACCAAAAAGAAACAATCCCATACAACAATCACAACAAGAGGTACACTCTTCATTAGAAATTCTCATTTTTCCTCCTATTGTGATTAATTTTGATGATGATGACATGATTACCAAAATAGATGAAGAGGTGCATAATGAATTGAACACATTTTTTTCCTCTTCCATGAGCTTAACCAAGAAATATCCTATATAGATTAATGAACCTAGTAGTTCTCCTAGTTTGAAACTTGCTCTTGTCCCTTTAGCTAGTTGCTTTCCCTCACCATATAATGAACATGACTAGGAGTTAGATGAATTTCTCGATGGTTGACTTTCATTTTCATTACTATTATTTTACACTTTTATTTTCTTTCTTTTTTATTTTGTTTGTTTTCATATTCATAACCTGATCCCTCATGTTGTTCTGTTCGGTGTTCTCTCTCTTTGTGACATTTCTCTATTTGTACCTTCATTCTTCTCAATGTTGTACATCACTTTTTCTTTTTTCTTGGGTTTTACTTTTGGGGATGACTCAAGGAATTGAGACATCCATGTCTCTTTCATGTTCACCCAAAAGGTTTTTTATTTTTCTTTTCCTTTTCTCTTGTCTTTTCTTGTGCTTTCCTTTTGGGGATGATGCAAGGAATTGAGACATTCATCTCTCCTTAATGTTGATCCAAAATATTTTCATTTTTGGCTTGTGTTTTCCTTTTGGGGATGATGCAAAGCATCCAGACACCCTATGTCTCTTCCATTTTGACCCACAAGGTTATTTATTTTTCTTTTCTTTCACTCTCTTTGTTTCATTCTTTCAGTTCTATGTATTTGGGGAATTATGACAGTTCTGAGATCTTTAAACAACATTGCAACAAAGAACATACTGACCCAAAATCCATAGATCCCTTCTATATTTAGTGTTTCATTTTGGGGGCAACCCCTTTTCTTTTCCTTTTCCTTTTCCTTTTCCTTTTCTTCAAATGACATAGCCTTACTTGGAAACATATGACTTGGCATAGGGATTTCCAAGTTGGATCTCATGTCTTCTTGCTCTTTGCATTTTTCATTTGCTACTTTAAAGTAATTTCTCATAGCATAATGTGTAGCAATTCCTTTAAAGTGGGGGTATACATTGGCATTATTCTTTTTCATTTTTCCTTATCTTGGTTCTTAGTTTATCCTTCTTACTTCATACGATGCATTTGTCACTTTGTGGATGACATTGGGTGAAGTTTCCTTCAACAACATGATCTATCTTAGCATATTTCATTCCTCTTAGTGGCTTGATGTGACACAATGCATCCCCTAAGTTACGAATATTATATTCTTTGATCAATCCTTTCTTGGAGACATTAGACATAATGTTCCCTTAGTTAAATACCTCACATAAATTAAGCAAGACTACTTTGAACATTCTTTGCATGTTACATTTTTCATTTTTTATATGGCTAGCTTGCATAACACAACTTGCATGCCTCTAGAGCCATCACATTTGTTCATGAGCTCCAAGCATACAAAGTTTTTCTTGTCTCATAAATCACAAAAATTCATTTATTTTGTGGCCACTTTCATGTGTGTGAGTGCATACCAACCATGAGTGCATTTTTCTCACCTTTTAGGCCTTCTCACCTAGCAAATAGCCATGATTTTTGTTTCCTCAGAGTAAGTATGTGTTCTCTAAATAAACAACCTATATCTAATCCACATAGTGTTGGACATATGGTCTAAGCTTGGTATGACTCTTTATTTTTCCTTTTTTCTTTTTATTTCTTTCATCTTTGTCATTGTGTGCTTGTGCCTTGTCCTTATTCTTGATAGCATGTGTGTTCCCTTTGCACTTATGTTGGTTTATCATGAGATCTTGATCCTGGGGTCTTGATCATCCCTATTGATCATTGTTGTCCCATCTTAGTAGCATTGGTTCATGGGAACCCTTCTTGATGTGTGTTGATCTACTTTAGTGTGAGTTTCAAGTAGGTTCATCCTCTCACTAAAGTGGGTTCTAAATGTGGACACTAAAAAAGTAAACCTTCTACTTTTTTTGTCCCATTTGGGTCCTCCTTGTGACCTTGGCCTAGTTGTGCCTTGATTTAATGTTGTAATGTGGATAAAACATTCACATTAGGTGTTGGGTCCTGGTGAACTAAAAGAATTCAAGTGGTACATCACTTAAGTGTTGTAAAGTGTTGTAACACACTTTCACAAATTTCTAGGGTTTTATTACTATATTTCATTTAAATAACCCCTTTTTATCACTTACCAAGCCTTATTTGAAAGTGTTGTAAAGTGTTGTAACAAAATTTCATGCTTTTCTAGGCTTGTAATAAGTAATTTGAACCTTTCTTATGCTCTATTTGGCCTCATTATACACTTACAATCCTTAGATAAGTATATTTTAGAGAATAATCCTATTAAAAATCATTTAATACATCTTAATTTCTTACACCCACTTAAAATGCCTAAGTGGAAACTATTCACCACTAGGGGAAAATGAGTCCCATTTGGCTCAAAAATCAAAATTATTTCAAAATTCTTGTAGGATATTCTTCCCTAAGACCTAAGGTAGGCCTATGATGTGATATATTCAATAAATTTTGCATAATCATGTATAAATATAGGATTTTTCCTCTCATTTTCATCTCCAAAAAAATATCCTCAATTATCCTAGTTTTCTAATCAAGCAATCGAGTGATTTTGTATTCAAGCATTTTGTCTACAAGAGTAATCAAGCACTTTGGAGCCATTACTTGCATATCTTCATATTTATACTTCAAGGGTTTGGTTAGTTGTAGCATTGCATGTTGATCATTCATCATTCTCTTTTCATTTCATTTCATTTTCAAGGGTTTAATTACCAAATCAAGGTTTGACCAAAGTAAACCCCTATTCACTAACACTTAACACCTTTTCCCCTCTTTGCATGTGTTTTGAAGGTATTGTGTGTATATTTTTGAAAGATAAAGGTGCAAAAAGGTGTCAATTTTTAAAAGTCATTCAAAGTGGTCAAATCCCTAAAAGAAGCTTGGAGAGCACCTACAAGTTTGATTCTACAGTTTTGGTTTTGGAAATCTATTAGGAGCTGAAGTGTAGACTAGGAGCTACAGGTTGCACCCTTGATTTTCCCAAAATATAGAAGTGGACTAAGTCACCACCAATGGTGTATGAGTCCCACTACCAAGCCTAAAAAGTGGTTTTTTGCAATTTTGAGCACCCTTTTGTCTAAAACTTGTTTTGACAAGATTTCCCTGAAACAAGACTAAGTCACCCAATTTGGAATATGAATCTTAGCAAGCTTCAATAGTGATTTCTATAGAATTTCAGAGCTCCTCTCTGTCACTTTCCAATTTCTAGGTGCACCTCTTCAATTTCATTAATTTCTATTATAGTTTGTTTGCATTCTTAGGTCATTTTGCATATCACATTGTGTTTTCAAACATCTTGTACTTCCCTAGTTTTACATCAATAGTTTATCTTCTTTATCACTTTCAACCTTAAAAACCACCTCCTTTTATAGGTTTCAATCACTCTTGCATTGGAATCTCATGGAATTGTTCTTGAGTGTGAACTTTGTGAAATCAAATTCCTCTTCCTTCATTCCCCTTTTTGGTGTGGATAAGGGAAGTTGTGCATTTCATTTCCATATTCAACAATGATTTATTTAGGGTTTTGTAAATTGTATCTCTACATTTTCACACTAATCTAGGGATTTATTAATTGATTAAAGTTAATTGGGATTAATTGACCCCTTTAATCCAAGATTAATTAATTGTAAATTTTGAGAGATAAAACCCAACATTCATAAACACCATTATGCAACACTTAATTTTAGGTGTTTTTCCTAGGTAGGTGACCTAGGACCAATTTACAACATGGAAAATTATTCCTCACTCAGTCCTAGGACCTTATTTTTACATGACAATATTTCACATTATTCGAAGTGTGTCCTAGGTGAGTGACCTAGGACCCCTCCTTGAAATATGTTTATAGTGGTAATTTAATGATTTGAAATCCATAATTCAATATCATCTTGTCATATTTGAATTTCAATAATTAATGATATGATATGTATAAATACAAGGCTATTTCATGTAGTTTCACCTAGAAATTTTAGGTGTTCAAGCATTCTAGAAATTTTATGAGATAAAGAGCATTCAACATAATTTATAAGACATTCCAGGGCATATTGTTGAAGATTATTGCAACAATCAAGAGGCATTTCATCATGTAAAATATTTAGTGCATCATGCACGTTGTTTAAGCTCATGTGTTGATGTAGTGTTCAAGATCAATCAAGCATTCAAGGTATTGTTTCTAATCAAGTGTTACGATCAAGATTTACATTCATCGAGGCCAATTCATGCAAGATTATAGATTTATCCAAAGTTTCAATTAAGAATTGGTGATTTGTGACATTTCATTTTGTGCATTCATCACTCCTTTATGCATTGTTTCATTTCAAGGTTTAATTACCAAAACAGGGTTTGACCAAGGAAAACCCCTATTCCCTAACAAAACAATATTTTTCTCTCATTTGATGTGTGATTGTAGGTTTTAGGTTGAAGATAATTTGGAAAGAAAATTTTCAATAGTTTTCAAAGTTCTCCAAGTTGCAATGAAATTTCTCAAATCATGGAAATTGAGCTACAAAATTCATTTTCGGCTTTCCAACATTGCTTGACTAGAATGTGAAAGTGAAAAATGAGAGGAAAAAAACATAGAAATATATTTTCAAGAGCCTTAGCTAGGACCCATTCGACATAGGGTGAATGAGTCCTCACTAAGGTTTGAAAAATTACTTTTTGTAAAATTTACAAAAAATTTAACCCTCTCCATCTTTTCATTTTTACTATTGTTTGGGTCTGATTTTATTTTTACTACTCATTTCAAAATCATTGCTTACATATAAAATATATAAGAATAAGAAGGTTCCTCATTTTGATCCATTTTGGTGAACCCCCATTTTTCAATATTTCAACATTGAATGTGTGTCATATCTCGATTTCATTAATGTATTTTAAATATTGAGAAAATTGAAATATTTGGAAAATAGAATTTTTCATTTTTATTTATGGAATTTGATAAAATGAAAAAATCAAGAAATGAATATTATAAAATTTTCTAATTAAATAAAATTATTTCATGATATTATCATTTAAAGGTTACTAATAAGTGGAAAAGTGTAATATTTTTTGTGTAATAAATAGGTTGAAGGATGATATCTTGATTTAGGTATGTGAGCTTAGCTAGATGACCATGGTAAGCAAGAATCAAATAAAAATCTCACACACCATAGTAGATCATTTGTATTCGATGCGAGAAATTTCAATTTATGAAAATAATGAATCTAAACATTTTTACCTTACCTTGTTTGATCCAAAATGATATTCAATAAAAAAATTGGAAAAGAAACTCATTTCTTGAAATATAATTATCGTGTGAAAAAATAATTGCACTATTTTCTCTTTTAAATCAATTTGCATTTATATTTGAACATGGAAAAGAAATGGATAAAGAAAATATTTATGCACCCCTGAATATATGTGCATATGTATATAATCTTATGGAAGGGAATTGCACATATAAATGTATATATAAGTATAGATGTATATATATACATATACATACATACATATAAATAAATATGTGAGTATATGACTATTTTCTTCAGGTTCCTAGTTTTTCTTTTGATGGAAAATAATGGAATCATGGAATAAAATCTATAACTCCCATCGTTAATTGGATAAGGTTCAACCCCTTCCATGAAAAAGGGATTAAGTCAACCATCAAAAATGGGTGAAGTGGTTGGCTAGGTAAGGTTATGGAGATAGAGGAATTCAATACCACGATATCCTAAAATTAACAAGAGGGGATTTAAACAAAAGGAGAGAAAATGGTAGAAAAAAATCTAGAAGGACTAATCAAGGAGGAAAAATGGGGGATTAGAATTATTTTTCCAAATTTCATCACTAGTTTCATAGAGAAAGAGGTAATGTGAAACCCATATTGATGTTTTCTTAATATCAAATGTTATTTTCTTCATTTTGCATCTATGTCATATACTTGTGTGAGATAGATGCCATATGTTTACCTCTATTTGTCATTTTTATCAAACAATGATATCTCAACTTGGGTCAAATCCTTCAAAACAATATTCTATTATGACATGCTTTGCATGTGTGGGTATTGGATAGATCCTTTAGATGAGTTATACCTATATACTCATCTTTTAGAGGGCCAAGGCCATTTGGCCAACTTTTGTAATGTACTTTTTTAATAACGTTTACAAATTAATGTATTTTATTGCACAATATCATTTGGTGATTGGCATGTATTAATCTATCACTACCTTGTGGGTGCCCTGTCTTATAACTAGGTGATACAGATCGCTAATGGTTGGAAATAGAGAACGAATTGTATCCTTTGAATGTTTGTTTATGTTATTATTCAACCCTTTTGATAATAAACAATGGTAAATACCATGCATGGAAAAGATAAGGTTTTTACTATTCTTTGTTGGTAGAACTCAGTGTTCTCTATGAAGGTTAAACTATGAAGAATGAAGTATCATTCTATAGCAACTTGGGTCGAATGATTTCATTATTCAATGTTACTTCTTAACAAACAAGTCAATGTTCATGTAATTTTAAATTCTAATAGATACTATGAAATAGTATTTGACCTTCTTATGGCCATAGGATTTAGAAACCCTTTTGGATTATCTTGCATATGTTTGTGTATGTTCATATGTATATATACATATATATGTATAATATATATATGCATTCTTAATTGTGTTATCACTGTCAATTTGCTCTAGTGTTTATCCATGGTCCAAGAATGACCCACTATGCTAATTGTTATATGAGAACTATATTGCGTGCTTCTATACAAATGAATACCCTATTGTAGCTTAAATACAATTGAGTTATATTGAAGACTATGTTGTGGAATTGATAGCATGTTATCATCCTCTTGATAACATGCATATCGATCATTTTTCCTTTCAAATTGGAAACTTTTTTATAGCTCATAATAGTTATGTTAATTTGATTTATTGAAATTCTTTTATGCATTATTATATTGGAAAGTCTCAAATTGAACAACAAATATAAATGATAAACCTAAAACAAACAACCCTAAAAAAATAGAATTGGAATAGATTGAATGTATTCTTCCTTTCTGAATGAATTGTTTGTTTTCTCTAGTAAAGATTATTAGGAAGATTATGGGTATGTGTAGGATCATGATGGGCCAAAAAGTGGCAATATGATGGGTATGTGGCTGAGGACTATATTTTTACCCAAAATTGATGAAACAAAAGGGGTTTTTAAAGGAGATTCTCAACTTTCCATCGATATAAACTATGCTTTACTTTGAATTTAACAAGTAACTATTATTCATTTTCTATTCAAATTATGACTAAAGTCCTAATTGATAGGTTGATTGGAAACACCTATAGTTGTCAAATCGTATCACATTTTTTGAATCCAAAACATTCGTCACATTCTATGATTCGTATACTACAGGATTAAAAATATAAAAATTGAATTTCATGAACTTTTTATCAAGTTAAAGTGATCATACATACAAGTTTTTATATTTTAAAAAAATTGTAATAAAAAAATCATAATTAATTATTTACTTGGAAAAAAATTACAAAAAAATATGCATCACATCGGGGCATGAGTCCTCTACTTATATCTAAAACATTATAAAAATATATTATCATTTTATTTTGGTTAGGGTGGCTAGACAAACACCTACTTATTTTTTCCCTGAAATTTAAGTACCACTGCATTGAAATTTCAAATTTTCACCAAATATATATATATTTTTAAAAATAAACCTAGTAGTTTAGAAACTACATTCAATTTTATACAAATTCTATTCTTACATATTTTTGAAATAATATAAATAACTTATTCGAATTTTTATGTCAAGTTGCCTAACTCTGATTCTTTTGAATTTTTTGCCACTTAATGGCCTATTTTTTCCATGATGATCCTACACATACCCTTATTAATAAATCATGTTGGTTAAATGTATGTGGATAAATGTCTCTAAATTAATAAATGAAGCTTTGAACAAGTTCGCATTGAATTTTTTTCAATATGGAATTCCTATATGTGAAGATTATTTATCTTTTTCTATTTAGAATGTATACACATTCTCCAACCCTGTTCACTTTATTCATATATGTGCATGTGCATAAATGAATCATTTATGAACATGAACATACATGCAGTATACTTTTCGATTCATCTTGATTAATCTTTGAGTAAGGGTTTTAGAATTAATTGCAAAGAAAGGAAATGTAGTGATAGAATAGTATATATTTTCAACATGTAAATGAATGACTAAGATGGATAAATGAATGTTTGTGCATAATTTAAATGACATTTTTAAGGAAAATTAATGAAATTGAATGATACATAAATTCAATGGTAGACTATAGCACACTAGAATATGATGCTAATAGATGGTATAAAAAGGAGAGATACCCCTTTGATATGATAAGATTTTCTTCTGGGAATGGGTGCCAAAGAGTGTAGATTTGCTTTTCCAAATCTAACCAGAGTTGCATTTTATGCAACATGAGCATGGCCAATATTTGTAGTCATTTTATATATGTATATATGGAATAGAATATTTTTGTTTATCCTCTTTGTGATTTATTTTTTTACCTAACACAAAACTTGCATATTCTAACAAAATATATAGAAATGCATGTTGTTAGGCATGCATAGATTCTACCTTACAAATTGTATCTCTTGCTAAGTGTTTCATGTAGGGTCGAATATAAATTGAATAACTAAAGAATTTTAGAGAATCAACACTTCCTAATTGGGTGGAAAGGCACCTCAATCATGTTCTTGTCCACCACTGGAGGTGAGTTGTCATAAGGAATCATATCATAATTCTATATGTAATTTTATAATTGATGAAATAGAATATAATGATGTAGTAGAAAGAAAACTATGTAATTGAGAATTAACTTTGAGGCATTGAATGCCAAGTCAAACTTGTATCTAACTATTGATATTTGGAAATGAATATTCTTTTATTTCATATTTATTGGTGATTTATGATCATAAAAGTGTGAAATAGAATTAGCTATGGAATTTGTGTCATAAATATAAATATTCATAATGTCAATTTTTTTTAATTGTAGAAATATTTGATCATTTACATTTGGTATTAGAGCTTGAGGTTCAACTCTAGGCCTATGAGCCCATGAAGACTGAAATAGGGAATAGTAGACCCTTAACTAGATTTGAGATACCTAGAGAATGATCAAATTTGAATTGGATGTAGGAAAATGGGAAGTTCCAAGTCAAGAAGAAAGAAGGAAAAAACTAATAGGGCTATATAGAAAAAAAAAAATTATTAAGGAGAATCCAAAAATTGAAGGCCAATGTGAGATTCTTGATGGTGAAACTCTACCACATGCCCTCACATGTCTCAAACTGGAGGGAGGAAAAATATAGAGAAGACCAAATGAACTACTAATACCAAGAAACCCTCTACATTTAGAGATTGGCTAGTAGGATGTAGACCAAATGCACCAGTAATGACTAAGGAGGAGATTGAGTGATAGTCCGCATGTCCTACCTCACCTGAGAGGGAAGATGTAGATTTAGATGAGGATCTCGAGGAATGTCTTGTTTCTGATAATGAGGGAACTGCTTGGAGTAGATTTAAAAAAAAAAAATGAGGATCAATGTACATCCAAACTTAATATAAACAAAGAAACTATTTTTTTGATTCAAAGCCATAAAGCTTCAAGGATTGTCCTAATGAAATGAATGTGTATATATTATTATTATTATTATTCTAGGCTTTCCTATTGAGTGCCTTGTATGTCACATATGAAATAGAATAAGCATTAAAAAATGTTATTGAATGCTAAATGTGACTATGATGCAAGTCAAGTATGAGTCACCATCCAGTGACCACTAGACAAGATGTCAGTGGTAGTGGGTAGGACAATGGGCCAAGCAAGAGGATAGACCAAATCTTGGAAATATTGAACTGGCAAGAAACTCAAATGGATCATTTGGAACAAGATGTATGAGGGGTATGGAAAGATAGAAATCTCAAGAATAAGGTGCCCAACCATGGAGAAGGGGATCACAATCAAGGTCAAATTGAGGAAGTACTAGGTAAATATCTTAAGAAGGTAGTACCAACAAAGTTTGATGGCAAGGCCATCTGAGATAGAGTTAAGGCTTGGATCATAGAGATGGAGAAATATTTTTGGCTTCAAAACTTGTTAGATTAAACTAGCGTTTCATGGGTAGCAGATCAATTTTTTAGAGAGGAAACTAATTGGTGGGACAACGAGAAGGCCTAAGGGATACTTTTGCAAGAAGGGATTACTTGGGAATTTTTCCTTATTTTTTTAAGAAAGAGTTGGCTACCATAGATTTTTTTAATAGGAAAATGACTAAATTTCAAAATATGATCCAAGGAGGCCTGACAGTAGTGCAGTACTGAGAGTAGCTTACCAACTTGCTTAAGTATGTGCCACCATATCAATTTGATGAGTGTTTCTGGATTCAAAAGTTTATATTAGGACTGAGACCCCACATTGGAGCTCAAGTGGATCTTCAAAATCCTCATACTATGGAATAATCTTTTGAGAAGGCTATTAAGAATAGAAGTTTCAGTAGTTTTCCAATCTTCACAAGAGATCAGACTCTAAGCCTCGGTTCTAAGAAAAAATATTTCAAAAGGGTGATCGATAAAAGGAAACAATTCTCATCAAATTATAATCTTGAAAAGTGAAGGAGAACCTCTGAAAAAGGAATAAGGAAACCAAGGAAAAATGAATAAAAGGGCTAATAAGGGTAATGATACCTATAATAGCACCAAGGGGCACTCAAAAGAAGATAAGTCTGAGACTCAAAAAAGAACCACATAACGGATATTACACTTTTGCAGATATCATTATGCATCTAAGTACCCTCAAAAGTTGAGGTCACAGAAGGAAGGAAACTAGTAGCAAACCCTACAACAAAAGATCCATTGAGTGATGGATAATAGGAAAGTAAAGTATCGAGCTTCTTCGATATGGTTAAAAGGAAAGCTATATGGCTGATCCATTTCTATTTTGATAGATATTAGAGATACAAAGTGTTTCATAGACCCTTGAATAATTTCTAAGCTACTCATTCAACTTGGTTATATGAAGAATTCATGATTTATTTAATATGGGAATCGAGTGGATTGGGTAGTAGATTCATGTCTCTTTTGTAGTGATTTGGAAATTCTGAACTTCATGACCCAAGTTAACATTTATGTTGCACTCTTAGGATCCTATGATGTAATATTAGGAATAACCTAATTGACTGAGCACAAGGCTATTATAAATTGTGAGGATAAGATGGTGAATTAAATGGATGGCTATGGAAACCTAGTTGAGATACAAGGGGTACAATGACCCCTACAACTTAGACTAATCTCAATATGCATCTTAAAAGACATCAAAGGAAGGTTTTTGTTATATATGTTGTACATTTCAGTGAACCAAACAATGAGAAACCATACCTTGATGACTATCCAATTCTTAGGGATTTTTGAGATGTGTTTCCTAAAGATCTCACCGAGATGACTCTAAAGAGAGAATTTGATTTCTCCATTGACTTAGTGTTAGTATTCAAGCCATAGTCTAAGACCCCATCCAATATGACCACCATGGATATTTATGAATTAAAATCCTAGTTACTCTTGAGAAAATTTGTCTCAACATTGCAATTACATAAGGTATTGTTGATATTTTATTAGCTTGATTTTCCCTAGAAAATAACCCTAATTTATGACTGAACTATATTATGGTTGTGTATTTTGATGTATTTTGAGAGCTTGATAGTGGTTGCATTGCCTCTAGATCTCTAAGTTGTGATACTCTTGTGAGAAACTTTCTCTACAAGTATATTATAATCTTTATGCGTGCTAAATAATATATTAGGAAGCTTTTGGAGTGTGAGTTTTTTCTCTCAAAATGGTTTTCCCCATGTAAATCACTATTTTATGGTATACATGATATTTTTGTTTATTTATTTTTATGTTTCTACAATAGTTAAAGATTTCAACATATCACAATTAAATTTGGTGTTTCTTGCTCATAACATTCAATGAATGAAAACTAGGTTTCAACCCTATATGGGTCATTCCTACTTCAAATAGGTAAATCAACACTAGGAAGACTCTAAATGTAATGATGGTGAAAATAATAAGTGTTGGAAATGGACAAGAAATTACGACTAGAAAACTTCAATTGTTTTCTTGTCAAATTTACCCTAGGGCAAGTAGGGCATCAAATTGGTTTTTTCTGGTATAACTTGTGGAGAAGACCTCAAAAACAATTTAAAAACCATTTTGAGTAATTTTTTTTGGATTTCTTGAACATATCCAAAACTTAGGTATTGTTGTTTTGTAACACAAGGCTCCAACTTAGATTGTCCTTCCTTGAAGCCTAAAAACATGGGGGCAACACATTAAGTTTTGTGGACATAAATTTTAGTGCAGACACAATTTCCAAAATGTATACATAGTTATAGATACCTATTTGGGCTTTATACAACATATGTTAGAAACAAAATAGGTTACTTTGTACAAAACACTTCAAAAATGGATTGTTCTTCTACCAATTAGATTAGAAACATAAAGAAATCCGACTAAAGGCATCACCAAAAATCTTGAAACTACAATCTTGGAATAAGTAAATACACACAAAAATACTCTATCTCATACAATTTTAGAGTTTTTCCGCAATGGGAATGGAGAGAAATTACATTTTAAAGTCCACCAGAAACCCTAACTAAGGTTATGGACAATTTTTAGTAAATTGCCTATAACTTTCTCCAAACTTAATGAAAAACCACCAAACAAGTTGCAAATGAAAGGTGATTCATTCCTCTACAAGATAAAATCATGTGAACTTCATAAAAATTCCATACAGGCCATACAAAATGAAGATAATAGGCAAGAATATGGTAAAACTCAAAAAATTGTGTTTATTTCTTCATCAAAACTTTCATTACATGTTCTCCAACCCTTTGTTTGACCACACAATAAATTTTTAGACCTTTCCTAATCATTTAAAATGGTTCAAAACTTATTTTTCAAGTTCCAACTATTCAAATTCCTCATTTACAACTAATGAATCTTCATATTTCATGTTTTATGTAGTTTTGAAACAATGACAATATTTTTGCAAAATTGACAACTTATGCAACTTATGCAACTTAACACTCCAACCCACCTAGCAACCTAAAATAGACTCCAACACATTTAAAATGGTCTTATTAGACCTTATTACATCTTAAGAACTTTAAAAAAAAAAAAAAAAAAACCTTTTACCTCTCTTGGGCATGAAAAGCTAGGTGCCCCTTCACCATACTCCCAAGGGGAAGAAAAACTCAAGTCCACTTGAGTGTAGGTTTTAATTCTCTTCTCGGTCTTCAATTCTTCAATAACTTATATTTCATCTCTACGACTTTCCCTACATCCTTTTTCTTCTTCTTGTACCATCTCTTACTGAGCATCTTCTCAACTTCAAGGTACCAAAAATTGATTTCTTGTTCATATGCCTCAATACCATCATCGATGTCTCCATCTTCATCATTCAAATACAATATTCCAGTATATTCATCATCTGTAAAATCATAAAATTCAACCATTACCTCCATTGTTTTTGTAACATCTTCTTCACCATGCGGTGCATAATAGTCTACATACACTACATTCACTTCTCCCTTTTCTTATACCCTTTTTCATTTTCATTTTCATTTGTTGCACTTGTAAACACACACTAAGAAATATTGTTAGAAACAACATTTTTAGACCCAAGGGACTCATTTTCTTCAAATTTTTCCTCTTCCTTAGATGTCTTAGGCTCTTCCATCATCATCAAAGACTCTCCAAGGTTTGGTTCTACTACCCTCTCTTGCCTTCTTCTCTTCAAAATAATATTTTTGATATGCCATTTAACCTTCTTTCTTATTGACCAATGGAAACCTTTTTGTTGGTTTTCTCTCTCAAACAACTGTTGCATCTCAAGCTCCATTTTTTTTCATTTCTTCCATTTTTTTCATTTTTTCTAATGTGTGCCTCAACTCTATTATCTCTTGCTACACTTTTATCTATTTTTTTTCTCATTTTTCTTCTTCATCTCACTTTTCTCTTTTCTCATAACTAGCTTCTTGCTTGTTACCTCCATACTCTACAAGTTTTCATGGATAAATATTCTCAAATTTTCTATTAATTTTTTTCTCAAACAAGTCTCTTTCACCTTACTACTTCTTTTCTTCATGATACCTCACCTAGGTTTCCTCCTTTCTTCACTAGCTAGTCTTTTGGAATCCAAGTTCTTTGCTTCAAACTACAAAAATAAAAAATAAAAACTCCAAAATCCTTTTTCCAAACCTTTTAGGCTATGATACTAATTTGATCTAGAAGAGGGGATATTTCATGATTTCAACATCTAACAACAATATTTGATGTTTCTTGCTCATAGTCTTCAATGAATGCAAACTAGATTTCAACCCTAAATGGGTCATTCATGCTTCAAAAAGAAAATAAACACCATAATGAATCTCAATGGAATTATAATGACAAAAAATAAGTATTAGAAATGCATAAGAACTTAGGTCTAGCAAACTTTAATTGTTCTCTTGTTGAATTTACCCTAGGCCAACTAGGTCAACAAATTGGTGTTTTTTTACATAACATGTGGATCAGATCTCAAACCCACAATATAATTTTTATTTTTGAGTACCCTTTTATTATTTCTTGAACATATCAAAAAATTATGTATAATTTTTTTGTAACACAAGGCTCAAACTTAGACTATCTTTGCTTGAAGCCTAAAAATATAGGGGTAGCAAATTAAGTTTTTTGGCCATAAATTTCAGTGCAAATATGATTTTCAAAATGTAAATGCAATCCAAGATACCCATTTGAGATTTATACAACATATATCATAATAAAATTCATTTACTTTGTATGGAACCCTTAAAAAATGGACTATTCTTCTACTAATTATATCAAAAACAAAGAAATCTAACCCAAGGCATCACCAAAACTCGTGCCAACCAAAACCCTAGAACCTGCAATCTTGGAATAAGTAAATAGAAACAAAAATAATCCATCTCATAGAATTTAATATTTTTTCACCATTGGAATGGTGAGAAATTACATTTTGAAGTCCACTAGAAACCCTAACCAGGGTTCTAGACACTTTTTAGTGAATCACCTATAACTTTCTCCACACTTAACAAAAAACCACCAAACTAGTTACAAATGAAATTTTATTCATTCCTCTACAAGATACAATCATGTATAGGTCATAAAATTCCATACAAACCTTACAAAAATCAAGAGAACAAACAAAGACATTATAAAACTCAAAAAATTATGTTTCTTTCTTCATCAAAATTTTCATTACATGTTCTCCAAAACTTTGTTTAGCCATACAATCAATTTTCAAACCTTTCCTAAAATTTTCCAATGGTTCACAACTAGTTTTTATAGTTTCAACTATTTAATTTCCTTGTTTACAACAAATGACTATTCATATTCCCTATTTTTGTAGTTTTACAATAATGACTATATTTTTGCAAAATTGATAATTTATGGAACTTGAAACTCCAACCCACCTAGCAACCTAAAATAGAATCCAAGACATTTAAAATGGTCTTCTTAGATGTTATTACATATTAAGAACTTCAACAACACAATGAATTAACCTTTTACCCCTCTTTGGCATGAAAACCTAGGTGCCCCTCCACCAGTTTTGCATTATTCTCCTCTCAAGATTAGTGTAGAAAGTTGTTACATTACCTTACATTCCTTATAAGTGGTATCAGATCCTATTCGCCTTTGGTTTTAGTTGTGAATTGTTGGCTTTTTTGAACCAATCTGTATTTGAGTGAGAGATTTTGTAGAAGCTATGTTGTGACCTCATTACATGAGTTTTCAGATCTAGTAAGTTCATCAGGGAGAATAGAGATGGATAAATTTTTTGGAAATAATTTTGAAATGTGGAAGCTAAAGATGGAGGATCTATTGATAGATTGATATTTGTGGGATTCTATTGATCAGAATGTTTCAAGGCCTATAGATCCTACTCAATTTTCTCAATATGATAATATAGATCGTAAAGCCAAGGGTCTAATCACATTATGCTTGGAAGAATTTGTTTTAATCGATTTCAATGAAGATATGTTTTCTAAAAAACTGTGAAAGAATATTGGTGAGATATATCAAGTTAAATCTTTACTAAACACAATTTTCTTGAGGAAGAAATTATATTCCTTGAGAATGGAAGAGGGTGGAGGAATTATATACCACCTATAATAATTAAATATGTTGGTAGCTTAGTCAAAATCATTTGGTGTCAAAATGGATGAGGAAGAGAAATGCCAAATCCTAGTTTTTTTTTCTTGATTTGTGAGATTCTCTTGTTACAGTTATTGGGAGTAATTCTACTATGTTGAAGAATGAAGATGTGGTGGTTTCTTTTCTTTCTAAAGAGATGAGGAAGGTATCCATCAACTCAAAGTAGACCCTCAATGTTTGTGGAAGACCTAAGGAAAAAGGAAAGAAGAATGAGAAGCATGAAAAATCCAAGTATTGGGGAGATCTAAGTCTCTTGGAAAGACCAAAGTTATTTGTTGGAACTACGGTAAGCTTGGACATGTTCATAAGGATTGAAAAGAAGAAAAGAAGAAGAAAAAGGAGAAACTTGATTCTGAGTCTGAGTCTGAGAAGGAAGATGGTGACACATTCATTGCAGCTTTAGCAACTCGTGTAGGTAATGATGCATGGTTAATTGACTTAGGTGCATCTTTCCATATGAATTTTAATAGAGATTGGTTTTTTGAATGTGATGCATTTGATGGATGTAAGGTGCACGTGGGTGATGATTCTCATTTAGAAATTGTTGGCCATGGTAAAGTTAAAATTACATTTCCTGATGGTAGAATAAGAAGGATTAATGGTATGTTGCATATCCCTAGTTTAGCACAAAATTTGATATCTATGAGAAAAAAAATATATGTAGGTGTGTAGGTAGCGTTTTCTGATGTAGGATACAAGATGGTCAGAGGTACTACGGTGATTGCTAGAGGTGTCAAATATAGCACATTCCATAAGCTTGATGCATGCACTATTGAGTGCAATAGTACTTTTGAGGAAAGTAAGCTTGTGTAAGAAGTGATGGTTTTAACTTTAGCAGATGGTCATGGATTTTGGGTACCCAATGGTGCTCTTTCTTCTAAAACAAAGTTAAGTGTAGAGAAAATAATGTTATGGCACTAGAGAGTTTACTACAGAGGAATCATTGAAAATAATGTTTTGGGTGCCCAAGGACCTTGAAAAATAAAAAACTTGTTGAAGTTTTTTCTTATCATAATTTTGAATTTGATTTCAGTGAGCATCATATTTATGTAAAACAAAACTATGTTTAGTTTTACTCGAGTTCTCATAAATCTTGTGGTGTATTGGATCTTATTCACTCTAATGTGTTTTGTCTTATAGATGTTCCTTCAATTGATATATCCAAATATTATGTTTCATTTATTTATGATTATAGTAGGACATGGGTATACTTTCTAAAGAGTAAATCTAAACTTTTCAATTGATTTGAAGAATTTAAAGCAATGGTTGAGTTGGAGAGAGGAAAGAAAATATTTGTTTTAAAGATTGATAATGGTGGTGAATTTTTTTCTAATGATTTTGATAGATTATGTAAAGATTGTGGTATTCATGGATAGAAGACAACTCCATATTCTCCATAAAAAAATGGAGATACAAAAGGAATGAATAGAACACTAATGGACAAGGCTAGGAGTATTGATGATCCTAGTTTTTGGTCTAATTTTGGGTAGAATCTATAGTTTATTTATTGGAAGTTGTCATCGAATTTGATGTTAAATGTTGATATTTTCATAATGTTTCCATAAAACCATAGACATTGGGCTTAATCCTATTTCTACAAGTTTTAATGATATTAGCATAGTATGTGCATTATCTATATTGATTTTACATGTGGTTAATATATTTTCCTTGAGGTGGTTATAGATATGCAATTATTGTCTGTATTAACATTTCCATGTAGATTTAATTTGAGGATGCTAAGTTTTGGGAGACACCGCTAGTTGGGTATGCACTGTAACATCTAGCAAAGGAATCACTCAAAGGTCAAAGGAGGTAGACAGAAGAAGATTCCTCATGCAAACCGAATGTAATCACCTTGTAGTGGAATTTAATGATTGAGCAAATGTAGAAATTTCTATTGAGCTAAATTTGTGTTTGGACCTGCATGTCTAAACAGATTCCATGCAAGTGTAACCGTCGTTGCTCCACTTTCTTTTTTTTCCCTAAATGGAATCCTCCCAATCATGGAGTTGACTACCTTGTCTAGTTGATAGTATAAATAAAGATCTGATGCTCCTTCTTAGGGGGGTGCATGATTTGATATTTTACTTGCACTCTTAAGTTTTTAGTAATAACGATACATCACTCTTTTGTAATCATGATTTGAAATGAATAAAATAAAGTTCTAAGTTTGAGCATCTGAGTTCTCATTAGTTTTATAGGATACTTATCCAAGGGGGCCCACATGTGAGTAATATTTCCTTGTAGTTTAGTATTAGTTTTGTATTACTTGTTGTCTAGTAATTAGTTAGAAATCTTGCACCGACTGTTCCTGTAGCCACTAAAATTTTGTTATGTTGCTATTCCTGCAGCCAAGGTAGATGGAGTAGTGCACTGTTTATTGCTTAGATTTTCATTTTTTGTTATGCATTTTAGTTTGATGTATTCTTTTATTGATGATTGAAATTTATGGTATTCCCTTCTAAGCAATTTACTTTTAGCATTGTGTGTTCCTTAGCTATAGAATAAAAATGAATACTTTGGGTTCCTAGTGCACACATTGTGCTAGCCCATTTCAAGTTCATGTCCCTAGGTTGACAAGTTAAATGCACCTTCATGATGATTGAAATAGCTATTTAGGTTAGATGTCCAATCTCTGAATCATGGTTGTAAGGGATTAGTTATTAAATCATTGTAAGTAGCCAACATTTTTGGCACCATTTCCAGGGATGGTGTCAAACTAGTAATTTCTTTAGAGTCATTGGTATTTTTTATTGTTGTAGTGTTTTTGGATGTTGTTCTTAGTATATCCTCATTTAATAAGTAATGACCCCCCTTATTCTTTACCAATTCTTTGTGTGAGCTGGCTGATAGTGAGTAATACCGCATGCATAGAGGGAGGAGAAGGGATGCTTATGGGGGATCTATTCCTATCAATCCTAATCCATTACAGTTAGTTGAATATCAAAACCTACCAAGAGAATAAGAAGAATATCTACACCCCTTTGCAAATACATTTTCTGATCTAACTAGCTCTGAAGTCTCCTTTGAAGACCAAAATCAGCTCGAGAACCCCTTTGCTTTGGAACTACATCAAGTAGGAATGGGTGATGCAAACGGAAACAAACATAACCAACCAAATTTTCCCTTCCCCATTCCCCATCATGATGAAGTTGAAAAAATTAAGAATATCCCTTCTTCAATACTCCCCAAGTTTTATGGACCTATCACAAAAAATCCTGATACCTTTTTTTTTAGTTTGACATACTTTGCAAGAGTTATGATTATACTACCGATTTCCATAGGCTTAAGTTATTCCATACCACTTTGAAAGAGGTTTCATTAAGATGGTTCATGAGCCTAGGTAGAGATATCATGAGAGCTTGGGAAGACATTAAGAAAAAAAATCCTTGAGAAATACAAGGAATATTGTAGGGACAGTGACCTGAGAGGAGGTGACATTTTTAGGATGCAGCAAAAGGAAGATGATATCCTGGAAGATTATATTGCAAGGTTTCTATTTTTGCTAGAAAAATCTTCACACCATACACTTAATGAAGACTCACAAAAGTTTTTTTTTCCTAAGAGGAATCAATGATAGATGTACTGATGCCTTGGACCTCATGGGAGTAGGAGATATCTCCCCAGTTCCTTGGGAAGATATCAAGAAAATATGTCAGAACTACTCTAGGGAAGCTTCAAACAAAGGGAGAGCTTATCAATATTCCATGGGTAAGTCAACTACTGATGGAGTTTCAAGAATGGAGATGACTCATTTGCTGGAAAACTTCAAGCAAGACATTATAAATAATCTAGCTACTTAGCTAGATACGCTTAAGAAATTGAAGCCATTCTAACCAAAACAATATCAATTCATAGAAAGGATTGACAAAGATATTACTAGAAGTTGTTTGGGCCTATAGGACAACCTGGAAATCAGCTACAGGTTCACTCCATTTGAGTTGTTTTATGGAAGGACAACCATGCTACCAATTGAATTTCAATATGATTCTTAGGGTTGTAGTAGATTTGGGAATGGATATTTTTGAGGCACAAAGAGACATAATCATGTAGCTAAATGTTTTGGATGAGATAAGAAGAGTAGCCCTGCATCATACATAAGTAATGCAGAATTAGAGAATCAAGTGGCATGACAAATTTATCAAGGATAAGAAATTCCAACTAAGAGATTGGGCCCTGCTCTATGACTCAAGATGTAAGGAAAATGTAGGAAAATTACAAACAAGGTGGCTAGGACCATAGGAAGTTGTTGATGTCTTTCCTAATTGAGCTATTCAGCTTACTACTATTGACTATGTCAGATTCAAGTTACTTGTCAATGGTCATCGCCTTAGATTATATCACAAGCCAACTTCCAAAGACAAGTTCCTATAAAAATTCATCTAGCATTCAACACCTGAGCTTCCTACAATCTAAGGAAGTGGACCTAGTGTCCCTTCTTTTGGCTAATTAAGGTATGTACTTTCCATAATAAAGACTTCCAATCTTGTGGAAGTCCATTTTTGCATCCATCCACCCATTCACCCAGCCATCACCACCATTCTCTATCTTCCATCACTTCATTCCACCTCATGTCACTCCACTTCATTTTCATTAATTGCTCAATTTATTCCATAAAAAGGTGAACGATACTTTCTCCATGATCTTTGTAACAAATCCTCCACACATTCAGGTATGTGCACATTAATTCCTATTTTTTAATCATTTTTAAAGTGCATTCATTTAATAAATGTACGTCAGTATAGTTGTTCACATAACATGTCATTATTCCCTATAAAATCACCACTCCCATCTCACATGGGTAGAAAAATATCCAAATTTAGGTTGGGGAGGGAAGAAAAAGATTCAAATATATTGTCGATGTGTCAATTTATGCTAGGCTATGTTAGAAAATTTAAAATGATCCAATTTTAAATCTGAGTAAGAGGACAAATCGCATGTGTGAAGTGACACTAAATGCAACTACCATTTCTTCCCATCATAATTCTCATTTATCACTCCTTTTCTTGCCATTTTTGACCCTATCATAATCCTGAGTTGCAAGAAAAAAGGTAACACAAAAGCAAGAGAAAATTCAGTCGATATCAACACTAAAAATTTAATAGGTATTGTAGGAAGGTGTTTGTCTTTTAGAAAAGAATTAAATGAAGGAATTTTTGAAGAGTGATAGTTGATTGTAGATAATGGGAGGACAGTTAATTCTAAATGAGCCCTTGGTTCATGATGTTTTATTGTAGAATTCGCAATGCCTAGCTGAATTTAGAAACTGTGGATGGTTAGATTACTTCTTGAAGTTGGATGGCTTTCATGAAAGCATTGCACTAGAATTCACCTAGAAATTTTTTGAAGGAGAAGCCACTGTAAAAGTGTTGGAGGTTGTGGAAAATAACAAAAGAATTGTAGAGGTTACAGGGTTACCTGTTGATGGAAAACATTACCCTACCTCTAGAGACACCAGGTAAGCTAGGGACAAATTTACAATACATGGTGACCCTCTAACCAGTGTGGATAAATAGGGTGAAAAAGGAACCTCTCTTGCCTGAACCATGGAAGCAAGCAAACATATACATTATAAGGTATCTCACCTATGAAGGTCATCTATCAAACCTACATTCAATACATTTCAAACTCTCGAGTCACATGAGGGACAAAAGGAGGATGAATGTGCCTAACATGCTATACAATCTTCTCTTAATCATGGTGGTCGAGACCCAAATATTGGATGATATGGATATGTTTTTGATATGTGGTTGTCATTTATTTCAACACTATTAGCATTTGGTGTATCAATTTCTATATATGTCGAGGATATTGAGAAATTTGTAAAAGAAAGTGTTATGCGTTCTTAGTGGAACCATATAGGTCATGATGGTGTACTATTCTATACATTGAAGACTAGCTAATTTGGATTACATGATTTATTGTTGATTTTATCTAGATCATCTATCAGAAGTTTCAGAGGTCCATGTGAAGTTTTCAGTATGTTGTGGTTTGACAGTGTTTTGTTGGTCTTTGTTAGTGTTCTTGAATGAAGATGGTGTGATTCTAGTTATCACGATTGGTGAGGATGTTTCTCTATTTTTTCTTGGTGCTCTCATATGTCTCTAGTCATTCTCTATCTCTGTGGTACATCCACATTAATCATGTGCTCGTGGTTGAAGATCTTTTCTTGTGCATGTTTAGTTTTTCATGTTTCTTCCTAACATGTTGGTGGTAGTGTGTTGTGGATATTCAAGGTGAAATTAATTAAATTATTTTCATATTGGAGATGTTAATTTGGGCCTCCACTATGTTGTGGCCGACCTTGGTGGATTCACATTAAAATTTTATTTGTAAATATCGGCCGACATTCCAAATATATTTTATTTTTCTTGGTCGATGAAGTTGTGATGGAATCTCATGTAGTGGATATATAAGGGTGATTAGTTCATTGATGAAGATGATGCTTCATGTGGTCCCATGTGTGTATGTGCAAATATCATTCTATTGCAGAGCAAAGTGTGAAGAAGTGTTGATATTAATTAGAATTGTAATCAGGCTTCTGCATAAGCTATTTTCTCAGTTCATACCCTCTAGATTTTTAATCTAACTCTATTGGGAAGTGAGCTCCTTTTATAATTGAGCAGTGAGCTCTAGGTAGTGTGTTTGAATGCTTGTGCATTTCCCTTATTATTTCTCATTATAATTTTATTAGAGTATAATCTTGTGGAATAACATCCATCATGGTTTTTCCTCTAACAGGGTTTCCACATAAAAAATATTTGTGTTCTTTGTCTCTTTGATGTGTTAATTACTTGTGGTTAATTGCTCTTTCATAAAATATGAGATTAAGGTTAAGTTAGAAAAGTTTAAATTTTTATGACAAATGATTTAACCCCCCTCTTAGTTGTATATCCTTGTTTTTCCAACAATTGGTATTAGAGCCTATTGCTTTGAAGAAGTCTAACAACTTGGGGTGATCCAAGATGGCAACATTCAAGAAGGAGAGTCATAGATATGATGGCACTAACTATTCATTGTGGAAGATTAGGATACAATGTCACTTAAGGTGTATTGTTGAAGCCTTTTGGAAGATCACAAGAGATCCATATACTATTCCTCATAATGGCCCCTGTACTACTAATGAGATCAAATATGTTGAAAGTAATATTATTTCTATTGAAGATTTGGTGAGTTCCTTGATAGATTCGAAGATGGCTAATGTGATAGGTCTACAAAAAACTCATGAGATTTGGATGAAATTGGAAAATTTGTATGAAGGAGATGCACAAGTGAAGATGGATAAGCTACAAAGCTTGAAAGGAAAGTATGAGAATCTAAAAATGGGTGAAGATGAAAATATCACTTCTTTTATGTAGATAGTAAATGAGATAGTGATGGGTATTAAATGTTTCTGTGGTTCTATGTATGAGGATGAAATTATGGTTAAAGTAATCAGATCCTTGCCTCCCTCGTACAAAAATGAAGTTTCATGTTATTTAAGAGTACCAATCAGTAAACAAGATGACAAGAGATATGTTGATGACGAAGGCCGATGCCTTTGAGATAAGTGAATAATGTGAATCTACACTAAAGAATGAATCTACATTCAAGGCTACTATATCTAGAAGTAATAGGGAAAGATATAGTCTGGGAGAGATTTCCAAAAAGATATCCAAGTATGATGAAGAATTGAAACAACTTGAAGACAAAGAAAGGGAGGTAGAAGAACTGGAAGCACTGATTCCAAAGCAAGAAGGAAGAGGAAAAGGTAAGTATGAATATTTATTACCTATTAAATGTTTTTCATCTAGTAAAATAGGTTTTCTTGCATCAAGATATCTTGAAACAGTTCCTAGATCTAAGCCTAAGAAGTCTATATTCCCAAAGAGATGCTAATTTGTTGTAGAAGCAATTACTGATGATGATTCTAATAAAGATAACAATAAAGATAATGATTGGGATTTCATTGCAACCATTGAAAATAATATTGTGGCCATTGAATCTAGTAAAGATGAAAAAGATCTTGCAGTTCAAGTTGAAGAAAAAGATGTGGATGCTCACATCATATGACTGGTGATAAAAGAAAATTTATGAGTTTAGAAAAAGTATGATGATAGAGTTGTAAGATTTGGAGATAACAATGCTAGTGTGATTCATGGAACATGATCTATTTTCCTTGGTGGTAAGGACAACACTAATGATGTCCTCTATGTTGAATTCCCGAGGTATAACTTGTTGAGTGTTGGATAGATGGTTCACAAGGGATATAATCTTCAGTTCAAATATGGAAGATGCAAGATACGTGGAAGTTCTAGGAACATGATTGCAACATGAAAGTAAACAAAAGGTAATATTTTTCTCCTGAATACTGCTAGTGGAAGTTGTTTAATTGCTTAAGTAGATGAAAGTTGGTTGTGGCATAGGAGATTGTGTCATGTAAACTTTGACAACATTATCAAGATAAGTTCTACTCAAGTAGTAAGAGATCTACCTAGATTAGTGAAGCTTGCTAATGTAATCTACAAGGAATGTCAGATGGGTAAACAAACTAGAGTCTCATTCTAAAGAAAATAGTTTCATTCAAATAATTTGTTGGAGCTTCTACATATTGACCTTTGTGGTCCATTCATAGTCAAAAGTATTCATGGAGAAAGGTATTTTATGGTGGTTATTGATGATTACTCTAGAATGATTTGGGTTTCCTTTTTGAGAGATAAATGTGAAGCATTGGAGAAATTCAAAAGTTTCAAGGCTATCGTAGAAAATGAGAAAGGTCTAAAAATAAAATTCTTGAGATCTAACAGAGGTGGTGAGTTCATTTCTAAGGAGTTCAAATCTTATTGTAAAGAGCATGGAATGAAAAGACAGTGCTACCTGAACCCCTCAACAAAATGGAGTTGCAGAGAGAAAGAATAGAACAATTATGGATGCTTCTAGAACCATGTTGATGGATGGAAATGTGTCTCAGATGTACTGGAGTGAATTCATAAGCACTATTGTGTATACCTTGAATTGGGTAAATGTGAATGGAAATTCTGGTAAGACCCCTTATGAGTTATGGTTTGGTCAAAAACCTACTATCAAGTATTTTAAGATCTTTGGAAGCAAGTGTTATATCAAGAGAGATGATGATATATTAAAAATTTATGCTAGAAGCGATGAGGTGATCTTCCTAGGTTACTCCACAAAGAGAAACACCTATCGATGCTATAACAAAAGACTGAGAATAGATGGTTGAGAGTAAAAATGTTAGAGTTGAGGACTCTGTCAAATCATCTAGATGATGCAGCTATGATTTAGATGAAGACACCACAAGACAAGGGAAGAACACTCAGACACTGAATCTACTTTAGATTATTCCATATGTTCTGATGAAGCAACCTCAATTTTTTCTAGTCAATCAAGAAAGTACAAAAGCATAGACAAGTGCAAGTGTAGAAAGATCAGAAGAGTTAGAAATCCAAGTAAGTCCCAAAACTCCAAGATATGTAAAGTTGAATAATTTTTAAAGTAAAATCATAGGAGATAAGAGTAAAGGAGTGAAAATCAGAAGAAAAATAGCAGAAGAATATTGTCTGATTTCAAATATTAAACCTAAGAATTCCACTAAAGCTTGTCAAGATGAACACTAGTTGGAAGCTATGAAGGAAGAGTTGACACAGATTGAGAAAAATGACACGTGGCTATTGGTTCCTAGGCCTAAAGAAAAAAATGTGATTGGTACTAAGTGATTATTTAGAAACAAGCTGAATGAAGAAGGTGAAGTGGTCCAAAATAAAGAAAGACTAGTATGTAAAGGTTATTCTCAAATGGAAGGTATTGATTTTGAAGAAACCTTTGCCCCTGTAGCTAGAATTGAAGCTGTGAGATTATTTCTTGCTTATGTTGCACACAAGAATTATAAAGTCTATAAATGGATGTGAAGTCTACATTTCTAAATGGAGAACTAGAAGAAGTATACATTTAACAACTAGATGGATTCTAGCTAATAGATAAGCGAGATATGGTTTGTAGAATAAAGAAAGATTTGTATGGACTTAACCAAGCCCCTGGAGCTTGGTCCACTAGATTGGACAAATATCTACTAAAGCCTAGATTCACTAAAGGTAATGCTGATAGCAACTTATACTTCAAGTTAGATCATGATAAGGAGTTGATTATAGAAAGTTTTGTTGATGACATCATTTTTGGAGGTGATGACAATCTATGTATGAAGTTTTTTTATGAGATGAAGAGTGAATTTGAGATAAGCATGATTGGTGATATTAAGTTCTTTCTAGGATTCCAAATTACACAATTGGACCAGAGGATTTTCATATCTCAGTCCAAATATGTGAAAGAACTACTAAAGAAGTTTGGAATGGATGACTCCAAACATATTGTTACTCCCTTGGTGATTGGATGTAAGTTGACATTGAATGATGATTCTCCAAAGGAAAATCAAACTAGGTATAGATCAATGATTGGTGGATTGCTCTACTTGACATAGACTAGACCAGACATTAAGAATGTTATATGTATGGTTGCTAGATTTCAGGGTAATCCAAAGGAATCACATGTGATTGGTGTAAAAATAATTTTTAGATATCTAAAAGGAATAGTTGAATTTAGCCTTTGGTATCCAAAGGATGCTGATCTCATTTTGTGTGCCTACATTGATGCAGATTGGGCTGGTGATGTAGATGATAGGAAAATTACTAGTGGTGGTGATTTCTTCCTAGGGAAGAAGCTAATATATTGGTTGAGTAAAAAGAAAAACTCAATTTCTCTATCTATTGTTGAAGCATAATACATTGTTGTTGTAAATAATTGTACTCAAGTGATATGGATGAAACAAATGCTAAGAGATATTAGGGTGATTTATGAAGAGCCTATTGCTATATACTCTGACAACTAAAGTGCAATAAATATCTCAAGGAATCTGGTACTACACTCTAATACTAAACATATATCAATAAAGTTTCATTTCTTGAGGGAAAAAGTAAATGAGAAAGAAGTCAGATTAGAATATGTGCCTACTAAAGAATAGATTGTAGATATATATACTAAGCCTTTGTTGAAGGATACTTTTGAGTATCTCAGAGGAATGCTAGGGGTAATTACCCCTCCTGATAAGAAATAAATGATTCATTTTCTTACATCAATCCGTGAGCTTCATTTCTATATTTTGATTCGGATTGATGTTTCTACGGATGCTACTTAGGGGAATTAGTTAGATGTGTAGATATGTGGTTCATAGTGTGTTCATAGAAAGTTCATTGTTACCTTTTCCATTGATGTCAAAGGGAGAGAAGTGTAATGTAAAAAATACTTGAGGAGAGAAGTTTGGTTGAGAGAAGAAGTCAGTTTGTTGGGTTGATGGTATTTTTCACATCATGTGTTGCCATCAATACCAAAAGGGGAGATTATTGGATGTTGTGGATGTTTTTCTGATATGTGGTTGTCATTGATGTCAACACTATTAGCATTTGGTGTATCAATTATTGTATATTTCATGGATATTGAGGAAATTGTAAAAGAAAGTGTTCTATGTTCTTAGTGGAACTATGCAGGTCATTATGGTGTCCTATTCTATACATTGAAGATTAGCTGATGTGGATTAAAGGGTTTATCGTTGAGTTTATCCAGATCATCTAATAGAAGTTTTAGAGGTCCATGTGAAGTTTTGAGTACATTGTGGTCTAACAATGTTTTGATGGTCTTTGTCAATGTTCTTAAATGAAGATTGCATGATTCTAGTTATCTTAGTTGGTGTGGATATTTCTCTATTGTCTCTTGGTGCTCTCAAATGTCTCTAGATCATTCTCTATCTTTTTGGTACATCCACATTAATATTCTACTCATGGTTGAAGATCTTTTCTTGCACCCATTTAGGTTTTCATGTTTCTAGCCGATATGTTGATGGTGGTGTGTTTTGGATCTTCAAAGTGAAATTAATTAAAGTATTTTCATATTGGAGATGTTAATTTTGGTCTCTACTATGTTGTCTCTAACCTTGGTGGATTCACATTAATAGTTTATCTGTAAACCTCGGTCGACTTTGTGAATATATTTTATTTTTCTTGTCCAACGAAGTTCTGATGGAATCTCATGTAGTGGATACATAAAGGTGATTAGCTCATTGATGAAGATGATGCTTCATGTGGTCCCATGTGTGTATGTGTGAATATCATTTGATTGTAGAGCATAGTGTGAAGACGTTTTTGTGATGTGTGAAGAAGTGTTGAGCTTAATTAGAACAATAATTAGGCTTGTACAAAAGCTATTTTCTTAGTTCATACCCTTTGATTTTTAATCTAACTTTGTTGGGAAGTGAACCCCTTCTGTAATTGAGCATTGAGCTCTAGGCAGTGTGTATGAATGCATGCTCATTCCCCTTATTATTTCTCTTTATAATTTTAGCAGAGTATAATCTTTTGGACTAACATCCACCATCATTTTTCCCCTAATAGGGTCTCCACATAAAAATTCTTAGTGTTCTTTATCTCTCTAATGTGTTAATTTCTTGTGGCTAATTGTTTATTCATTAGATATGAGATTAAGGTTAAGTTAGAAAAATTTAAATTTATGTTACAATTGATTCACCCCCCTCTCAGTTGTCTATCCTTGTTTTGCTAACACCAAAATGGTAGGGACAATTATGTTTCCCACCATTGTCTGATTAAATTGCTAGTGTTTTGCCTCAACCTTAAAGGTCTAGTAGGAGATTGAGTATGGTTGAATCCACTCTTGGTGCTTCAACCTCTCACACAGGCCCTAGTGTAAACCCTCCTATAGTAGAAGAAACCATAGAAATTAGTTCTTCTAGAATAGAGCAATCAATAAAAGAAATCTCCTCCTTAGAATATGATGACGATGTTCCACTTGGCACTATGACGAAAACTAGGGAAAAAAATAGATAAGTAGAATTGAGAAAAGGAAATGCCAAAAGGCAACCGATAGAAAGAAAGTGTCGAGTTCTAAGAAGAGGAAGGTTGATACTGTTCATCCTACAACCAAAGAAAAATGTGAGAGTATTGTTAGGAAATCAAGACCAGTTGGGCTAGCATTTGGTATGCCTCCATAGGAAATCCCTAAGCCTGGAAAGAAATCACATGAGGACATAGAAGCTCAAATGGGGTAGGAGAATGCCAAGGAAGATGACATATTTTAGAGAGCGGAAAATATAACACTAGACAATGTTGGTAACATTGTAGAAGAGTTTGAGGAAAATCAAGATTTCCTATAGCATGAGAAAGAAGTCCTATAGCAAGAGGTCTTGTAACAACTAGAACAAGAGTAGGTTTTTATGCATCCACAACAAGAACAAGAGATCCTACAACAAGAAGTTGGAGAAGAAATAGTACCCCCGTAGCTATAAACAAATGGACATCTTGAATCCATGAAGATAGTACTATATAAGGAGTAACCATCGATAAAAAAACTAGTAGGAATTCACAATCCTCCTATTTTCATAGTACATAAGACAATTTTGAATTTATGGAAAGAAATACAAAGGAGGGAGGAAGAATGGAAAAAGGAAAAACTACAATTGAAGAAGAAAATTCAAAAGAGTGATGAGGAGATTGAAGATAAGGATGCAAAAATTGCCACCCTCGAGAAGAGGGTGGATGATATGGCAGCCTTGGTACCACAAATTTTGGAATGTAGGACCCATCCAAGGGTCTATGCTCTACATTTGGAGAAATATCTCTCTTTTATGCTTTCAAGGATTGTCATAGGTTTGAATGAGGTTTATCCTATTTCATCTCATTAGTTAGGCTATTCCATCTTTGTGATAGGTATCTTCTCATAGTTTCCTCATTTGTTGCTACCTTTACCTCATACTCACTATAAATTGCCTCAATACAAGGCATTATCTTTTTTCCATAACTAGGTCTGAGAAGCATTCTAATCCATTCTCTACAAATATCCTTTGGGTTGCTTGATTCATCCCTAATGGGTACAAGTATGTTAGACTCCAATTGCTTATAAGCCCCATGTTGTTGTTCCCAACTAATCTCATTTTGTACACAAGACATAAATTCCCTTAATTGGAAATTCCCAACATACAACAGTGGATTCCAATCATGGTCTTTAGTTACATCATAATTATGCAAGTAAAACTCACATAGAAAATTCTTCATTTCAAGGGAGGCAATCCTATAAGCATTGACAAATTCATTAAGAGTGTCAATAGAATGATTCAAACCTAAGACAATCCTTGATAGCCTAAAAGAGAGATATTTCTCCTTCAAGTGTAGAGAATAGACCCTTGGAGGGGTCCTACATTTCAAAATATATGGTACCAAGACTGCCATATCATCCACCCTCTTGTTGAGGGTGGCAATTTTTGCATCCTTATCTTCAATCTCCTCATCTATCTTTTGAATTTCCTTCTTCAATTTTAGTGTTTCCTTTTTCCATTCTTACTCCCTCTATATTTCTTTCCATAAATTCAAAATTTTCATATGTACTATAAAATCAAGAGGATTATGAATTCCTACCAGTGTTTTATTAGTGGTTTCTCCTCATATAGTACTATCTACATGGAATCAGGTTGTCCATTTGTTTTTTGATACTAGGATACTATTTCTTCTCCCACTTCTTGTTGTAGGATCTCTTGTTCTTGTTGTGGCTTTAGGAACTCCTACTCTAGTTCTAGCTATTACTGCAGGACCTCTAGCTATTGGACTTCTTGCTCATGCTACAATAAATCTCGATTTTCCTCAAACTCTTCTACAATGTTAGCAAGATCAACCAATGTTATATTTTTTTTCTCTCTCAAATATGTCTTCTTCCTCAACATTCTATTGCCCCATTATAGCTTCTATGTCCTCATGTGATGTCTTTCTAGGATTAGGGCTTTCCTATGGAGGTGTAAGAAATGTTGGCCTAGCTGGTCTTGATTTCCTAAGAGGGCTCTCACATTTTTCTTTGGTTGTAGGATGAAAAGTGTCAACCTTCCTCTTCTTAGAACTTGACACCTTTATTTCTGCTAGTTGCCTTTTGGAATTTCCTTTTATCATTTCTACTTCTCTATTTTATGCCCTATTTTTAAATAGGGTGCCAAGTGGAACATTGTCATTAGAATTTGAGGAGGAGCTTTCTTTTTTTGAGTGCTCTATTCTAGAAGAATTAATTTCTATATTTTATTCTACTAGAGGAGGGTTCATACTAGGGCTTGTACCAAAGGTTGAAGTACCAAGAGTGGATTCAATCATTCTTAATATCCTACTAGACCTCCGAGGTTGAGGAAAAACTCTAGGTTGCAATTGTTCAGGTCTAATTTGATCAACATTTATAAATTCTTGCCACGTCATTCTAGACACATCATGTAGAAACTTCTCAACTATAAATTTAATAAGACAATGGTGGGAAACAGAATTGTCCCTACCTTTTTGGGTCTTATCCACCATGATTAAGAGAAGATTGTATAGCATGTTAGGCACATTCATCCTCCTTCCATGTGCCCTGTGACTCAAGAGTTTGAAATGTACTGAATGCAGGTCTAACAAATGACCTTCATAAGTGAGATACCTTATAATGTAGATAGTTTCCTACTTCCATGGTTCGGGAAGAGAGGTTATTTTTGCACCATATTTATCCACGCTGATTGGAGGGTCACCATGTACTATAAATTTAGCCCTAGCTAACTTGGTGTCTCTGGAGGTAGGGTAATGTTCACCATCATTAGGTAACCCTGTAACCTCTACAATTCTTTCCTTAGTTTCCACAACCTCCAACCTTTTTACTATTACTTTTCCTTCAAAAAATGTCTAGGTGAATTCTAGTGCAATGCTTTCATCAAAGCCATCCAACTTCAATAAGTAATCTAACCATCCATAGTTTCTAAATTCATCCAAGCATTGTGCATCCTATAGTAAAATATCATGAACCGAGGGCTCATTTTGAATTTTAACCCTCCTCCCATTGTTTGCAATCAACTATCACTCTACAAAATTTCCTTCCTATAATTCATGTCTAAAAGCCAAACACCTTCCTACAATACCTACAAAATTTGCAGTGCCAATATCGACTGGATTTTCCCTTTCTTTTGTTTTACCTTTTTGCTTGCAACTCAAGATTATTATAGGGTAAATAATGTCAAGAAAAGGAGTGATAAAGGATAATTATGATGGGGTGAAATTGTGGCTACACTTATTGTGACTTCACACATGGAACCCATCCTCTCACTTAGATTTCAAATTGGCTCATTTTAAATTTTCTGACATAGCCTAGCCTAAATTGACATATGGGCAATATATTTGCATCTTTTTCTCCCCCCCAAACTTAAATTTGGACATGTGTCTACACATGTGAGATGGGAGTGGTGATGATAGGGAATAATGACATGTTATGCAAATGTCTATACTAACGTACAGTTATTAAATGAATGCATTTAAAAGATGATTAAAAGATAGAAATTAATGAGCACATAGTTGAATATGTGGAGGATTTTTTGCAGATATCATGGAGAAAGTACCATTCACCTTTTTAGGGAATAAACTGAGAAATTAATGAAAATGAAGTGGAATGAGGTGAGGTGAAATGAAGTGATGGAAGAGAGAGAAAGGTGGTGATGGATGGTTGAATGGGTGGATGGATGAAGAAAAGGACTTCCACAAGAGTGGAAGTATTTATCATGACAAGTACATACCTTAATTAGCCAGAAGGAGGGACACTAAGTCCACTTCCTTTGGCTGCAAGAAGCTCAGGTGTTGAATGCTAGGTGAATTGTTACAGGAAATCTTCTTTGGAAGCTAGCTTGTGATATAATTTGAGGTGATGACCATTGAAAAGTAACTTAAATTTGATAGGGTCAATGGTAGTAAGCTAAATAGGTCCATTAGGAATGATCTCAACAACATCATATGGTCCTAGCCACCTTGTCTGGAATTTTCCTGCATTGTCCTGATATCTTGAATCATAGAGCAAGGCCCAATCTCTGAGTTGGAATTTCTTATCCTTGATAAATTTTTCATACCACTTGATTCTCTAATTTTGCACTACCTCTATATGATGTAAGGCTTCTCTTCTTATCTCATCTAAAGCATTTGGCTGCATGATTTTGTCTCTTTGTGCCTCAGAAATATCCATCCCAAATCTACTGTAGTCCTAAGAGTCTTATATTCAAATCCAATGGGCATCATGGGTGTCTTTACATACAACAACTCAAATGGAGTGAATCCTATAGTTTTTTTCCATGTTTTTTGATGGGCCCAAATAGTTTTTGGTAATTTTTTTGTCCAATCCTTTCTATGAATAGCTATTGTTTTGGTTAGAATGGCGTCAATTTCTCTGTTGGTCATCTCAACTTGGCCATTAGATTGGGAGAACAAAGGGGAAATTTTGGCTTCCCCTAACTTTCTAGCCACCCATTCTCATGTGACCCATGCAAAACTTCAGGTTCTACCAGTATGATATTGTTGCAAAGAGACAAAGATGGAGCAGATTGGATATATTGGGAGGATTCTATTGGGACCCTAATTCACACTCAACAAACACTAACATTGGACAACTATCAGTTACAATTTTCAGAGCTTTGACCAAGTAGAAGAACAACCCTTCCCCTGTTGAAGGACTCACAAAATGTTAGGTTGGGGGGGTGATGAGCCTAGTTTCTAGTACAATTTTGGGTAGAATCTATAGTTTATTTGTTGACAATTTTCATGGAATTTGATGTTAAATGTTGATATTTTCATAATGTTTCCCTCAAACAATAGACATTAGGCTTAATCCTATTTCTACAAGTTTTAATGACATGGGTATACTATGTGGATTATGTATATTGATTTTGCATGTGCTTAATAAATGTTCCTTAAGGTGGTTATAGATATGTAGTTATTGTGGATACTGACATTGCCATGTAGATTTAATTTGAGGATTCTAAGTTGAGGGAGACACCGCCACTGAGGAATGCACCATAACATCCAACAAAGGAATCAGTCAAAGGTCAAAGGAAGTCGATGGCAAAAGATTCCTCATGCAAATTGAATGTAACTACCTTGTAGTGGACTTTAATGATTGAGCAGATGTTGGCATTAATGTTGTGCTAAATCTACGTTTAGACCTAAATGTATGACCAAATTCCATGCATTCATAACTGTCACCACTCCACTTTCTTTTTTTTCCCTAAATGGTGTCCTCCCAATTGTCGAGTTGACTACCTTGTCTAGTTGATAGTATAACTAAAGATATGATGCTCCTTCTTAGGGGGTTGCATGATTTTATATTGTACTTGCACTCTCAAGTTTTTCAGTAATACAAGTACATTACTCTTTTGTGCTCATGATTTATAGTGAATAAAATAAAGTTTTGAGTTTGAGCATCTTAGTTATCATTAGTTTTAGAGGATACTTATCCAAGGGGGCCCACATGTGAGTAATATGTAATTTTAGGTTAGTATTAGTTTAGTAAATTACTTGTTTTCTAGTAATGAGTTAGAAATCTAGCACTAATTGTTCCTATAGCCACTAGAATTTCATTTTGTGATTGTTCCTGTAGCCAAGGTAGACAAAGTAGTGTCATGTTTGTTGCTCATATTTCCATTTCTATTATGCATTTTAGTTTGATGAAGTTGTTGATTAATGATTGGAATTTATGGCATTCCCTTCTAATCAATTTACTTTCAACATTGTTTGTTCCTTAACTATAGAATTAAAATGGCTACTTTGGGTTCCTAATGCACATACTGTGTTGACCCATTTCAAGTTCACGTCCCTGGGTTGACAAGTTAAATGCACCTTCATGATGATTGAAATAGCTATTCAGGTTAGATGTCTAATCTTTGAATCATGGTTGTAAGGGCTTAGTTTTTAAATCATTGTAGTAGGCCAACAAGTATGTTGAGTGGTATTGGTCTAGAACAAATATTTTGAGCTGAAGTTGTTAAACTTTCTTGTTACCTGATAACCATGTCTCCTAGATATGCTCTTTTTTATGAAACCTATAAAGGAATTGTTGAGTCACAAGACTTCAGTAAGACATCTTATATTTTTTGGTTGTGAGGCATATGCACATGTGCCAAAGAGAAGTGATCAAAGTTGGAGAAGAAGGCTATGAAATGTATCCTCATCAAATACAATTATGGTGTAAAAGGATACAAGCTTTGGGATCTTATTCTACAAAAGGTATTACATAGTAGAAGTGTTATTTTTAAGGAAACTAAGCCTTCTTCTTTTACAATGCATCTAGAACAAAATAAACAAGAATATGTGATTCAATTTCCTTCTACAACTAAGAAAGTTGAATCAAGGCCCATGGATAGACAATAAGTTGAGGAGATCTCATCTAGCTCCAAATCTTTAGAAGGGGAGGAAGAACCTCCAACTCAACTTTTTTGTAGGTATAAAATCCACAAACAACCACCTAAAAGGTATTCACCTAATTATTATATATGTATTATTTCTTTGAGTACTAACATGGATGAACCTAGATCAGTAGAAGAGGCATTAGGTATAAATGATACAGAATCTTGGAAGATTGTCATGGATGAAAAAATGATAGCTTTGAAAAAGAAAGATACATGGGATCTTGTACCATTGAATGAATGATGAAAACCTATTGGTTGAAAATGGGTGTTCAAGAAAAATATTGGTATAGATGGAAGTATTGAGAAATACAAAGAAATGTTGGTTGGAAATGGTTACTCCCAAGTTGAGGGTGTTGATTATGGTGAGATATGTTCTCGTGTTGTAAAAATGAGATCCATTAGATTTTTTCTTTCTATTGTTGTTGCTTATGATTTAGAGGTTGAGAAAATGGATTTGAAAACTACTTTCCTTCATAGTGACCTGTAGGAGGATATTTATATGACACAACCTGAGCACTATGTGGTGAAAGGTAAAAGTAAATTGGTTAAAAAATTGAAGAAATATTTGTATGGTTTAAAATAGAGTCCTAGGATGTGGTACTAGAAATTTTATAAAAATGTGTTGAGTTTTGGATTTGAGCATTCTAAATTAGATCGTTGTGTTTATTATAAAACTGATGGTGATTGTTTCTTTTTTATTGCATTTTATGTTGATGATATGTTATTCATTGGTAAAGGGAAATGTATGATTTAAGAAATGAAATATCAACTTGCTACTAAGTTTGAAATGAAATATCTTGGTGTAGCTAAAAAAATTCTTGGGATGGAGATTATAAGAGATAGAGTGAACATAAGCTATGGCTTGGCAATAGTGAGTATGTCAATTCAATTTCATAAAGGTTTGACATGTAGGATTATAGACCATTGTGTGTTCTTGTTTTAGTTGGAACAAAGTTATCTATTTTAGATTTTCCATCATCCCCATTGAAAATAGAATACATGAGTAGAGTTCCTTAATAAAGTGTAGTTGGAAGTTTGATGTATGCTATGGTTTGTACTAGACTAGAAATTTCCTAAGCAATAAGACTTCTTTCCAAATATATGTATAATCCTGGTAGATTTTATTGCGATGTAGTTAAAAGAGTCTTAAAATATTTGTGTGGTACTTCAAATTATTCCTAATGTTATTATAGTAATGTGACTGGGGATGATATTTCCCTTAATATTCATGGCTATGTGGATTCAGACTATGCAGGTGATGTTGATAGCAAAAGATCCACTAGTGCTTATGTGTTTTCTTTATTTGATGGTGCAATTAGTTGGATGAGTAAGAAAAATATTATGGTTTCTTTGTCCACTACTGAAGTAAAGTATATGGTAGCTACTCATCCTTGCAAATAGGCCATTCAAATTAAGAGACTATGTTCAAATATTAGAATAAAACAAGGTGTAGTTACAATTTATTGTGACAATTAGACTATGATATTTCTAGCCAAGAACCTAACATTTCATGACAGGATCAAGCACATTGATATACAATATCATTTTGTTAGAGATATGGTATAAGAATTGAGGGTGAAGCTAGTTAAGGTAGAGATTTCATTTAAATTTGTTGATCCTTTCACTAATATTGTGAAGACAAAGAAGTTCAGATGGTGTTCAAATACTATGGGTCTTTCAAAAACTAGCAATTAAGAGACAATGATGAATCCCTTCCACTTCCCTTTCAAGGTGTTTGACATGTGGTATATTTGTTGAGAAAAAATTTCTCAACCTTGAAATTACATAAGGTATTATTGATACATAAAGTACTATTCAACCAACAAGGATTGGGGGGCATGGGGGTATCCCCCTCCCATGAGGGGTCCAAGGGGATCATCTTGCTAGCTAGAATCTAGGGGCAACATGCAAGGGAAAGGGATCGAGGGAAACACCATCAAAAGGAAAATTTAATTTATATTTTATTATTGTAAATCTAGATGATTCATGATTATGTCTCATATGATCTAATGACCGATATTTTATTAGCTTGATTTTCCCTAGAAGGAAACCCCATTTTATGAGGAAATTGTATTACAAATGTTTATTGCAATGTATTCTGAGAGTCTGATAGTGGTTCTGTTGCATTTGGATCTCTGAGTGGTGATACTCCTATGAGAAGCTTTCTTTGCAAGTATATTGTAATCTTTGTGATTGTTGAACAATACATTGTGTGGTTTTTTTAGTGTAGGATTTTTCTCCCAAAAGAGTTTTCCCTAAGTAAATAATCATTTGTGGTATGCAAGATATTTATGTTTAATTTTATTTAAGTTTCTGTAACTGTTAAAGATGTGTAAATTTTTTACATTATTCTCCTCTCAAGATTAGTATAGGAATTTTTTCCATAGTTACCTTAGCTTCCTTACAATTACAAGATTTATTACACAAGGGTCTTAGTAGACCTAGTGTGTCACCCTAGGGAGCACTAGTTATCTTTGTGAAAAAGGAGGATGGAACCTTGTGTCAGTGTATATATTATCAGATGTTGAATAAGCTGACCATCAAGAATTGCTACCCTCTTTTGAGGATCAATCAATTATTTGATGAAATGAAGGGAGTGACAGTATTCTCAAAAAGAGATCTTAGGTATAGTTACCACTAGTTAAGAATAAAGGAGGAAGATATTTTGAAGATGGCTTTCTAAACTTAGTATAGGCATTATGAGTTCACCATTGTTCCCTTTGGGTTGACCAACATAGGTCTATAGCCTTCATGAATCTTATGGAGAGTGTGTTTCAGGACTATCTAGATCATTTTGTCCCAATATTTATCAAATATATTTTTCTTTATTCCAAGTCTATCAAGGAACACGATCAACACTTGAGGATAGCATTACAATTTCTGTGGGAATATTTTTTTAAAGAAAGATATCCAAATTATCATTTTATCAAGATAATGTGCATTACCTAGCCCACATTGTCTTAGTTAAGGGAGACATTTTGGACTGTAAGAAGATAAAAGAAATTTTGGAATGACCAAAACCTCAAAATGTGATAGAGGTGCAAAGTTTTATGGGCCTTGTTAGCTACTATAGAAAACCTGTGCAATTTTTTCTCAAATAGAAACACCAATAATGTCTCTTCAAAAGAAAGGAAAAAGGTTCAAGTGGAATGAGAAGTGTGATCAAGCTTTCAAACTCCTTAAGAAGAAGCTCACTATAGCTCTGGTATTAGTTATTCTAGATCCCAATGGAAAATTTTCATTGATCATAGATGCTTCGAGAGATGGAGTAAGAGTAGTATTAATTCAATAAGGGAAAGTGGTGGCATATGAGTCTAGGAAGTTGAAATAACATGAAGTAAACTATATGCCTCATGACCTAGAACTAGCAACTATAGTGCATGCCCTATAGATTTGGAGGTATTATCTCTTGGGAAATCTACTTGAGCTCAAAACAAATCACCTAGGATTGAGATACATTTTTACTCAACCTAACCTTAATGCACACCAAAGGAGGTGGCTATAATTCCTTAGCGAATATGACTTTACAATTTTGTATATAAAAGAAAAGGAGAATCAAGTGGAAGATTCTCTTAGTAGAAGAAGACACCTTGCAGCCATGAACTCTATGAGATTCAACCTGAAGTAACTGGTGATGCAACACTTGCAAGGTCATGAGCATTATGAGAGGGTGAAAAATGGTCTGGAAGAGAATCGGTTATACCATCAACTTTATGGGTACAAGTTAGATCCAAATGGTATCTTACAATACTAGAGGTGGATTCACATCCTAGATTCTAGAGAGCTTAATAATTTGGTCCTAGATGAGGTCCATAATGCACCATATTTGGGACACCTTAGAGTTACTAAGATGATCACATTCTTTAAAACCTTATACTTTTGGTAGAAAATTAGGAAGAACATAGCAAAATGTGTAGCCAGATGCTTAGATTGTTAGAAATTCAAGGTTGAGCACATGCATATAGCATGGATCCTTTATCCTTAGGATATATCTAAGTATAAATTGAAATTGATCATTATGGAATTTATGTAGGGGTTACCTTTAATCAAGAACAAGCATGATGTAATTTTGGTAGTAGTTGATAAGTTGACTAAGGTGGCACATTTTATCCTAAGGAACCTTAAAGATGGATCATTGACCTTGGAAAAGAAATTTGTTTAGGAGATCTTCCATTTACATGCAGTGCTAGAGACAATTATATCCAACAAAGATACATATATGACATCAAGGTTATAGACAACTTTTAATGTAGCATTGTGGACCAAGTTGAACCTTAGTTCAGCCTACTATCTTTAGACTAATGGTCAAACTAAGAGAGTGAATTAGGTAGTACATCACATCTCCTTTGGATGTATTGTATGGATAAATAGTATAAATGGGAAGAGTATTTACCTATGGTAGAATTTTATTATAACAAATCCCATCACTCATCATTAGGTATGACACATTTAGAGGGTTTGTATGGGTGGAAGTGTTTTACTCCCATCAATTGGGATAGATTGGAATACAATATCATAATGGTTCCTGAGATGCTAAAAGAAATGGAAGAATAGACGAAGCTTATCAAGAGTAGACGGAAGGAGACAACATATAGGAAAAATACCTATACCAATAGAAATAGAACCTTTAGAAAATTTCTAGTTGGGGACAAGGTTTTTCTAAGAGTCAATATGCATAAGGTCTCTATTACCTTTGGGAAGTCATCCAATCAGGTTCTGAGATACATGGGCCCATTTTATGTGTTGGAAGTATTCAACCTAGTTGTATATAGACTTTCTCTACCCCCTACTCTAGCTCAAATCCATAATATGCTTCATGTTTCCTTGCTAAAATCATACCACCCAGATGCATCTCATATAATTTATTGGTGTTCTTTACAGGTGGAGGATCTAGGAGTGGTGCTAGTGGAGCCCAATATAATTCTAGATAGACACAACATCAAGTTGTGAAATAGGGACATTCTTTAGAATAAGGTCCAATGGGACCAATATCATGAGGAAAATGCTACTTGGTAGGATGTAGAGAAGATAGAATTCTCCTTCCCTCATTTTATTTCTTAGATAAACTACTTATGATTATTTTTTATAATTTTTTCCTAATATTTTGGATTGGTATGCTATGATGTCTTAGCTTGAAAACAATATTATTGAAATTTTTATGAAACAATCCTTTTCTAAGAGACATCAAGATGATGTATCTTTTTAGTGGGGAAGGATGCCATATCTCAATTTTATTACTACATTTTAAATAATGAGAAATTTGAAATATTTGGAAAATAGAATTTATCAATTTTATTTATGGAATTTGATAAAATTCAATGATAAAATTCAAACACAAATATTATGCAATGTTGTGATTAAAGAAAATTATTTCATGAGACTATCAATTAAGGGTTACTGATAAGTGGATACATGTAAGAATGTGTGTGTAAGAAATAGGTTAAGGATGGGAACTTAATTGAGATGGGAATGATTAGCCAAATGACTATGATAAGAAAGAATGGAATCTAGAATCTCACACACAATAGTAGATCATGACATCTGCATATGTCTCAAAAGATGATGAATTTCATTTGTATTTGATTTGGAAATTTTAATTTATGAAAAGAAGAAATTATTACATTCTTTCCTTACCTTGTTTGATCAAAATTCATATTGAATAAAAAAAATTGGAAGAGAAATTCATTTCTTGTTTGATCTCTCTTAGCATATTGCATTCCTCTTAGTGGTTTGATGTGACATGTTGCATCCCCTAAGTTGTGAATTATCTATTCTCTTATTGGTCCTCTCTTGGAGACATTAGACACAATGTTCCCTAAGTTAAATACCTCACATGAACTAAGCAAGACTCCTTTGAACATTATTTGCATGTTGCATTTTGAATTTTTTGTTATATGGCCACCTTGCATAACACACTTTTCACACCTCTAGTGCTATCCTATTTTTTCATGAGCTCCAAGCATATAAGTTTTTCATGCCTCATGAGGCTCAAAAATCACTTTTGTGTAGCACCTTATTAAATTTATTAGGAGGTATAACTTTGGTATGGCTGAGCAGGAATCACAATTTGAGGCATGACTTTCCCCTTATCCACATACATGTGTGTGAGTGAATACCAACCATGAGTGTATGCTTCTCACCTTTAGGGACTTCTCACCCAATAGACAACCCGTAGTTTCATTGCCTCAGAGTGAGTATGCATTTTTTAGACAAATAACCTATATCTAATCCACATTGTCATGGAAAAATAGTTGAAGCTTAATCTAACTCTTTTTATCTCCCTATTTTCTCTTTTTCATATTTTGAAGTGCATGCTTGGCCTTTCCATTGCTCTTCATATATCATTATCATTTGTCTTCGTTTCTACTCATGTTAGTTTGTTATGGGATCTTGATCCTGGGGGATTGATCACCACTCTTGATTTTTTTCATCTCATCTTGCTACCATTGGTACATTGGAACCCATCTTGATGTGTGTTTTTCTATTTTAGTGTGAGTTTGAAGCGGGTTCATCCTCTCACTAAAGTGGGGGCTAAATGGAGTCACCAAAAAAGTAACCCATCTACTTTTTCTAATTTATTTGGGCCCTCCTTGTGATTTTGGCTTAATGTACCCTTTATTTAGTGTTGTAATGTGGACAACATATTCACATTAGGTCTTGGTCCCTTGTGAACTAATGGTATTCAATGGAGCCTTGCAAAAGTGTTGTGAAGTGTTGCAACACACTTTCACCCTTTTCTATGGTTTTTTCAAAGAACTAAGTGTATAAACATAATTTTAATCATAATCAATAGTAATATTACCTTATTTGGAGTGTTGTAAAGTGTTTTGACACACTTTCATATTTATCTAGGCTTATGATTAATAATTTGGCTTTCTTATGCTTTAATTGTCCCTATTTTGCATCTAGAAGCCTCATTTATTGCATCTTTTCAAGGATAACCCTAATACAAATTAGTAACCAATCACAATTCAAGTGTCCATGGCTTGTGTGGCCTAGATTTACTATTTGGTACTCATTCACCACCTTGGGCGAATGAGTTCAGTGTGACAAAATTCAAACTTAAATCATATTTTTGGCAAGATTTTATTCTCCTAGTTCTAATGTCTACTTGTAGTGTTGTATTTTTCAGAATTCATGCATAATTAAGTATAAATACAAGATTCCTTCACTCATTTTCATCTGAAGCACTCATTCATTCATACCTAGAATTCAAGAGTTCATAAGAGTATTCAAGGAATTTAATGGACATATTATCAAGCATTCTATAGCATATTCAAGTGTCATTCATCATGTCAAAGATTGCTTGCCTCATGTTGTTTTAGAGCTAACAATTGTGATATAGGGTTTGTGATTGAAGCAAGTGCTTCAGTCAAGATCTATCAACATCAAGCAAGATTCCATGTCCACATCCATTGGAGCCGTTACTTACATGTTTGCAACACCTTATTGCTAGGGTTTGGTGAGTTGCAACATTGCTATTTGTTCATTCTTCATTCTCTTCTCATATTTAATTCTATTTCAAGGATTAATTAAAAATGGGTTTATAAAAAGAATACCCCTATTCACTAACCCCCACAACATTTTTCCCTCTTCTTGTATGTGATTTGTAGGGCTAGTTTGTAAATTTACCAAGAAGAAAAGTTGGAGAAAAGTTGTCAAAGTTTTCAAAATTGTCAAAGTTATTATCAAGCCTTGGAGAAGCTTAGAGAAGACCTATAGGTGGTATTTTGTAGTTTCAGATCTAGAAACTAATCGAAAAGAGTAGATCATACTGAGAGGCACATAATCCAATTAAAAATCTCTAGAAAAATAAATGTGGATTGATTTTCCACTATTGGAAAATCAGTCCCACCAGTTAGGCCTAATCAAGATTTTTATAGATTTGGATACCATTTTGGCTCAAACTTGTTCCTATACATTTTCCCAGAAGTTGGACTTATTCACCCAGCCTAGCATATGAGTCCTAGTCAGCATCAATAGTATATATTTTAGTGGTACAAACCTCCATCCTATCTTCTTCATTCTTCTAGGTGCACACTTCCAGTCTCATAGATTTTTATTACATGTTGTTCATCTTTCTATGTCACTTATATTTTGTATATAGATCACCCTATGTTTTCCAACTCATTGTCTTTTCCAAGTTTACACTTGGAGGTGAACCCTTAATTGGCTATCATTCAATCTCTAGGATAGCCCTATTGCTAGATTTTAATCTCCTTTGCATTGAAGCCTCTAGGGTTATCCTTGAGTGCAACCTCTTTGAAATTAGGTGTGAATATGTACATAAATTCATTTAATATATTCCCCCATTTTCAATGGTTCCACATACATACATACATACAAATAAATATGTGATTATATGAATTTATATATGATTGTTTTCCTATGGTTATAATTTTTAATTTTCATGGAAAGAATTGGAATTGTGGAATAAAATGTATAACTACCAGCATTAATGGGATAGGGGTTGACCCCTTTCATGACAAAAATCTTCAGTCAACCATTAGAAATTGGAGGAATGGAAAAACAAGTGTGGTTGTGTAGATAGAGCAATTTAATACCACGATAAGATAAAATTGGAAACAATAGATTTGAATGAAAGGAGATAAAAGGAAAAAAAAAGAAAGGAATGATCGAGGAGGAAAAAGTAGGGGATAAAAATGCTATTGCCTAATTTCATCACCAGCTTCATAGAGAAAAGAGGTAATGTGAAACCCTTATTGATGTTTTCTTGATATCAAATGAAATTTTCTTCATTTGGCATCTATGTTATGAACTTGTGTGTGCTAGCTTCCATATGTTTACCTTTTTTGGTCATTTGTATCAAACCATCATAGCTCAATTGGGGTTGAAGCCTTCCCAACAAGATTATGTTATGATATTCTTTGTATGTGTGGGTATCAGCTAGATCCTTTAGATGGGTTATACCTATATACTCATATTTCAGAGGGTTGAGGCCATTTGGCTAAACTATGTTTGTGAAGTAATGTATTTTCTTAGACAAAACTATTTTGTGACCATATTTTCTTATTTTATCACTACCTTTTGGGTACCATGTCTTATGACCAAGTGATACATATCGCTAATGGTTGGAAATAGACAAAAAATTGTATTTTTTGAATGTTTGTTTATTTTATCATTCCAAACTTTCAGTTACAAACCATGGTAAAGACCACACATGGTTGAGCTAAGGATTACATTGTTATTTTTTTGTAGCACGCACTATTCTCTATGAAGGTTAAAATGTGAAGAACAAAGTATCATTCTATAGAAACTTCAGTTGAACAATTTCATCGTACAATGTTACTTCTCAATGAATGACTCAATGTTCATGTAATTTTAAATATTAATAGATATTGTGAAATAGTATTTGACTTTCTTATGGCCATGGGATATAGAAAACCTTTGGGATTATCTTGCATATGTTTATCCATGCATATATATATACACACATATACTTAATTGTGTTATCACTGTTGATTTACTCCAATGTTTGTCCAAGCTTGAAGAATGACCCACTATGCTAATTATTATATGAGAAGTGTATTGGGTGATTCCATACAAAAAAATACCCCATTATAGCTTAAATGCTAATTATTTATATCGAAGACCCTGTTGTGGAATCAATAGCATGTTATCATCTCTTTAATAACATGCATATCGAACGTTTTTCCTTTGAAACTGGAAACTTGTTGATAGATCATAATATTTATGTTGATTCAATTTATTGATATTTTTTTATGAACTATTATATTGGAAATTATTAAATTAAACAAAAAACAAACATGATTAACCTGAAATGGACAACCATTAAAAAAATAGAATTGGAATTGATTGAATGTATTCTTCTTTTTTGAATGAACTAATTTTTTTCTCTAGTAAAGATTACTAGGAAAATTATTGATAAATCATGTTGGTTAAATGTGTGTGGTTCTTTGCTTAAGAAAAATGTATTTCCAAAGTAATGGTAGAATACTTCTGATTTAGTGCATGCCTTGTTATTAGGGTCCTTAGTTTGCCACAATATCATGGTTTGTTTTGATTTTTGCATGGTCTTTTTTGATTCCTACATTATGGAAGAAATGATTTTTTGTTATGTTAGCATGCACTACATATGCTTTGCTTCATCCTTAAATAAAATCTATACATTTTTTGCTTGATATGCTCTAGGATAGGAATCTAGTTATATTGATCCATGAAATATTTTTCCACTTTATTCAATTTACTAGATATGTGTTCTTATTTAAAGTAATTTTTCACAATTATAATTTTTTATCTAAGGCTAGAACAAAAATATAAATCTTTTGGCTATTTCTATTAAGGGAAATTTTCTTTATTATTCTAGTTTATTTAATAAAAAATTTGTTTGGTTGTATTATGAACATCTCACACATTCATGTATGAGAAAGCTACTAATATTAAAAGCATAATGATCAAATTATCATGAGAGCCACCATAACAACCAAACATTCAAAGCACAAAGAACATGAAGTTATCTTATCTACAATGTCATACATTTCTCGAACATGCAAGGTACCATTTGTGAATTTTTAGTAACCAATTCAACAATAATGTTAAAAAATATAGATGAATCAAAGTCAAAAGTAAAAGAATTCAACTCATGTGACATTGAACCAACAATTTTGATGGTGTTCTATGGACTTCTCTTGTACTCTTAGGATCTTTCACCTAAAAGGAGAGAGATAGAACCCAAGCATTGTGGTGTTTCACTCAAATAAAGGATTTTATGATTTAATTAAGACTAAATACAATGATGTAAATTCAACTAAGTGATGAAATTGATTAAATATTAATGCAAAATTAATAAAATGTATAATGTTTGAAAACATGGCGAGGTTTGCAAAAATCTTAAAAAGATAAACCAAAATGCAAATGAAACTAAACATAAAGTTATATGTCAGAATGTGTGCACCTATAAAGCTGAAGATGACTAGAAAATACTTCAAAAATTTGGTAAATTTGAATTTTATGTTGATTGGGGCTCATCACCACCTTGGGTGAATCTGTCCCAGGACAAGCTTTTCTGCCCAAAAACTCATTTTTCCTCACTAGGTATCATGATCTACATGTAACTCTGAAATTCACCTCATGAGGGACTTATTCATCCATGGTGAACCAGTTCCATTTCAGTTTTTTGTAAATTCAAATCTTTTCTCTACACCTTGTCACTTGTACAACAGTTTTTGATGGAAACCTAAATCAAGATCTCCAAAAATTCCTACAAAACAACTAAAATTTGTTGTCTAATGGGGGTTTTCCTTGGTCAAACCCCTAGTTTGGTAATCAAACCTTAAATGGACAAAAATTTACTTAAATACTATCATTAAGTGTGATAAAGTTTAGGAAAGTCTGAAGTATGATAAAACCCTATTCTATTCTCTAGAATAAGATGTGGAAATGTGATTTGAGTGACACGTGATTTCAAGCCTAGAAACCCTATAACACATCAAAATGGAGATAAATGACATGAAAATTAGATTTTAATGAAATTGAAACTGTAATCTCAAGATAGAGAGAAAATTGAAAATGGAATCACTTCGAAAACAAGTCTTTGGGTGTGATTTTATTGCTAGTTACATCTCCTCAACCTAGATTTCTCCATGATTAACCATAGGTATCCATCATAAACTCTTTGCATTGTTGAACCTTGAATGAAGAGTGAGATTCAAGACTTACAAAAACCCTAGTTTGCTACCCTAAAATTTCAACTTTGCTAGTGAAACTCATTGCGGAATACTTAACTTTAGAATTTTCTTTGTAAAAATGACTAAGAGAAGTGAAAAATGACTTAAAATGAGTATTTATAAGCATCAACCCCTAATTTTCCCATTATTTAGGTCTAAGAGGAAAGATCCACTAAAAAATTAAGTTAAATTAATTGAATTCCTGCTCAAAATTGAAATTTCCCTCAAAAGGGACTCATTTGCCACCCTTGGAAAATGGGTCCCACCAAAGGGGACTCATTCACCCAAGGTGGTGAATGGGTCCCACTAGTGATTTTTTAAGGTGGTTTGTTGGGATATGCATTAATTAAGTGTTGTTTGTTAGGATTTAAGTGATTTCTCAAGTGAAACAGGCCTCTAGATAAAAAATAGTGTGTCATAGGGACCTATAAATGTTATCTTGAAGGATGAATAATGTAGGGCTAGTCAAAAGGAGGTCCAATTAAGCATGAAAAATTTTCTTTCCTCAAGAGTGTCTATGTCACATTTTCCACCCATATGACTCTATGTGCATATGTAGCCCACTTTATTGTATAAATATGACTCTATGTGCATATGTAAGCTAAAGGATGCTAAAAGTGCACTTTATTGTATAAAAGGATACTCATTCAAAAGATGGGAACTGCATCCTATAACAAAAATTTGTTAATTTCCCAAAAATCCTTTTATCTAACTCCTAGGAATCCAATTCAAGGGTAGATGTATGGACCCCCTTTATTCCTCTTCCTTTAGGAAGGTGGAATCAAGGTAGCCATCTAGCCACATGAAATAAAGAACAAAATACCATAGGGAATTTATAAGTACCATTCCACATAATGATAGATGACTTATGATGTCAGGTGGAAAATCATGATTACACTGGATCAAACAACATTGAAAATGAAGTTCACTAGCTCTCGATATGTTGTTTCAAAGAAAAGATGTGTTATTAACTTTTAAGATAAAATAACCCAAATTTAATGCATAATAGTAAAAGTGATGAATATAGGTTGAAAGAGGTAGAAGAAAGTAATTTGTCACTTATTATTAATTTTACCTTCTTGCAGATTGAGAGTGATGATTGAGACAAGAAGATGTGAAGTAGATAGGGTTACACACCTTCAAAATTGGATGAGCTTTGTGAGCAGGTGGTGTGCGACGAGCTATACTATGAGATGAATCAATTCTAAAAAAATTTCTTAATGATTTTGTAATGATTTAATGTTTTTAAATGCATTTATAGGTTAATTTAGGATCTTGGAAAAAAAAGTTCACAAAGTGTTCCCTTTTTTCAGAAAGTGTCCCATTTGTTCGCAAAGTGTCTCTTTTCTTCGTAAATTGTCTCATTTCTTTGCAAAGTGTCCCAAAAAGGTTCTAAAGTGTCTCGGGTCTTTAGAAAAGCACACTAGATAAAATTTAGCACACTTGAATGATATGAAAAAATTGGAAATATTAAATGAAGTTTTAGATAATATTGCTATGATTTTGATAGGTTTTAGCTGGGTCACGATATTAGCCAAGAGGGAGACATATTAGCTTTCTTAGAGATTTATCCCCAACATTGTTAGTAGTAGAGACAAAGCACCTACAGGTAGTAGGAATCTATTGGGAATATCTAATGCCACCTATGAGATACCATGATGCCATGTTGATGGCCTTATGCAAGCACTAGGATGCTGGTACTTGTATGTTCATCTTCAGACTAGGTAAATGACCATCACCCTAGAGGATGTACACCGTATTCTATGAGTTCATATTTGGGGAGAGTGGATATATTTTTTGGGGGATTGATTATTCCGTGAGAAGGTGGACATGCAATACTGCTTGGATGGACCTGTTGATGATGAGCAGGTGAGAATGCAAATCAAGTTTCCCATGCTTCTATATTCATGATCCCCCATTGTGTGATGGATTATGATGCATACAATGCCTCTTGTTTTCAATCCTGATGGATGAGAGACACACTTGGATGGACGATTGGTACACTTGATTAGCGAGATGTGTGAGCACAAGATAGTCTATGCCTGGGGACACTATATTGTAGCACATCTTTATTATGATCTTGACCAATTTGTGTTTTGAGAGAATTAAAATATGGTGCACTACATGCTTCTACATGTGTGGTTCCTTGAGCATATTACATGCACTAGGCCTATTGGGTTCCCATGTGCTACAACTACAGGATATCTATGAGCCTTTAGCTATCCTCTACGATGCTTGTGGCAGTATAGAGATCTGCATTTTTGGAGGGTGAAATTTGACCGGATGGAGGTGGATGACATCCTATGGAGACCTTATCTACTCACACTATAGTGGCCAAACCCCACATGATAGTTGAGGAGGATGTAGATGGATAGGTTTTTAGCTAGATGGCATGACTATGTTATATGTCCATTCTATTATGGGTGATTCATGCAACAATTTGGGTAGGTACAGACACCACCGAGGGCATGGCCCTTAATTAGGCGATTAGTGTGGAGTGATTAGAGGCCATGTGATAATGTTCAAATCACTATAGATCATTTTCATGAGAGTGATTCTAATGATTAATATCATGATCAACCACTAGTCGTCGACATTGATGTTGTTGGCAGCACAAATGGCCATGAGGAGTGGTGGTCAGTGACATGACTAGCTCTTGTATTTCCCATAGATGTCCCTATAGGTGATGTAGGACTAGCACTAGATGAGGGAGATGAGCGAGAGGATAGGGACAAGGATGTATGATACAAGCCAACATATATATTTATTGATGTTATTGATGATGAGTATGATTCAAAGACCAATCCTTACTATGAGGACCAGGATGGAGGAGAGGAGAATGATTGCAAGAAGGATTATGAGGAGGATAATTATTATGAGGATCCACCCTTGAGTGAGGATGATGAGGTCGCGATCAACAATTAGCACAAGAATGGAGAGGCTTCTCAAACTCGTAGGACCAAATCACATGTAGTAGCTATAGTAGACATTGACACCCATGGTTAGAGAGAGGCTAGCATGTCCTCCATCCCCCCCTAAGAGGATGAGGTTGATATTCCTCAGCCAAATGGAGACATAAGTGATGATATTTGATTTTATCCATGTACTTTGAGTGTTTTATACTTTATATATATATATATATATATATATATATATATATATCATGATGACGTTTACTAATTATGTACCTTTTATATCTTGCAGGAGTGATGAGAGACTAGTGAGAGTTCTATCATTAGGCTATCGTGGAGATAGTGCCTACATCCATCAACTAGGAAGAGGTGGATCCTAACTACATGCCCCCATTGATCATGGAGGCTAGAGTCACTCAAACCTTTCATGAGGCTGTGGGAAATGTATGAGAGCGTGAGGAGATGACTTCGTCGAGGTAAGAGTGCAAGAATGAACATGGTGCTAACTTGAGACACAAAAAATTACGCACAACAAAGATAATATTATTTTACTTAGAAATATGAAAATATCAGATGTAGAGGATCTCAAATGCTCAAGTTCTATAATACATGCTCTTAAAAAAAATTATAGAGTTTCCCCTTTCACAGTGTTCACTCTTTTCCACAAAAAGCTACCAAAAAATCATAAACTAGCCAATAAATAACCCCCTCTTTGGTTTAGAGCCAAAAAAAATTTAGAATTATGAGTTTTGGTGGTTTTACACCAAAAATTACAATTTGAACTTAAAAAATTGAGTCCTAATTTGAAAATTGGCAATTTTCTAAAAATTGACGAACTTCTGGAAGCCATAACTTTTGATCTAGGACTCTATTTTTTGAACCATTTCAACCGTTGGAAAGGTATCAGTGTGAATAATATGCTAAGAACCTCCTCCATAAATTTTTAAAATTTATGGGCTAGTAAAGGACCGTTTAGTGCCTCAAACTAGACTTAGAAGGTTTTTCAGGGCAAAAAGTAGAAACTAAAACTTGAATAACTTTCAAACTGGGATTGATCTTGACCTGATTCTTTCACCAAAGTGCTTATTTTTCTATCCTAAAGCTTCCCATAAATTCCTACCTCCTCATGCATTTAAATTCAAAACTACTAAAAATAGAAATTGAGCATAAAAAGCAAAAATGCAATTCTAAAAATTAGGAACTCTTATTTGATGAAAAGGGTATCCAAAAATGAAAAAAAAATACAAAAAGCTAAATGAAAATAAAGGTATTTTTGGGTGATGTAGTATTTCCCTTATACCACTAGAATATCATGCATCAGGGACAATCATCACAGACCTTAGTAGAGGTTGAGAGATTGCATGTAGAGCTAGCATAGGTATGAGTAGAGAGGGATCAAATGGCAGAGGATCAATTTGTGGCTCTTGGCTGAGTACAGGGTCTAAAGTATGCACTCAAAGCTGGTGGATCATGATCATGACCACACAAAACTATCTCACAAAATTTAGGGATTGGATCATGGGCTCAAGAGCCCAAGGAGTCTAGTTCTCACAGACCTTGGTGATTTTGCATATTATATTGAGATGTACATAAAACTATTTATATATATATATACGTGTGCATTTGATGTTATAATTTTTATTATTTTGTTTTAATGTTAAATGACAATGTGATTAATTAAATAAATTATTGTAAAATTATTTAATTATTGTCTACATGATTTAACATGATTGATGTGATCTAATGTAAAACATATTTCAACTTCACTTTAGATACAATATTGTTGAATTAAAGGGAGTATGTTAAATTAGATACACCTGTAACTCATATAAGGATCAAACTTAACATCACATGGGGGTGAATAGCATGAAACCTAAAGTAATTATTAAATTAACTTAAATAATTAACTTAGTGTTCACGACAAACACAAGATCAGTTGTCAAGAACGAAGCAATGTGAAAGTTATTTATAATGTAACCAAATAACTTTAGGCAACACTAATTTATTAATAATACTATTCAAAGAAATTAGAGGTAATACTAATGCAAATGTGCGGCATTAATAAGATCCATAAGGGGTGTTTTGTAGAGCTCTGTTAAGACATATGTGTCATACCCATAACTGGTATCAACTATATGAGGTCCCCACTAGTTAGGGTTGAATGTATATTTGTCTTCATGGTCAACATTAGTATTACGTTGATTCTCATAAAGAATGAAATCACCCTTATGAAACATGTAAGGAATGACATGAGTATTGTGTTTTCATTGTAATTGTTTAATGTAAGCTTGGAGGTACTCAAGAGCATTAATGCACTTTTCATCAAGCATTTTGAAGTTGGTCCAATCATTGGTCTTTATAAGTGGCATCATCAGTAAGGTATTGAAGAGAAATTTGTAGCGTAGAAATTTATAAATCCAAGGGCATGATCACATCAGTGCCATAAACAAGGTTATCAGGTGTAGTCCTCATAGATAATCTAACACTTATCCAATAAGCCCAAAGCACATAATGTAATTATGTATGCCAATCCTTATGATGTTTGTTAATAGTCTTCTTTAGCATTTTTTCTAGAATCTTATTAGTGCTTTTAGCTTGTCCATTGGATTGTAGATAATATGGTGTAGAAAATCGATGTTGAATGTTGAAAATTTTAAGAAATTTCTTTACCTCATTATTATTAAAGGGGGTTCCATTGTCTGAAATGATTACCAATGGAAGACTAAAGTGAGAAATTATATGTTCCAATATGAAATGACAAGTTACTTCAGCATTTGTAGATCGAAGAGGAATATCTTCCACCCATTTTGTTAACTAGTCTTTTGTAGTTATGATAAATGTATGTCTAGCAGAAGAGGATGGTGAAATTTTTCCAATAGGATCCAATCCCCATACTGAAAATAACCAAATGGGAATTCGGTCATGAAGCTTAGAAGAAGGGGCTTGAATCCTATTATTATGTTCTTGAAATTTGTGACATCATTTGATGTAAGAAAAGCAGTCTTTCTCCATATGTCTCCAATAATATCTCATACGGATGAGTTTTTGTACTAACAACCGTCCTCTAAAATGACCTCCACAAGCACCAACATAGGCTTGCTTAAGGTCTATAAGAAGTTTAGAATGCTTAATAAACCTTAGTAAGAGACCATTGAAAGATCTTCTATACAATACATTGGTGAGGATCTCATATTTGGATGCTATTTTGCGTAAGTGATTTTGATTGTTTGTCATTGTGGGCTCGGGAATGGTACCATTTTTTAAATAATTGTATATTTTGTCATACCATTCATGTGAGTCATCTTGAGTTGTAATTAAAATTTCTTCCAAGAAATTGTCAATCAAAGGTTTCATGATGGGGTGAATAACAAAGGTGAAGTCTATTAAAGGATTGTGTGTGGATATAAGAGAGGTTACACTCACCATCGTGTCTACATGTCAATTGTCTTTTCATGGGATGTTATCAATGGTGAATGATTCAAACTTCTCTAATAGTTTCATTGTAAGATCCTTGTATCTCAATAACTTGTCATGTTTAGTTTTATATGTCCTAGTGATCTGTTTGATTACTAATTTTGAATTACCAAAGATTTTGATATGTTTAGCATTCATGGTTAAAGAAGCTTGCAATCCCGTGATTAATGCCTCATACTTAGCTATGTTATTTGTACATAGGAAATTTAATCAATCAGATAAGGAAATGGGCTTTCCATTGGGTGAAAGTAATGCCACTCTAGCACTAGAACCTGTTCTACACTTAGATCCTTTGAAATACGATTCCCATGTTTTAACATGAACAATCAAGATACTATCATCATGAAAGTAGTCATGATTAGGTAAAGCGAGATGAGAAGGGGTGTCACCTAAGTGATCAGTTAAGGCTTGTCCTTTGATTTCTTTTTGGGAAACAAAATTAAGGTCAAAATCTATTAACAAAATCATGCACTTAGCTAAGCATCCAAATAAGTTGGTTTTATTAAACTAATGCTCAAGGGGATCAAATTTTGTTCTGACTTGTACTTCAGCATTTATTAAATAATTTCATAATTTACTAGTAGTGAATACAAGGGCCAAATATTGTTTTTCACTTGGTTAATATCGAGTTTCATAATTGATTAAATTTGGATTAATGTAATAAATAGGATTCTCTTTTCCATGATCATATTGTTGAAACAACAAGGCTACAAGATCATGGGTTGATGTGGCTATGTAGAGGATAAATGGTTTATTTGGCACAACGGGTTGTAAAACAAGTAGAGTTGCAAGGGATTCCTTTAAAATCTTAAAAGAATATTTACAAATTTCATTCCAATAAAAAGGCACATCCTTTTTGATAAGATGTGTGAAGGGTAATGTGTGATCAACTAAAGATCTAACAAAATGATGAATAGTTTGAATTCAGCCTTGTAATGTGCATAATTGAGAAATGTTCTTAGGAGGTGGCATGTTAATAATGGCATCAATTTTCTTTATGTCCACCTCAATGCCCCTATGAGATATGAAAAACCTCAAAATTCTACCACTATCTATGCCAAAGACACACTTTTTTGGATTTAATTGCATATTATATTTACATATTCATTCAAAGAATTTTTTAAGAACATTTACATTGTCTTGTAATGTTAAGGATCTAGCAAGGATTTCATCAAAATAATCTTCCAAAATTTTATGTATATAATCATGAAAGATCAATGTCATTACTCATTGATAAGTTGCACTGACATTCTTTAAACCGAAGGATGTCACAACCCAACAAAACACTCCCCAAACAGTTGTAAATGAAATTTTGTATTGATATTGAGAATTAATAAGGATTTTATTATAACCAAAAAATCCATCCATGAATGAAAAAAAATCATTCCCAGCAATTGAATCCATGATCATGTAAATATTACAAAGTGGAAAGTCATCTTTTAAAGAATATTTATTCAAGTCAAAAAAGTATGTACATACCCTAATATAATTATCGAGTTTACCAACTGCGACAATGTTTGAGATCCAAGGAGAATAATCAATAGCTTGAATGAAGCCTGCATCAAAGAGTTTTTCATTCTCTACTTCAACATGCAAGGCTAAATTAGGGTGCATTTTTCATGTCTTTTGGTGAATGGGTTTAGTATTTTTAGTGAGAACAGTGTTATCTGTCGCAATTTTTGGGTCAATTCCTAGTATATCAAAATATTTCCAAGCAAAATTTTTAGGAAAATCATGAAGTAAAGTTGTAGTGTCATGTTGTTCTTCATCATCAAGGCACTTCCCAAACATAATAACTTTGTCTTTATTCAATGTCCATCAGCACATCAATTGTATCTCCTAAGGGGAGTGCATTAGATTTAGGAACTTCAGAGTCATATGGTTCTTCAGTGATATCACTATCTTTTTGCTTGGTAATTATCATAACCCAAGTTACCTATTTCATGGGAGGAGTAGAGGATGTGTTATCATAAACTCCTAACATTTGTTTCGGAGTTTCATCACTATCAACATACTACCATGATGGTGATAAGTTCATATCAAGCATTTTAGGATGTTTGATGGCAATTTTTTGCTTTGTTTGACATGTAATAGTGTTGACGTTCAAAGATGGTCATTGAGTCGCTTTTGGTGTCTTATAAAAATAAAAATCCCAATCTAGTTTTTGTCTCTTGTGTACTAGATTCTATGGGGACATGAATACCTTGTTCATGCTTTCCACATCCTTTTCCTATATATCCCAATTTTTTCACAAGTTCATAACCCTTTCCATAAAGTTTTTCCATTTCTTTTGGATTGGGGAGAAGTTGATAATCTATATCATCAAAATTTGATGTGTATGTTGTATTTTCTTCGAAAGTAGAGGAGATAGATGTTTGAGAAGATTATTCAGAATTTTGAATTGACATGATGATTGGCTGTTCTGGTTTCTCATCTTTCTTTTGCATGATTATGTATTCTCTCATAAATGAAGGTATGAATTCTAAGGATCCCCAATCATCACCAAATAATTTATACACTAATTCCTCATCTTTTTGTTCAACTTCTAGAGGGTCTATATTAGATGTTGGAATCAATGTTTTGAGAGGAATTGTAGTTCCTTTTTCAACTTGCAAGCAAATTTAATGCTTAGGGTCTATTTAAACTTGATAAATGTTATTGTTATAGACACATTTCATTATATTATGAAGGTTTGAAGGAACTTCATTCATCTCATGAATCCATGGTCTACTTAGAAGAAGATTATATGAAAGATCATAAGGCATGAAATGAATAGGAGTTTGCATAGTAGCCATCCCAATAGTAATAGGAAAAGTGATTACACTGAGTAGTTACTTTGTGGTATTGTCAAATTCTTGAATGGATAAGGAATCAAGTTTCACTTGTGATTTTTCAACATGTAATTTATCAAGGAGATTTACTCTACACACATTAAGGGAAAAACCATTATTAATGAGGGTCCTTTTGATTCCTATTTGATTGAATTGAGAAATTATCATAAAGGATTCATTTTTTTTTCACAACTCTAAAGGATGGAGCTCATGTTGATGGAAATTAATTTCAATATTAACTTTATTCATTCCATGTATTAAAGCTACCACTTCATTCAGAGTTGTACCAAGAGGAACCATAATTTTTTGTAGGGTTGTTTGAAGAATAGTGTGGTAATTTGGTTAATTTTGAAGTAAATCCCAAAGGAAAATATTTGTAGGAGTATTCTTTAATTTTTCAATAAGATCATACTCCTGTTTGTGTGAGGTAAAGCAAGGAGCACTAGGTGGATTAGGTGAAGGTAAAGAGAGTGGGGTTTTTTACAGTGGTTGCAAATTGTTTTGTGTATTATATGTATGAGCAATAGTAGTATTATTGGATTGTTACAACACATTAGTTTTAGAGGGTAAATAGTGAACTTAGGTTTATTGGAAGGATGAAGTTTATGTGAGGGTAGGTAAAGAATGAGTTGAGGTTGAATTACATTAACATCCTTAGTGTTAGATTGTTCACAACAAACCTTAATGGATGACTTAAGTGAGATGAAGTCCTAGAGGGACTCATGTAACAATTCAAGCTGATCACAACTAAAAGGTTTGAGGGGTAAGTTATCATTAATTATGTTATGTTGGTGATGGAAAACTTGAGAGACATTAACATTCATTTTTATAGGTTGGGAACAACAAATCTTAGTGGATGACTTATGAGAGATGAAGTCTTGAAGGAATTCATCTAACAAGCCAAGGTCATCACTACTAAAAGGTTTGTGGGATAGGTTATTGTCAATCATTTTAGGCATTTGATGGCAACCTTTAGAGGATGAAGTGAGTGAGAGGAAGTCTTGAAGCAATTCATCTAAATTGTCTATATCATCACTACTAAGAGGTTTGGATGAGATGGTATTTCTAAATTGAATCATTTCTTTGAAAGATTTGTTTGATGTTTCTATTTTTGTGTTTTTCTATATTGACAAATATGATCTAAAAGAAGTAGGAACTAATGCTAAAAATGAAACTTGAAAAAATATAATACTATCCATAAATTCCATGAAAGGAATTGATTCTTATGATTGGAATATGATAGAAATTAACTAAGCTAAAATAGAACTGGGAATTACAAGAAAAAAAAGTGCAAAGTAATAAACTAAATTCTGGAAACACTGATTCAAAAACTACATTGAGACAAATTTTGCCAAGGTGGCGAACAAATCCCAAGAGAAGTATTTTAAATTTTTTTCTTATTTTTTTTTAATTTTATGGATGTGTTTAGGTTAGTACAATGCAAATAAAGACTAAAAAATGTAGAATTTTGGAATGATTTAATGAACTCTAGATGATAATTTCACTAATGCAATTTTAAGAATCCCTAGGATGCAAAAAAAATGCATAATAAAATGTAATGGAATCTTAGGATGCAAATGCAAATGAAAATTAGAAAGATATAATGTCTGATATGTAGGTTCACCAAAATGAACCAACAATTTTGATGGTGTTCTATGGACTTCTCTTGCACTCTTAGGATCTTTCACCTAAAAGGAGAGAGATAGAACCCCAAAAGTGTGGTGTTTCACTCAAATAAAGGATTGTATAATGTAATTAAGACTAAATTAAATGATGTAAATGCAACTAAGTAATGAAATTTATTGAATATTAATGCAAAACTAATAAAATGTGTAATGTTTCAAAACACAATGAGGTTTGTAAAAAACTTAAAAAGATGAACAAAAATGGAAATGAAACTAAACAAAAAGCTATATTTCATAATGGTTGCACCTATAAAGTGAAAGATGACTAGAATAAACTCTATAAATATGTTAAATTTGACTTTTATGCTGACTGGGACTCATTTGCCACCCTGGGTGAATCAACCCTAGGATAGGGTTTTCTACCCAAAAATTGGTATATGCTCACTTGGTAATAGGATTTGCATCTAACTCTAAAATTCACCTCATGAGGTACTCATTTTCCATCCATGATGAATCATTCCACTTTCAATTTTCTACAAATTCATATCTTTGTTCTACACCTTGTCTCCTTTACAACACTTTTTCATGGAAACCCGAATCAGAATCTCAAAAAATTCTGACAAAATAACTTAAAATTTGTTGTCTAATGGGGGGTTTTCCTTGGGAAAACCCTTAGTTGTGTAATCAAATTGTAAATGGACAAAAATCTACATAAAACCCTAGCCTTAAGTGTGTTAAGCACTAGGAAAGTCTAAAGTATGAAAAAACCCTATTGTATTGTGCTAGAATAAGATGTGGAAATGTGATTTGAGTGATAAAATATTTCAACCCTAGAAATACTAAAACACATATAAATAGAGATAAATGACATGAAAATCATATATTAATGAAATGAAAACCTTAATATGAAGAAGAGAGAAAATGTATGATGGAATCACTTTGAAAACAAGTCTTTAGGTGTGATTTGATGGCTAGTTGCATCTCCTCAACTAGGATTTCTCCATGAATCACCATAGTTAGCAATCATCAACTCTTTTTAATTTTAAACCTTGAATGAAGAGTGAGCTTCAAGACCTACAAAAACCTTAGTTTGTTGACCTAAAATTTCAACTTTGCTAATGAAACTTTTGTGGAAGACTTGACTTTAGAATTTTCTTTGTAAAAATGTATAAGAGATGTGTAAAATGACTTAAAATGAGTATTTATAAGCATCAACACCTAATTTTCTTGTTATTTAAACCTAAGAGGCTGACATCCACCACAAAATTAAGTTTATTAAATTGAACTCATGTTCAAAATTGAAATTTCCCTCAAAAGGGACTCATTGGCCACCCTTGGAAAATGGGTCCCACCTGAGGGGACTCATTCATCCAAGGTGGAAAATGAGTCCCACCAGAGGGGACTCATTCACCCATGGTGGTGAATGGGTTGTCAGGATATGCATGAATTAAGTGTTGTTTGTCCAGATTTAAGTCATTTCTAAAGTGAAACAGGCCTCTAGATCAAAATAGTGAGTCTTAGCCCGGGCCTATAAATGTTGTCTTGAAGCATGAAAAATGCAGTGGTACTCTCAAGAGTGTCCAATTTTCTACACCAAAAACATATAAACTAAAATTAGTTACACATTTTATTTTATGCACAATGTCATGTGATGCACATAAAAATAAAAAAAGTAAAAAATCACTTTTAATAAAGTCTCAAATTGAGTTCCATCATATAAATTATCAACAAAAATATTAGAAATATAAAGGAATTATTGTAAAGAACTGAGTTCTTTTATTTTCCTCTTTGTATATTTTTTAATGCAACAAAATAAACAATATTCACTATTGCAATTTGGCTCATAAAATTCCCATTTCTCTTACACATCAACCCAGAATTCCCCTCCTTAAAAATGTCTAATAGGACAAGAAACACTAAGAAGTTGGCATTCCTTACAACAAAGAAATAAGTACTCATGCATACCTGTATATTCACTAGCATCATCAACACCAAGAATAATTTCCTAAAACTAAAAATTTGTGTTCACATATAAATGTTTATTACTATATTTGAGGCATGATCAACATAAGTGTCAATATCTTCATACACTCCCTCAAGTTGGATATCTAACTCATTTTACTTATCAACATTAGCACATGAAAGTGTCACAACTGTAAAGAAAACACTTTGATTTTTTCAGTAAGGCCAACCCACCCATAGGCTTATGGACACTTACTATTGGCCTCATATTCTTTAGAAAAAAGTTTGAAATAATTTCATCAAGCTTTAAAATATTCCACTCATGAAGTTAACACATGTTTTGTCTTAAAATTTACATATGTTGGAACATCAACTGCAAAATTAAATAGATTATCCTTTTCCCTTGATATTAATAAGTTTTTGGATGAGAAAATAAGGATCAATGCCATTTATAATCTATTTGTTGAAATTTGTAATAATATTATCCCAAAAAGTAAAATATTCACTTGAAAAAACATCCAACTAATATTTCTCATGCCTAAACTATTATTCTAAAAAAATGCCAACTATAATTTACCTTCATATTCTATTAAAAATCATTCAACAAATCAAGAATTGTTTGGATATATGATTGTCCTTGGATTGCATCATGCCCAAAAATAGGTCTAGTTGATTGTAAACATCTATTGCAATGGGATTAAGAGAACTGCAAATCTAAGATAATCATAATTTTGTATATTTTCAATGGGGCAACCCTATAATAGTGTTATAATGGTGGATCTATTTGATGAATAGATCTTTGATTTAAAACACGAATTCCAATCAATAACTTTGTGATCAATAGAAAGTGTTAGGAATCCATTTTACATTACCAACATTCCCTTGATTCTTTATCTCATTTATGAATTTTGACTCTATTTCACCCGTAGTAGATGATCCATATGATAAATTCTAGTTGTGTTCCCCTTTCATGGTTTTCTATTGACCATAAAATTATCATGAATCTATTTATTTGTATGAACCTTTTCATTTTCCTAGGTTATGGGTCTATGCTGGATTTGTGACCTATACTTTATGCTCCAAATCTTAATTCCTTAGGTGTTGATATGAATAGGGTGTTTTACATAACTGGTTCATAACCTCGATCCTATTGACACTCATCATTTAAGTTTAATTAGGGTGCACATAGGATACTTATAATTTTATTGTCAATTCATAGGCTGAAGACACATGTAATAATCTTATAGAATCACATGTCTCTACTTGGCCTATATAACCAACTTGTTCTCTCTATATTCATAATTTGATCATCATTATATACTTGTATTCTTTAATACAATAGCATTATTCTCTCATATTTCATATATATTGAGCTTTTGTTGAAGCTCGTAGATCTTGGTGGCTACACAATTAGCCAAATATTCCATGGTATATATTACTCTATACAACCTCCTACATATTATCATAGATTATGTGGTTGATTCCTAATAGTCTTTACTGAGAGAAATAGGTTATAAATCTTAATCAATATTGAATATTTGATTATGGTATTCTCTTGCAACATATGATGACTTAGAGAATAAAAAAACTTTATATATAAATAAATAAAATTGGGAAAATTCTTCTGAGTGGCTTTCTATTGCATGTTTATTTTTTAAATTTTGGTACAAATCTAGGATTTCCATTGATTTTAGGTTTTTTAATTAAGTCATTAGAGCCTTTTAATTTGTCTAAACTGGGCATGTGAGGCCAAATATACAAGGATTTGAAGTTGGGATGTGGTTGCTAGATCTAGAAGGTAGTTCTAATTTTAGAGTCTTTTAGGTTAAGTTTGATAAATTGTTACCATATCTAGAAGTCCCAATAAACTAAGGATCATCTAGTAATTCATTAAAATAAAATAAAAAATTACCTTGAGCCTTAAGAGACATTTTATACCTCTCTAATGTATGGTTTTTTGTATAATCATGTGTTCATGGAATATTCTTATTTTTCAAATTCTCTATTACAAGTAGGTATGATGGTTGAATAAATAAAAACATATATTTTTTAAAAAATACATATTTAGATTTGTTTTTCAAATCTTAAGAAAAAAATATTGTATAGATGTACAATTATGCAAGGTATACTTATAATATCCAAGGTACTACAAAATTGTAGGTGCTATGTGGTGCAATAATGATGGACCACCATAGGTACAACCCTCATTACCCACAATCACTAATGGTAAAGCTACCACTAGTGGCTAAAGATTGAACAAACTATATTTGAAATAGCCACATATATTGTAAAACTATATCATGTCCCTACTAATAGTTTCTAAATCCCAATATGGTGCTTTTTGTCATCTAAGTGTAGTTTTGATATTAATGCCAATAGTTTCAATATTCAATGGTATATTCTAGTAACACATGGCATAGTATTTCCATGTCCATTTTAAGGTTAGCATGATGTTTATGATATTCTCCTACCAACCTACCACCCTCATAGATTGAATTCTATTTTTTATGCTCCAACATCAAAGGATTAATTCTTAGTCATTTGTACTTCTTTTTTATAGAAAATTGTCTTATTTTAGGTAGAATTTTTTGCTGATTTATTTTGGTATCTAATTTTTCCAAAAAAATTAGATTCTCAAAGATGTTCCTAAGTAATTCTCATGTTTTGAACTTTCAAGGATCTATTTTAACTTGTATAATAACATTTTTTGATATAATTTTTTATAGAACTGCATTATATTTATGTACTTTGTAGTGGTGTAATTTGTTTGGTATCAAGTATTTTCAATAAAATTTAGTTTATTTCCATAAGCAATAGCATAATTTGTATATACTAAGATCAACATCGCTTCACTATTTCTGGCAAGTGACACCTATAATCACACTAAATATAAAATATTAACATCATATACATTAGTAGGGGTATTATTGATTTAGTGAAGTTTGAGAGACAATCCTTTTTTTTTTGTAATCACGTCTCTCAATGCATAGAAAATTAAATGTGATTACTATGTGATGAAAATAAATACAATAGATGAATAATTTCTAAAGGAACTTGATGAATTAAAACTTATTTATGACCATCAATTGAAATAGATTTGTATTGCTAATGACATAATTTTATTAGATTCTTTGAAATGAACATCAAAAAATTAATTTAATGTTCAACCTCAAGAATCTTGTGTGGAAATATCATTCAAGAATGAGTTGTGTACTCGAATGTTATGCATTGAGATCTCATATCCATCTAAGATTCTTCTAATTATACTAGTATCGCTACATCCATGACTTCTAATTATTTAGTGCAAAAGTATTTTTTTTTTTTTATATTCAGGTCCTTGGGATGTGTACATGATAGATATTTCAAGATTATTTTATTAATCCCATCTTAAGTAATTAGAGAAACTATTAAGGATATGAAGATTCTCTTTATGTTTTTATCTCTCATGGAGTTCCCTAATATACTTGAAATATGGAATTTTATTAGGGTTTTAGTGTTTAGGACCTAGAATAGAAAAACTCAACACCTTCATTCATGGATAATTCTAGAGATGCCACTCCTAAGATGAAATGAAAGAAGATATTGTAATAGGATTGTCATAGTTTATGATTGTAAACTAATGATGGGTTCACCACCAAGCTAGTGCTTGGAAAGAAAAATGAAATGGAAGATGAAAATTTATTTTGTGTAGTGTCAAAAAATGTCATCATGTACATTTTAACACTTAATTTGGCAATAATTATTGATTAATTGGAATTGATATCACCTTGATATAGTGTTGTGATGTGTTCAATACATCCACAGTAGGTTTTGGGCCATTTTAAAGCTAAATAAACCTAACTTTCCTTCAATTTAGTATTGTAAAGTGTATTTATTTACACCTTCACATTAAAGTTAAGAAGATTGTAAACTAAAGTGGACCTAATCTAGTGTTTTAGTTTGTTTTACACATTCAAATGGGATTTAGGCCCCTTTTTAGCTAAATAGACCTATTTTTTCCTTAATTTAGTGTTGTGAAGTGTATTTATTTACACTTTCACACTAGATTTTGGGACCTATTGCTTTTATGACCTTTATATCATCATTTGTAGGCCCCTAAGGCTCTATATTGTGAACCCCAAGAAATATTTCAATTAAAAACCCAACAATATCAACATATACGCTTAATTTACACACTCCCTAACACTTTGGCAATCAAAATAGGCCCTGTGTGACCCATTTGGGACTTTGGGTGAATGATTCCCATCCAGGTGAGACACATTCACCTAGCTTGGTGAATGAGTCCCATTTGGCCTATTTTCAAGGTGTTAAGCAAGATAAATTAGGTTTTAAGTTCAAATTTTATGTATGTCAACCTTTGGGATCTAATACATGGGATCTTAGGCGGATTTCCTATACAAATGAGATTTCAAGCTATTATTCTTAAAGACCTACATGTTATCAAGTAAAGCACTAAAGAGTTACACATTCCAAGACTTCACAAGATCATCTAGAGAGCATTCAAGATCATTTTTAAGGCATTCAAGGACATAATTCTTCATCAATTATTGTAGAAATTCAAGATCCATCATCATATCAAGGATATCAAGCATCAAATATTTTATTGAGATAGTGTTGCGATGTAGCATTGATCATTTTTTCTACAAGGAATAATTCAAGGTATCCTTGTCTATGATTCATGTTCTTTATTTCATGTTTCATACCTTCATTTCATTGTCTCATCATTTGGTTTAATTAACTACAAGTAGTTAGACCAAGGCAAACCCTTATTCCCTAACAATCAACACGTTTTCTCTCTCTCTCTCTCTCTCTCTCTCTCTCTCTCTCTCTCTCTTTGTGTAATTTCATATTTAGGTTCTTTAAACACTTGAATTATCATTAAAGATTAGGTTACAATCTTGGAGAAATTTTTTGGAGTTATCTCCTTGTTTCCAAGGTCGTAATCTTCACCAAAAAGTCATCTATAGGTCCAAAATCAAGGGTTTAGATCCGAAAACAAAGAGGAATTAGAAGAGAAGACATTGGAGACTAGATTCAAATTTTAAAGCTCTAGAAAACTGTAACTGGACTCATTCAATACCCTGGGTGAATGAGTCCTAGTTATGGTCAATTTTGAGATTTTTTCAAATTCAAATACTTTCTTTGAAAACCTATTCTCGCACAAAAACTGAGATCTATGACTGATTCTCCTAAATTCGTGAATGAGTCGCATAAGGCCTAAATTTTAGGATTTACAATACTTCCAATCTTCATTCAAGCCTCTAAATTTTTTTAGGTTCACACTTCTAATTTTACAACTTTTTGTTATGAATTATATACATTTCTAGGTCATTCATTCAAGTTCCATGCATCATTGAGTTCAATCATTAGATATTGCATTTCATACATTTTTCCAAGCCCTATATTTGGGGTTAACCTCTCTTTTAATCTAAAATCATACCCTAAGATAGTCCCTTAGTAGATATTTTTCTCCTTTGCATTGAGATCTCTAGAGCATCCTTGAATATTAGTTGGAGAAAAGTGGTGTGCTATGTCCTAAACCATAAAGCATTCATTTTTCCACTAAACATTGGGAAAAATTGCATTTATACATGGGTACCTAAAATTGACTCTTAGTTTCGATGCATCATTAGATTGTTACATGTTTTCATCTTGTACATTATCCCTAACTTGAATCTTTTGATAAAGGAGCATTATTTTCTCATTTTTTACCTCTCTTGTGCATTCACTAAAGGTCCTTGATCTTGGATGCCTACATCTTAAACCAAATATTTCATGGTATAGAGAATTATTGTTGTAATGTTACCTTGATTTAGTGTTGTAATGTGTTTGACACATTCACATTATGTTTAGGGCCCTTTTTACTAAATAGACCTAATTCGGCCTTAATTTAGTGTTGTAAAGTGTATGTATTTACATATTCACACTAATTTTTGGGTCGTATTGCATTTATGAGCTTCAAATAATCATTAATAGGATGTTAGGACCCTTTATTATACATCTGGAGGCTTATTTTGATAGAAATCTTGACATATTCAATAAATACACTTAATATTCTAACCTCCTAACATTTCCTCAGCTCGAAAAGCTAGGGTGGGACCCATACGATAGCTTGGGCATATGAGTCCCCCTAGGTGGGACCCTTATGCCACCTTGGGAGTATGAGTGCCAATAGGAGGGACATGTGAATGCCAAATTCCTCGAGCCCCCTATGGGTGGTTTTTTTTTTGCTAAGTATCGGTCCTCACCTTTTCTTTTTGAAATTCATTCGCTATTGCCACCCAAGCACTCACCACAGGGAAGCCTTCCTTCACTATCCTAATATCTTTTTCCATGCTTCCATGTGTTTTCATTGTGGGAACTTAATGGTTACTTCCCTTCACTTTTCAATCGAACCCCATCCATATTCCACATAGCTTTCATCCATGTACATTTTTTGGTGAACCCCATAGTCGGTGCCAATAGTAAAGAATGCCTCCATGTGTCTTCACTGCATAGTCTTTCAATGCAAGGGGGAGGAATCAATGAGCAGGCCCCAACTTGCTACCATGTGTCTCTTTTGTAGGGACTTCATTGAAGGGAAGGCAAGAGTGAACTACATGCCCTACCAAGCTCTCACATGTCTTAACAAAATACATGATTGAATGACACGTCTATGAAGGAGTTTGCAGGGACCACTACCATTTTTTTAAGGGGATGCATCTATTTGAGGAGAAAATACGTGCCATGGCTCGAATCTTTTATGTTCCAATGGTCAAAGGAAATCATTACTAAAAGAATCATTGCTCTTGATACATAATAATTTTTATTATTGGCCCACTAGGTGGTGGGATTTTTTATCTATATATATTGCTTCTTCCTTCTGAAAGTAGGTTCAAAAGATATAGGAAAATTAGGGAAAGGATACCAAGCCTCTTGTGTTGATTTTATATTATTTTATGAGACTATCAAACTATGCCATTGTTCAACCTTTCTATTTTTCTTAAGCTATTTGATCAAACATTATACTATGTCATTATTGTCCTGAATTGTTTATTTGTAGAAATTTTATGATTTTAATACAAGTTTGTTGGTTTAGATCATGTCTTTGAATCTTCTTTTTATTGAAGGTGGATGAGAATTAGTTTATGTCATTGAATAAAATATTCAGGTTTTCATCTTTTATTTTTGTTATTCTAGAATATAGTAGATTCTTGAACAGACCCCTAAATCAAATCCCAAAAGGTAGATTTGTCATGCCTATATCTTTTTCTTGGTGCATCACCTTAGTTAGATATTTATTTTTTATATATGCTTCCTTTTCCCATTCCAAAGCCTCAATTATAAAAGAATTCAACTTTTTTAAGAACCCAGAGGTCACTTAGTTTAGCACAATTGGTCCCCCCATTAAATATTTTTCCCATAAAGGCTATTACCTTGCAAATTTTTGGCATTAACAGTTTATTTTTTCTGGCATTCCCAGTGGGACAACTTAAATGAATCTAAATTTAAAGAGTGTGTATGATCCATTGACCTATTACTAGATCCCAAACAACAAATACTCCTCATTTGTTAGTGCCGCCACTAGGAATAGTACAAGATACAACTCAAATAGTGAACATTTAATTTCCTCTTCCCCTTCTGCTAGCCATGTTTCCAACCACTAACATAAATTATGTCCCATGGGATGCTGAAATCCCTCTTGTAGCATAAATAACACCCATTTTTTGGGCCCCTATTCTAGTTTATGCTTTACAAGGCATACCTAAATTTATCAAAGATGGATCAAAAATACAATCTAAAACTCTACAAGATGTGGCAGACATGTGTTTGCCACATAGAGTTATAGACCAAAATATAGCACTAAGGTTGCTCACGACCTCTTTTAGTGGTAAAGAATTGGATTGGTACTGCACGCTACAAGATAATACAATTGGTACATAGAATCAACTCAGAGACCCTTTCTATGAAATATTTCGAATGATGGAGATAGATCCTCGCAATATCATCAACTAGAAATCATAAAGTGTAATGCTCATAAATTGATGTTCATTTAGCCGTATAATTTACCAAAATTAATACATTACAAGTATGGTAAAACAAAGGATGCATATGTCATGATCTTTCCATAAATGCTAAAAAGATAAATTCATAATAAATCTCATTTCATGTATACAAAAAAAAAATGTAATTAACAAGGATCATTGCATCGATACATATATGATTATCATTTGCATATCAATGAGTTTCCATAAATTCACTTGAGTTTTCAATTACATCACTAATTTTTGTTATGTACATCTATTTCAATGTTGCATCAAATCTTTCTTTCCAATACATCTATTTCAATATTACAATACTGAATTACAAATAAAATTACATTTACAAGTGGGCTTTATAAGCGATTCCAAATAATACATGAATAAATTTATAACACTTAAATCTCTAAACCTCAACCATCGTGACACCACTAGTCTTCTTGCAAGCTAGGGCCAAGAGTGTGATTAAGGCACCTTTTCTGCCAAACCACGAAGTACAATACATCCCTAGGTTTCTTCCTAGCTTGAAGAAATCCCCAGCCCTACACAAGGAGCCTACCAACATTAAACAACAACGCAAGAGGGAACTCTCGATGCAAACCTGATGCTTATATGCATTCCTAACATGAGAATCACATATTTCTTGCAAACAGGAGGTAGCAAAGACCTGTATTCATTTAGTTCTAGGCTTTTAATTCCATCTATCTCAATGTTGCATGTGCTTGGCCAAGCATAAATAAAACAAGTGATAATTTTAGAAAAGGTAAAACTACCATCTCTGTTGGTCCACCTTCGGCATCCTGTCCCGGAAGTTTCCCATAAAATAGTAAATAATAGATTTTCCATCTAAGTTCACATTCAATTTTTACACATTTCTAATTTCAAAGAAATTTCATCATATTCCAAGGTTTTCTCAAAGTTTGTCAAAATAGCTTTCATGCATCCATTCAGTAAATAAAGTTTCCTTGTACAATTTCAAGTGATTTTACCATGCAAAATAAATTTAGTTCCAATTCTATTTTCTAAATTAGTTTTGATCACAGTAAATATTTTTAATAGTTTTAGAAAAAATAAATCCACTCTTATCGAAAAATTCTCTAATTTTGAATGTGTTTTTAATAACCTACATTTGCTATAAAGTTTCCAATTCAGCTTTAAATATAGCTTTTTAAGTGTTTCACTAAGTTTAGAAATGAAAAATGGGGTCTCATACAATGGTTCAATATTCAAAAAAATAATAGTTTTAGAAAAGAAAAAAAAATGTAAATTTTCAGATTTGCACATGAATTCCAGTTTGCATAGTTAATTATGTGAATTTTCTCTACTTCTTTCATAAGTTTAATTTTAGATGTAGAAATTCACCATTCAAATTTGTATATATATTCATTATATCTTTATATATGTGTGTATACATATGTATATATTTACAATATATACATATATATTTAAATACATAGTGGTCTTGTAGCTGACTATCTATATTGAGTTGTTTTATGTTTAATCTAATGACAGAAAGTATTGTTTTCCTATAGATTACAATGATGTATATGTCCAGTATATATATATATATATTTGTTTATAAGTTTGTGGGTATGTTTCTATAAAGATATATATATATATATATATATATTCATGCGTATAAATTATTTGTGTAAATCCACTGATAGAGAGTGTATTTTCTATGGAAAATAGAACAAAATTTACAACTTCCAAAATTTGTTTGTAAGAATGTATATACATATATATATGTGTAGATATATATAGCTGTGTGTATATATATATGTAAAAATTCATTTACAATCTATACTTAAATCATAGATTACGGTTTTTCCAACACATAAACTAGAGATTTCATATATTACAGTTTTGAAAAGTTAAAAGACTTCATAATTTATAGTTGTGTAAAGCCTTTGGAGGCTGATGCCTCCCCCATAGGGGATGGCGCTGGCTGTGAGGAGGCAGCACCTCCTCCATAGGCCTTGGCCTAAGGAGGGCACTGCCCTCTCATAGCACTATCCTCCTCTACAGATGGGGTTGGGGGTGTAATCCCCAAACAAGAAAATATAGTTCAAAAGAATATCGATGGTAGATTTAAAATTCATACAAGTGCTGTGAATTTTGAATTGATATAGGGTATGGATAGTATATATATATATATATGTATGTATGTATGTATGTATGTATATATATGTATATTTATTTATAGAACCATAGTACAAAGATTGAAAAGAAAAATCATGTACTACAATGAATAAAGAAGAGAAAGATAAACCCCAATCTGAAAGAATAATAATTGTGCAAATTCTTTTAGTGCACTCAATGAAATGAAACATACTCTCATATTTTCACATTTTTAGCATACAATTCAATCACTTTACATTCAAATTCTTCAAAAGTATTTTCATATTTCAACAAGATTTGTAAAAAAGAATGGAAAACCTAGATAGTTCGCTTGCAACTAGGGATTGGAGATGTTCTTCAAACAACTTCTTCTTTTTTCCTCTTTTCAATCTAGTTTCTCTGAGAAAGCTTTTTGTTCCTCTTCCTTCCCAATTGATTTTCCATCTCTTTAACTTTCCACTATCTACCTAGGATTAATTCTCACACACTATTTTGAAAGTTTCAGCATTTTCTTGGCTACCATTAGAGCAAAAAATTTAGAGCTTGTTTTCAAGATTATTTTTCAAGAATCATTAACTTCTCAAGAACTCTCTTCCCTTTTTAAAATTGCATTTCCCATTTACAAATTTCTACCCTAATCTTGAAATGTATTTTAAAATTAATAATAATTTTCTATTTAATCGCATGTAAATCCCCTTTTGAAAATATTTACTCAATTATAAAATAAATATCTTATAACTAATGGTTAACTTATTAACTCCAATACTAACACAAATTAAAAGAAGAATAAAGTGCATGCGTATTTAAATTAAAAATATATAATTAACTTTAATTACAACATAATCCTTTATTTCATCACGCTTTCACCACATCATTTATTTAATTTACTAATTATTATTTAATTTGCAAGTAATTCAAAACAAACACATAAAAAATTAGACATTCCTAAATGCAGTCTATATGAAACTGAGTGTGTGTGTATAATCGAGAGGTCTTCCTACTTTGTCCTGTCAAGAACCTAATCACCTCTCCTTAATCACAACCTTGGTCTTCGACTTCCTGCAACTCAAGTACACTCAGGAACACAACAATAATTGAATTAGTATCACATTAAGATATAAATAAAGCAATACATTACATAAATTAAATTTTTTCTACTCTATTTTGCTTCATTTTCAAAATAAAACATATTCAATACTATTCAACTTTTCATAATTTAAATAATCACTTTCATTTATCTCCATGCCAAGTCATCATCATGTTAATCATTACTCTTCTAGGCATCACAAAACATGTAACAAATCCACACAAAGCCAAAAGTAACCTGCATCAGAATTGAGACGTGACAGTCTTACCCACTAGGAAGAGACATCATCTTGATGTCTTATTACAAAGCCACAGAACAAAATTTGAAACATCACTATATCATAAGTCTCCAAAAGTAAGAAAATAAAAAACATGCTAAGATCTCAAATGAGGAAAAGCTCTATCAATGTCCTCAGCATTCTCTGAAGTGGCATTATCCTCTGAGTATTGGTCCCATTGGACCCTATACTACATAATGTCCTTGTTCCACAAATTAACATTGCTCTCCTCCAATATCTTGACGGGATCCACCTACACCACCCCTGGGTCCTATACCTACAATGCACACCATTCAAGAATATGAGCTACATCTGGATGGTAGAGCTTAAGCACCAAGACATGAAAAACATTATGGATCAGTGATAGAGCTGGTGGTAGAGCAAGCCTATAAGCAACTAGATTAATCACCTCCAAGACATCAAAAGGCCCAACAAACCTAGGGGCAAGCTTTAAGTTCTTTCTAAAAGAGATTGAACTCTTATGATACTGAACTCTCAAAAAGACCTTGTCTCCTGCAAAGAATTGTCTAAAAGTTTTGTTCTTATGTGCAAGACTCTTCTATCGAACTGAAGCTTGCTTAAGCTTTTCTTTGATAAGCTTCATTTGGTCTTCCATTTCCTTCAACATTTCAGGACCAATCACAATCTTGTCCTCAACCCTATCCCAACTGATGGGTGTTTAGAATTTTCATCCATAAAGAGCCTCGAATGGTGCCATACCCAAAGAGGCGTGGTAGGATTTTTTGTAAGAAAACTCCACCAAAGGAAAATAATCCTCCCATTTGTGTTTCTTCTCCATACAATACATTCGAAGGAGATCCTCCATAATCTGGTTCACCCTCTTAGACTACTCATCGGTCTGAGGGTGATAAGATGAAATTAAATTCAATTTAGTTCCCAAGGAAGAATTTAGAGTAGTCCTAAAAAACACTGTTCATCAAATTCATGAAGGTTGCAGGGGCATTGGTTAGCCTGAACGATAGCATTGTGAATTTGTAGTGCCCGTACCTTGTCCTAAATGGAGTCTTGTGAATATCCTCATCCTTAAACCTCAATTGATGATACCCCAATCTGAGATCTATTTTAGAGAATACCTTGGCATCTTTTAACTTGTCAAACAAATCATCAATATAGGGAAGCATATATTTATTCTTGATGGTAACCTAGTTAAGCATCATGTAATCTATGCATAACCTTAAGGTCCCATCCTTTTTCTTCACAAATATAATGGGAGCTCCCCAAGGTGACACACTTGGTCTAATGAAACCCTGCTTCAACAATTCCTACAATTGGGCTTTCAGCTCATATAACTCTATTGTGTTCACCCTGTATGGGGCTTTGGACTCAGGTTATGTGCCTAGTATTCAATCAATTGAAAAATCAAATACACGCTTAGGCAGTAGCTCAATTATCTCTTCAGGGAAAACATCATCAAATTATTTTAGAATGGGATGATCATTAACTAATGATTTTGTCTCATCAAGGTTGACCTTTATTGCATAAAGAGTGAATTCCCTTCAACTTTCCTTCTTTAATTGCATGGTTGAAACTTGCCTAAGTTCCAGAGACCTTTTTACACCACAAATCTCCACATGATTTCCTTGATCATCAAGATGCCTTATTGATTTATCTTGACAATTGACAAGGACCTTATGTTCAGAAATCTAATTTATCCCTAAAATCACATCATAAGATCCCAATGGTGCTACATACAAATTAACTTGCATTTTGAGACTAGGAAGTTCAAGTTCACTACAAAATAAGAACTGCTCTACCTTCCTCTCTACCTGGTTCCCATACTAAACTTTCCATTAATTTTCCATATAGCCCAGTCTAACTGATAATTTAGATATAACACGAGGATATACAAAACTATTAGTGGCACCAATATCAATCAAAATAGAAATAGGAGTTCCAAAAAGTTTACCCGAAAGCTAGATAGGAGTGGATTGATAATCTACTTGGCGATTGTTAACCGTCGCATGAATATGATGTTGATTCCTGTTGTTTTGTCTGTTAACCCTCTGAGGGAACACACTGGCGCAATGCTCACCACCACAAGTATAACAACCCTCATGAGGTTCCTTAGGCCTATCAAAAAAATCCCACCTGTTATTGCCAATATTTTTATTGAAATTAGCCCTCTTATTGTTATTTTGGTTCCCATCATTACAGTTTTGAGAACTACCGCCCCTTTTTAAATTTTTGATCTTCCTACTATTATTTCCTTGGTTACTTTGATTGCTCTGATTGCCCTAGTTATTCTTACCTTGGAAATTTCCTTGGAACTTCTTATTGCTATACTTGGCTTCCCTACTTTTCTTGTAGTTTGCAACCTACTACATTTTATGTTCTTGTAAAAGTTCCAATTCAAAGGCTTCATCCATGGTAGCTAGTCTATGTATATCCTCCTCATTTCCAATTTGAGGCCTAAGCTACAAAATTAATTTCCATATAGATGAAACCTCTCATCATGCTAGTACTGAGGTATGTACTTAAGCAATTGAGAGAATTCCTCCCAATATCATATCACTGTCATTCCTCCCTAAATGAGCAGCTGGAATTTTGTCATTTTCTTATCAAAATAAGATTGTGGAAGCCATCTCTTCCTAAAAGACTACAAAAATTGTTCCCATGTTACCTTGCTAGGCAAATTTTTTTTATCATCCCTTTAATTCTCCCAGCATGTAGCAGCTTCACCTATGAGCTGATAGGGTCCCCATTCTACTTTAGTTTCCTCAGATAAGTTTTTAAGGGAAAAATACCTCTCCATTTCAATAATCTAAGATTATGTCTCATCACCAAAGGATTTACCATCAAACTTGGGTGGCACCACCCTCTTGAGGTCCTTACCTAGTTCCTCATCTACCTTAGTTAGCTTACTTTGATTCTTTTCACCTTCAAGGTTTTCTCAGTTTGGTTCATTCCTGATGTTTTCACTCTCACCAGGTTCAAACCTTGTTGGTCCAATTTGTCTTAACTGCTCAAGGTTATCAATCCTAGGCTCTTTCCTACTTAGTACGGCCAAAATATAATCCAAATTATCATTGGGATCACCATAGGATCCTCCTCCCCATTCCCGTTGATAATACCAACCCCCCATTAGGGTTACTCTGGAAAAAACATAACATAAAGCATAATTAGGCATAGGTCTTAGAGTTGAACCTTGCTCCTCTGATACCAAAATGCAACACTTGTAAATTGATGTTCATTTAGTTGTATAATTTACCAAAATTAATACACTCCAAGTATGGTAAAATAAAGGATGCATATGTCATAATCTTTCCTTAAATGCTAAAAAGATAAATTCATAATAAATCTCATTTCATGTATGCAAAATAAATAAATTTAATTAACAACAGGGATCATTGCATTGATACATATATGATTGTCATTTACATATCAATGAGTTTCCATAAATTCACTTGAGTTTTCAATTACATCACTAATTTTCATTTCGTGCATCTATTTCAATGTTACAATGCTGAATTACAAATAAAATTGCATTTACAAGTGGGCTTTATAAGGCATTCCAAATAATACATGAATAAATTTATAACACTTAAATCTTTGAACCTCAATCGCTGTGACACCACTGGTCTTCTTGCAAGTTGGGGCTAGGAGTGTGATTAAGGTTCCTTTTCTGCCCAACCACGAAATACAATACTTCCCCGGGTTTCTTCCTAGATCGAAGAAATCCCTGGCCTTGCATGAGGAGCCTAACAACCTAAAACAACAATGTAGGAGGGATCTCTCGATGCAAGCATGATGCCTATATTCATTCCTAACATGAGAATCACATATTTCTTGAAAACAGGAGGTGGCAGAGACCTATATTCATTTAGTTCTAGGCTTTTAATCCCATCTATCTCAATGGTGCATGTGCTTAGCCAAGCATAAATAAAACAAGTTATATAGTTTAGAAAAGGTAAAACTACCATCTCTGTGGGTCCACCTTCGGCATCTTGTCCTGGAAGTTTCCCATAAAACAATAAATAATACATTTTCCATCTAATTTCACATTCAATTTTTACACATTTCTAATTTCAAAGAAATTTCATCATTTTCCAAAGTTTTCTCAAAGTTTGTCAAAATAGCTTTCATGCATGCATTTAGTAAATAAAGTTTCCTTGTAGACTTTCAAGTGAATTTACCATGCAAAATAAATTTAGTTCCAATTCTATTTTCTAAATTAGTTTTGATCACAGTAAATATTTTTAATAGTTTCAGCAAAAAGAAATCCACTCTTATCAAAAAATTCTCTAATTTTGAATGTGTTTTCAATAACCTACATTTGCTATAAAGTTTTCAATTCAGCTTTAAGCATAGCTTTTTAAGTGTTTCACTAAGTTCAGAAATGAAAAATGGGGTCTCATACAATGGTTCAATATTCAAAAAAATAATAGTTTTAGAAAAGAAAAATAATGTAAATTTTTAGATTTGCACATGAATTCCAGTTTGCACAGTTAATTATGTGAATTTTCTCTACTTCTTTCCTAAGTTTAATTTTAGATGTAGAAATTCACCATTCAAATCTGTATATATATTCATTATATATGTATATATGTGTGTATATATATGTATATATTTAAAATATATACATATATATTTAAATACATAGTGGTCTTGTAACTGACTATATATATTGAGTTGTTTTCTATTGAATCTAATGATGGAAAGTATTGTTTTCCTATAGATTACAATGATGTATATATCATGTATATATATATATATAAATTATAAATATATGGGTATGTTTTTGTATATATATATATATATATATATATATATAAATATATATTCATTCCTATAAATTATCTTTGTAAATTGACTGATAGAGTGCATTTTGTGTGGAAAATAGAACAAAATTTACAACTGTAGAATTTGTTTGTAGGAATGTATATACATATGTATGTGTAGATACACACACACACACACACACATATATATGTAAAAATTTATATACAATCTATACTTAAATCACAACTTACGGTTTTTCCAACGCACAGACTAGAGATTTCATACATTGCAGTTTTTAAAAGTGAAAAGATTTCATATTTCGCAACTGGGTAAAGCTTGTGGAGGCTAACACCTCCCCAATAGGGGATGGTATTGGTTGTGAGGAAGAAGCACCTCCTGCATAGGCCTTGGCATGTGGAGGGCGCTTCCCTCTTACAGCGCCACCCTCCTCTATGGACGGGGCCGGGGGTGTAATCCCCAAACAAGAAAATATAGTTCAAAAGAATATTGATGCGAGATTTAAAATTCATACAAGTGCTGTGAATTTTGAATTGATATAGGGTATGGATAGTATATATATATATATATGCACAAAAATATGTGTGTGTATATAAATATATATATATATATGTATGTATAGATATGTATATTTATTTATAGAACCATAGTACAAAGATTGCAAAGCAAAATCATGTACTACAATGAATAAAGAAGAGAAAGATAAACCCCAATCTAAAAGAAGTATAATTGTGAAAATTCTTTCAGTGCACTCAAAGAATCAAAAAATGCTCTCAAATTTTCACAGTTTTAGCATACAGTTCAATCAGTTTACATTCAAATTCTTCAGAAGTATTTTCATATTTCAACAAGATTTGTAAAAAAGAATGGAAAACCTAGATAGTTTGCTTCCAGCTAGGGATTGGAGATGTTCTTCAAACAACTTCTTCTTTTTTCCTCTTTTCAATCTAGTTTCTCTGAGAAAGCTTATTTTTCCTCTTCCTTCCTAGTTGCTTTTCCAGCTCTTTAACTTTCCACTATCTACCCAGGATTAAATCTCACACACTATTTTGAAATGTGCAGCATTTTCATGGCTACCATTAGAGCGAAAATTGCAAAGCTTGTTTTCAAGATTATTTTTCAAGAACCATTACCTTCTAGAGAACTCTCTTCCCTTTCTAAAATTTCTTTTGCCATTTGCAATTTTCTACCCTAATCTTGAAATTTATTTTAAAATTAATAATAATTTTCAGTTTAATTGCATGTAAATCCCCTTTTGAAATTTTTTACTCAATCATAAAATAAATATCTTATAACTAATGGTTAACGTATTAACTCCAAGACTAACACAAATTAAAAGAAGATTAGAATGCATGCGTATTTAAATTAAAAATATATAATTAACTTTAGCTAAAACTTAATCCTTTATTTCATCATGCTTTCACTACATTTATTTAGTTTACTAATTATTATTTAATTTGCAAGTAATTCAAAACAAACACACAAAAATTAGACATTCTTAAATGCAGTCTATAGGAAACTAAGTGTGTGTGTGTGTAATCGAGAGGTCTTCCTACTTTGTCCTGTCAAGAAGCTAATCAAATCTCCTTAATCACACCCTTGGTCTTTGACTTCCTACAACTCAATTGCACTCAGACACACAACACTAATTGAATTCGTATCACGTTAAGATATAAATAAATCAATACATTACATTAATTAAAATGTTTCTACTCTATTTTTCTTCATTTTCAAACCAAAACATATTCAATACTATTCAACTTTCATTTATCTCCACACCAAATCATCATCATATTAATCATTACTCTACCAGGCACCACACAAAACATGTAACAAATCCACACAAAGCCAAAAGTAACCTGCATCAGAATTGAGACGTGACATAAAGTGGGCCCCATATGAAGCAATGACTAACTTCAACACTCAGTTCCATATAGCTTGAAAAGAATTTAGGTTGCTATCTACACACCAGCTGACTTGGTATTCATGTTTTACTCAAAATTCATCAACTCCAACATCTTGATGATGATCCATTCTCTTGGTAGAACCATGCTACCAGACACATACAACATCGCAGTCACACCATAGAACAATATGATAGATATCAGAAAGTTTCCACCTCAACCCATCATGCCTATGTTCCTCGAGATATCAGTTCTCGCCCAGGGGATTCCATCTACTAGTGCACCTGCTCCTCCTCAATATATGTACACATCTAGGCACAACACAGAATATTGCTTCCACATCTAGCTCTTCAAGGAATGAGATAAGCAATGTCAAGCAAACTTTGTAGGCTATAGTTAACAAAATAACTACTATCAAGCAAAATCAATCCATGCCTTTAAATCCAACCTACCAAAATTATCTAGGTGGAAAGTCTTCTTAACAAAAAAAACCAATTCCAAGGAGGCTCACGCATAAATCCTAGGCTTAAACAACTAATCAGATAATGCTAGTACCCACTCTACCACAATGGGCTAACCCAAGCTTGAGAAGAGAACTGATGGTGAGACAAAATAATCTTGTCGAAGATATCAATCCATGTTGCTTCCCCTTTGGCGATGCACATATGCTCCAAAACTTCCCACTCTACAAAAAAAGGTGGAAGAACAGTGTAGCCAAGGCATGGTGATAGATCATGGAGGTTATGTATATGCCTCTCTACAAATGGAAAACATGGTACTCACTGCACAAATGGAAGGGATGTCCCTGGAGGAAGAAACTAATATTGTTCTGGATCACATGCTCTTCTCATGGATGGCAGAAGAAGAGGTAATGTTTTCCAACGATGCATCCACATCAAAAACCCCACAAGTGCAGTCCAATTACAAAAATCACTCAAAGAGGAGATTCATGGGTGAACTAGTCATCCCACAAATAGTCAATCTATAGCTGAAAAGTGTTTCTGACTAGACACCTAGTGCCTCTACAATGGCACAACATTGTCCGTTGTGAAGAGAAATTGTTGTAACCAGAGCTACAGAGTAGAAGCTTCCAAATCCACCACCATTTAAAGTGGTGGAACAATTGAAAAAATTGTCAGCTAATGTGTCCTTGTGGGATATCTTAGCTACTCTAGAACATAAGACATTACTATAGAAGGATCTCTAGGAGGATCCAATCACTAAGCCAATAGAGAAATCACTTAATGGAAAGGATATTTACCTACCACCCCTACCAAGGTTCACAAAAATAGCACAAAGGAAGCCTCTGTTGAGGTTAGAGATAAGCTGAAATCAAAACCCTTCTTCTTAACTCTTATTGTGGGAGATAAATTATTACACAATTCCATGGTTGAATCCAATACTAGCACTATAGTCATGCCCAAACTAATAGTTGAAGCCTTAGGAATTAGCTATGACCCTCTAAAGAAGGGGGTTATGCAACTTGATGGGAAAAAATTCAAAACCATAGGTGTCATCAAGGACCTCCCCTTGACTCTGTTTTCCTTCCCTAGTATCAAAGTTTTGCAAGATACTATGATCATAGACATCCCACCTTGTTCAGACTCTACCTATCCTAAGAATTCACCTCAAAGATAGGTGGATATATGTCTTTGGATTAGTTGCACTTGATCCTTAGGACCAAGCATGGAGCTAAAATTAAAATAGGTTATGAAGATTTTCATTAAGAACATGTGGCCGATGAAGCCTTGATCAAGTTTGAGGCTGCTCATACCTCTTTTACCAAAGAAGAAATGTATTTCACTGAGCTACTACAAGATGAAAAGGTGACCAAAGACTAGATAGATTCAAAAGAGTTCCTCTTGAGTGAATACATAAACATTGATCCTTTCAGAAACTATCATGCTACCAAGTTAGGCACCTATGTAATCTATGATAAAGGTCAAGTACTTTTGAAGGTCGTGAACGATCCTGAAAGTGATCAAGCTTTAGAGCTATGGATGCTACATTTTGATGGAGCAAGATGCAATGTTGGCATATGATCTAGGATATGTTTGACATCCCCACATAATGAAAAGACACTAAGGTCTTTCTACTTCCAGTTTGCTTGTTGGAACAATGAAGCAAAGTATGAAGGCCCAGTGCAAGGTCTAGGCCTAGAAGAGCAAATGGGTATCAAGCAATTAATGGTGTTTGAATATTTTTGACTAGTATTCAACCAAGTCTGAGGGGTATTTTCTATAATGAATTTTTGCATGCTATCCTATATACATAGAGTCTGGGACCTGATTGAAGATTTTCAAGACTTCAACATCTAGACAATGCCTTGAGAAAAAAATAGTGATATAGATTGCATGGCCGCAATTAGATATCAGTTTGACCATGTCTTTGAACTAATTCATAACAAACACTCTGTACAAGTGATATTCCAACCAAAATTTTTAGGTAATTATCAGAGTTGGAAAGTGTTTGACAACAATGAACACATTGCCACATTCATCCAATAGTCAAGTGAGTTTGTTGACCAACTCCAACCAAATATTGTTGAGTCCTATGATAGATGAATCATTTAGCTAAGATCCAAAAACTTCCAAAGGGAATAATCACTCTCAAAAACTTGTTCAATTGTGATGATGCAAGAAATGATAAAAGAAAGTTTGTAGTAGACTAAAGTGACTATACAAACCTTCAAGTCGAAGATGGAAGAAAAATTAATGTCAAGAAGGACATTATACATAATGATAAATAAAGGATCATCAACTTCAGTGAGAAGTATGGAGTGGTGGCCTCATCATATGATAACCTTAATGGATGCGATCTCAACATCATCCAACATACAATAGAGCTAACAAAAGGTGCAAAACTAGTCTGCCTAAAATAGACACTAGTAAATCTAAAGATTGAAGCCTTGATGGTACAAGAGCTGACAAAGCTAATTCAATCTTAGGTCATCTTCTTGATCAAGCATAGTACACGGGTATGCAAACTGGTCCCAGTCTAAAAGAAGGCATATTTCCACCTATGTATTGACTTTCAGAACTTGAACAGATCATCCCTAAAGGATCACTACCCACTACCTTCTATGGAGTCAATCTTGCAAACATTAGCAGGATCAAAAAAAATTTCTCTGCTAGATGGCTTCTTTAGTTACAATAAAATCTGAGTCAAAGAGGAGGACTGACCTAAAACAATGTTCACTACCAAGTGGGGAATGTTTTCATATGCTAAAATTCCTTTTCACCTCTGAAATGTGAAAGCGACTTTCCAATGAGTGATGAATATCACTCTTAGAAAATTGATCAACAAGAATATCTTGATCTATTTAGATGATCTAACTATATTAGACTCCAAACATAAGGATGATCACTTTGATCACCTTGAGATGGTTTTCAAAAAATTTTAGGAGTTCAAGGTATCCTTGAACCCAAAAAATGTCTTCAAAGTACCTCAAGGCAAGCTATTGGGACATGTAGTGTCCAAAGAAGGAATTACAATTGATCCTAAGTGGATGAAAGAAATTAGAGAGCTTCCCCTACCAGTCAACAAGAAAGGAATCCAGTCTTTCTTAGGGAAGGTCAATTTTGTGAGAAAATTCATTTCCAATTTTGTAGGATTAATCACACCAATCACCCTGATGTTGAAAAAGGATCAATTATTCAAATGGAATAAAGAAGCTAGAGAAGCCTTCGAGAATGTTAAGGATGTTATTTCCTTAGCTCCTGTACTAGTTAATATGGATCTATGGAAGGACTTCATAATGTATGTATTCAATAGAAAATCAAGCATTAAATATTATCTTAACTCAAAAGGATTAAGGAAAGAGAGAATATCTAATAGCATTTCACTCCTAGACCCTAAAGGAATATGATATGAACTACAACCTCATTGAGAGGTAAAAAATTTTAATTGTTAAGGGACTCAAGAAGTTTTAGCATCTAATAACCTGCAATAAGGTGATTGTTTCTGTTGCACATTTTGGTGTGCGCAAATACATCATGGAAGGATAAATAACTAAAAAGAGGGCTAATTGGATCACTAAGATCCTTGAAAAGAACATTGAGGTAAATTATACAAAGACCATCCAAGGAAGATGACTATGTGAATATTTGGTGCATGATGAAGAAATGATAGCTTAAGAAGAGGAACCGAAGCTAGTTCTAACCAATGAGTCGAAATCCAAAGGTTGCTACCTAGCAGATAGAGTGAGATTTATGCACACAGTAAAATACTTGACGGGCTTCCTTCTCAAAAGAGAAGATTCTACAAATTGTAAAATAATAGATATATGCTCATCGAAGGGGGTCCTTTTCAAAAGGAATTTCAACAACATTCTATTGCGATGTGTCACCATAGAGCAAGCTAAGAGGATTCTTGACACTTTCCACAATATTCCCATGCATAGGAACTTCTCCACAAAGACCACTTCCATCAAAAACATGTGCGATGGGTACTTCTGGCCTACACTATTCAATGACTCATACTCCTTAGTAAAATTATGCAAGGAATGTCAATTCTTTGTAGGAAGAGGAAATTTTTTTGTGATGCCTCTCAATTTGATACTGGTTGATGATCCTTTCAGACAATGGGGCCTTGATTTCATTGAAATGATCAATCCCAATTATAGTGTCGGACACAAGTGAATTTTAACAGAAACAAATTACTTCATTCGTGGACTGAAGCCATGCCCCTGAAGAATGCAATAGAGATGGAGAATGCGGACTTCCTTGAAGAATTAGTGACAAGATTTGGCCTACCCAAAACCATCATCTTTGAAAACACCTAGGATTTCCTGAGATCTAAGATAACTCAATTTGCACTCATGCATGACATGTTCTTGAAAACTTCATCAAACTACTACCTACAGGGGAATGGCCTAGCTAAGTTAAATAACAAAAAATTAGTTTGACTCAACAAAAGAATCAGGTTGAAAAATGAAAGAGAATGGCATAAGAACCTTCAGGAAGTGTTGTGGGTGGACTGCATAACTCCCATTCAAGTGCTCAATACTTCACCATATGAGCTAGTGTATGGGAAAGAAGCATTATTTCCTATCACTATGGAGATTTCGGCACTGCAATTGCTCAAATCTCTAGAGGTAGAACAAAATGGCATCATGGAGGTTCAATTGATCGAGTTGTTGGAAGTGCAAGAAAAAAGGGAAAAGGCCCTGATATCCATGTCTAACCACCAATAGGTGGTTAATATATGGTTTGAAAAAAAAATATTCAAACCAAGGTCTAAAGTGCAGAGACCTAGTGTTAAAATTCAATGAAAGGGGTACAAAGCCAGGCCAACATAGAAAGTTTGATAGCCTATGGGAAGAACCTTTCAAAATAATTCAATGCAAGAAACACAATGCATTTGAATTATAAAGTATGGATTAGGAAGCATTGGGTATTCCAGAACTAATGGAATTTCACATAAAATTGTTTAATTAAGCTTCTCAATTATGCGCTAGTGTAAATATGTAAGTAGTCTAATTATTTTTCTTTTGTGCTTTTGTCAGTTGGTCTTGTAATTAAATTCTATGGTGTGAGGAAGCAAAAACAAATGAATCCCATTATTGCAAAGGGTAGAGAGAAATAAAAGCAACCCATGAAACTAAGGAAAATGACACCCATATGCAAAATTGAAATGAATGCATATATGTAGGAAAAGAAAAGGAGAACCCACACTACAAAATCAAAAGGAAAATGAAAAAAAATGTTAATACAATTTCTATTTTCATTACATTTGTATACTTTGATAAGTACATTGTCAAAATGGCTCCAAAGCAATTCTTTTAGAGTATATCTATGTATATTTCGTAGTTTTTTCATATATATGTGTTGTAATTCCATTTTCAGGCATATATACAAATCATACTAACAAAAGATGATTTCTTAAGGCATATTTTTTTTTAATAATGAGCAAGGGAAAGGGAGGAATTGACAACAGTTTTTCCAATTACTTCATTAGTAGGAACAATAGTAGCATCCACGAGAGCAATAGAAAGTGGTGGAGGGAACACCAAGTTCCTAAAGTTGATGTACCAGTTGATGTCATAGAAAGGAACCATATTGTACAATTGAAACACGAAGTGATAGGCACGAGTTACCCTTTGACGATGCTCTTCTTGTGACTCAATGCAAAACCCACATAGGAATGGCACCCATGGTACTACTACATCTTCTTCAATATATTTTTGGTCACTTGTCGTTGGTAAGCCTAGACAAAATGCAACATTCTCCACCACCTCTCTAAGGCCACCTAGGTACTTCTTTAGAAATACTTCAAGAACCACACAAAGAATCAGTGGCTTGGGAACCCATATTTCAAGCATAGATGCAACAAAGTGAGAGAATATGTCAGTATTAACTCTATACTTGTCTTCATATTGAGTACAATCCCAATCTAGAACCCACTTAATCACTACAATGGCCAATGAATTTTTATTCTTGGTCATTCTTTTCAATCACCTAGTTGATATTTCCCCTATGATTACTATCTAAGATTTCTTTCAAACTAGCCTAATTGGAGTGTTCATGGTGCCTAACTCTTTGGAAACTTCCTAAGCCTAGCTCTCTGCAAATGCCTAAGTCTAGCTCTATGCAAATTCTACTTAGCTACTTAACACTGAATTCTAAGCCAACTTCCTATTACCAATTCTTCCCAAATTGCTAAGTGTAATTTTTCTATTTCCTAAGTGCCTATTTATAGAAATAGCTAGGATATGCGTGGTAATTTTCATGCCATAAGCATGATGCTAATTGAGTACCAACTTGACAATCGCACCAAAGCTTGCTCAAATTTTCTAGGCAATTGCATCTAATAGGTACAGTTTGTTGTCTGCAAGACTAATAAGAGCTAATTAATTAGCATTATTTGGTGGCAGTGAATGGCATGTTTCAAACTCCAAAGTAGAACTTGTATCTTTTCAAGCACTTATTTCATATTTTGGCTTAATCATTCCTTTTGAGATATTAATTGCTAAAGCATGCAAATTCCTAAGGGGTATGTGTAGGATCATCATGGAAAAAATAGGCCATTAAGTGGTGAAAAATTTAGAAAAAATAGAGTTAGGAAACTTGACATAAAAAATTAATAAGTTATCTATATTATTTAAAAAATATGTAAGAATAGAATATGTAGGAAATTGAATATAGTTTCTAAAATACTAGATTTATTTTTAAAAAATAAATCTATTTGGTGAAAATTTTAAATTTCAATGTAGTGGTACTTAAATTTCAAGGAAAAAATAAGAAGTAGGTGTTTGTCTAACCAATCTAACCACAATTAAATGATAATTTTTTTATAAGGTTTTAGATATAAGTAGCGGAATCATGTCTCGATGTGATACATACTTTTTTGCAATTTTTTTCCATGTAAATAATTAATTATGAATTTTTTATTACAATTTTTTAAAAATATAAAAACTTGTATGTTTGACCACCTTAACTTGATCAAAACTTCATGAAATTCATTTTTTTTTAATCATATAACATTCAAAGCATAGAATGTGTCGCATGTTTTAGATTCAAAAAATGTGATAACATTTGAAAGATATAGATGTTTTTCAATCAACCTATCAATTAGGACTTTAGTCATAATTCAAATAGAAAATGAATAATAATAATTTATTAAATTTAAAGTAAAGGATAATTTATATTGGTGGAATGCTGAGAATCTCATTTAACAACCCTTTTCATTTCATCAATTTTGGTTAAAAAAACTATCATCATCCACATTCCCTACACATACCCATCATATCGTCACATTTTGTCTTATCATGATCCTGCACATACCCTAAGCTTCCTTCAAATCATCAGCTCAAGTTCCAAGGAAATCGTGATGTACAACATGATTACCAACGTCATTATGAATTATGGTCATTTCAAAATGTCAAGTAATTCATTTCTAACAAGCAAGAGGTTAGAGGTACAAGCAAAATTTAATGCTAAAAGGCAAGCATTGTTGGCTACCCCAAGAAAAAAAATAGCTAAGTATTGCATGCAAGAAGCTAACATTGTAAAAATATTTTTGAACACGTTACCTAGAGAAAGAGTGTTGATCGCAAATAGAGCCGAAGCAAATTGCAAGAGATTTGAGTAGAGAAGAAATCTCCAGCGAAAGTAAAATGGTGGAAAGTTCTCAAACATAGGCACAAGTAGATGCTCAAGGAGAGGCAACACAAATCTTGTTTGATGATATGTATGTAGTGTCAACCACCTATTTCTTTGAAGATATCTCTTATGCTTCACCTAGGATACCCGAGAATTCAGAGTGGGTAAACACACAGGTGTCAAACAAGCAAAAAACCCACATATACCATAGCCTAATCAAGGAGGAAAAGAATAATATCCATGATCCCATCCTCACAAAGAACTGTAAGAATTTGAGGGAGGTAGCTTGTAAAAGGATGAAGAAAATCAGCAATTTGAATTCTTTAGCATAGAAGTTATGGTTCAACAGGCTCCCACAGTATATGGTACCATTTGTGCACTATTTCATGGAACTAGTTGATGTGGCCATTGAAAATTTTATCCCATCCACCAACACCATTGAGGGTTGGGAGTTAAAAGTTAATATCTACCTGGGAGCTATCTAGAACATGCTATTCATCCCTGACCAAAGCTTGAAAGTGGAAATGATAGAGCCATTCAATCCAACAAAAGGGGAGGAAATATGGAGAACAAGAAAAATGGATCTAGATTTTTATAACCAAGAAACCCAAAGGCTTAAGAAAGATAAAAAAAAAACCACCAAATATTCTGACAGTGCATGGTGCCTTCCCTAGGGATATACAAGAAGCCTTGTCAATGATGGCATTTGTTTTTGGTTTGGATACTGAAAAGTATGTTAAAGAGTTTCAATTGGGTCTAGGGTTTTAGTTTAGTAGGAAAAATTCCTTTTTCTAGTAAGACTTCACAGAATTCATCATCGAGGAGATGTTGAGGAAAATTGGGGACTACAAAACGTAGAAGACGTTCAAGTTTCCTTCCTTTTTTTCGCATATATTTTTGCATTAGAACCCTAATTTATTTGAAAAACATATGAAGTTGGCAATATTTGATGAAAATTGAAGAAGAAGGCCAGTTCTTGTTTGGAATCCTCTCCTCTCCTCTACTTATGATTATTTTTCATTTTCAGATTATTTCTTGACTCTGATTTTGTAAGACTTGAGTGAGGATCATGGTCTTTATCGGGTCACCATAGCCCAAATGGAGTACATGTAGAATTTCATTATAAAATGCAATTGGTTTCTCAGAGAAGATTTCATATTCATCTAAATGTGTGTCTTTACCAAGTAACCATTTCGAATTCTAGCATGTCTCACAAACTAGGAGCTGGTGCTTGAATTTTTTTGACAAGTATCAATTATTGAATATACATTTTGTGTGGCACTCGAAAGAAGAAGAGATTTTTTGTCTAGCCACTAAGTATTAAAACTGTGGTAATGGCCAAAAAGAAGATGCATCAGTTGTTAGAGGTGAAGCTGGCTCATCTGGGGTTGGTATGGATTTGTGAAAAATGGAATTAGAACCACAAAAATGACTTACCAAATGAAAATTTCAAGGTAATGCACATCCTCCAGCCTTACTGGGAGAAGCAACAAAACCCTCTTCCCATTATGCGTCACTATCACTTCACCTTTTGCATCTATGGCCACCATTAATACCCCTCTTAGTACTATGGTATTAATCCCAACTCAATTCACATAGCATATGGAGTTTAGCATGAAGCTACTACTACCACAACACCTGATGAGTCCTCCCACTAGTTCACAAATTAGGTTTTTACACATCCCTTCATTCTCCCCACTTGCAATCGATCTTCCAAGAAAGAAAATGCCCAAACCCACTACCCGCATATTCCCTTTCACTCTTCCTCTCAGATCACCTTTTTTAGGTGGGCTAGTTCAGTTGCCATCTCAATTTATGGCATAGGGTGATAAAACAAAGAAGACGCAGACTATCAAAAACAATAATCAAAAGACCAAGGATGCCAAAAACAAATAGATCCAAAGGTGTATACTATTTTAAATGAAGCTAAAAGATTGCTACATTTCACAACCATGTACCTGAGCGTCATCAAACCATAGGGAGAAATGCAACTCAATTATTATAACATGTTTTCCATGGGAATCAATCTAAGCATAGCCCGAACAAAGGACAAAATTGAGCTCATGGAAGAAACATAGCGGGTGGTGACCACCAACTTCCTCAAGTCCAATTATCAGCTAAAGAAAAAGGAGGAGGAGCTAAAACCTGTAAAGGATAGAATCAAGGTCCTAATAGCGAAGGAAAAAGTGAGAGAAGTAGACTAAACTGCAAGAGGAACTTGCAAAGTTCCAATCCTATGACCCCAATCTAGTCATCGCATTGTAGTGGATGAACCAACAATATTAGAACCAGTTGGATTTGGCAGAGCAGGAAATGCAAAAAAAAATGAGGAGTTTGAACATCAACGCACTCAATGGGAGCAAAGGCTGTAATAGAAGGATGCCAAAATTGAGGCCTTAAAGGCCTAATTGGAGAAGGAACTCCAAGAGATGAAGCTTTCCCTTGAGACAAAATCAGCAAGAAAAAATTTGGTCAAGGAAAAATGGTCCACAGAATTGAGAAACATCCAAGGACAAATTGTGGCCATAAAAAAAGGTTTCAAAACTGACATAGGATGTTGGTTCACGGGATGTAGAGATCAGTCTTTTGAGAAATCTTCCCCAAGCCACTGCTTCTCAATCGGACCTCCTTCTAGTGGCTCAACAATTATACATTTTGTACTAGGAAAAGATCAAGACCTTTTTCCTGACCCTTCAGCCAATGCTCTAATTTATGTCAGAGGAAACAAGCTTGGGTAGGGAAGTTTTTTTGGAGTGATTTAGTATAAGTTTGAACAAATCATCATAGAGAGGGTTCATGAGGTAAAAAATTCTCTAGATAAGCTATACATGGTCTTAGATAAAAACTTAGAAAATGTAGAGATTGAGGATCAAAAGGCCATTTCCAAAACAAAAAACATGTTTATCCACTACCATGTGGCCATCCTCCATGCTAGTGAGTTCACTACCAAACTGGACTGAACTATGAATAGCATGTGGGCTAGGTTCTCCTAGCTAACCTTAGTGGGCCTACCCTCCCCATTTCTTTCTGATGACTTGATGGCAACTATTGAGAAAATTGTGAAAAAAATACAAGAGAAGTAGTAGGACACGTCTGCTTTCTAGAGTTTTAGTCAACCCCCTACTACAACAGATATTAAAGGTGTCACTCATTAGATTGTGTGACTACTCTTCCAAGTCAAGTCTGAGCCCAGTATATTCACAACACTACTTTACAAAGAAATGCTCGATCTAAGAAAACTGCAAGAGAATTTGCGTGACATATCAACACCATCCGATACTAACTAGATACCTCTACATGCCGCTCTCTCTAAGCTTTAACTCCATTGCCCAATGGATGGGTCTCTAGTCTGAAAGCCAAAAAAAAATCTGGTTCCCCATTCTCTAGACCCTTGAAATACACTTGGTTGTCACCAAAATCTATGAATGTTAAATTCCTTGAGCTCCCTATGGGTAGTTTTTGTTTATGCTAAGTACCAACCCTCGCCTTCTCTTTCTGAACTTCATCCATTGTTGCCAAATGTCTGCAAAACATTTACCAACGGGAAGCCTTCTTTCACTCTCCTACCAATTTTTTCCATGCTTCCACGTGTTGTCACCACAGGCACATAAGGGTTTCTTCCCTTCACTTTTCAATCAGGCCTTATCTACGTGCCACGTAGCTTTCATTTTTATACATTTTTTGGTGGACCCCACAATCAGTGTTGATAGTAAAGAATGCCTCCATGTTTCTTCAGTGCACAATCTTTCAATGCAATGGGGATGAATCAACAATTGCACCTTCACTTTCTACCATGTGTCTCTTTCATAGGGACTTCATCGAAGGGAAGACAAGAGTGAACTGCATGCTCTGCTAAGTTGCCACATGTCTTAACCGACTGCATGATTGAATGACACATGTCTGTGAAGGAGCTTGCTAGGACCACTTCCATCATTCAAAGGGGATGCATTTGTTCAAGGAGAGACTATGTGCCATGGCCTGAATCATTTCTATTACAATGACCGAAGTAAATCATTGCTATAGGCATCATTGCTCCCGATACAAGATCTTTTCTATTATTGGCCCGCCAAGTAGTGGGATTTTTTATCTATATCTACTACTTCTTCCTTCTGAAAATGAGTTTGGAAGATACAAAAAAATTAGGCAAAAGATACCAGGCCTTTTTTATTTCTTTTAAATTATTGTATGAGACTCTCAGATTGTGCCATTGTTCAACCTTTCTGCTTTTCTTAAGCTATTTGATAAAACATTATACTGTGCCATTATTGTCCTAAATTATTTAATTACAAAAATTCTATGATTTTAATACAATTTTTCTATTTTAGATCATGTTTTTGACTCTCCTTTTTAGTGAATGTTTATGAAAATTATTTTGTGTCATTGAATAAAATATTCAAGTTTCATCTTTGATTTTTGTTATTCTAGAACATAGCAAATTTCTAAACATTCCCTTAAATCAAATTCCAAAAGGTATATTTATCATGTCTATATCTATTCCTTGGTAGATCACCTTAGTTAGATCTTTATTTTTTATATATGCTTCCTTTTCCCATTCCAAAACTATAATTACAGAAGAAGCTAACTTCTTTAAAAGCCTGAAGGTCACTTAGTTTAGCATAATTGGTCCCCCCATTAACTCATAAATGTTGTTACCTTGCCAAGTTTTGGTATCAATAGGACCCTTACACCACCTTGGGCATATGAGTCCCATTTGGCCTCTTTTAGGGTTTTGAGTGAGAAACTAGGGGTTTCAATTCAAATTTTGTGAATGTTGACATTTGGGATCTAATAAAAAATAAATTAAATGGATTGCCTATATAATTAAGGTTTCAAATCATTATTTCATCGAGTATTTTTTTAGTCAAGCATCATAATGTTTCACAAGATTATTATAGAGTATTCAAGAGTGTTCAAGAAGGCATTGAAGAGCATAGTTGTGGAAGATTGTTTCAACATTCAAGATCCATTATCATGTACAAGGCTTGATGCATAATGTATGTTTTTTTCAAAAAATATTGTGATGTATTGTTCAATATCAATTCAAGTATTTAAATGCATTATCCTTCATCAAGAATCATGATCAAGACCTACATCCATTGATGCCACTTCTTCCTTGTTTGCATATTTGTAGGGTTTCAAACAAGGTTCTATTGTCTCATCCTATGTTTCGTGTTTCATTTCATTCATGCTTGATTTCTCATAGAGGTTTGATTAGAAATTTTTTTTTTGGAAAAGGTAAAACCCCATTCCCTAGCAAAACAACATTTTTCACTCTCTTTGTATGTTACAAGTTCATAGATTGAAGAAAAGGTGGATTTGGTGCTTTCCAAAGTACCAAAATTGCAAAGTTGTAAAAGTTGCAAAAGTTGTCATAAGAAGTTATCAAGGCTCATATAAACTCAGATCTAGAATGATATATCCAACCTATTTGCATGAAACCAGTGGGGAATTTTTTATATAATCCATCTTCATAGGCTCACAAAGTTTCAGATCAAAAAATTTCTCCTAGGACACTTTTCACTTTTTCAGGACACTTTACAATAGTCTGGGCGTATGAGTCCTAGTACACCATTTTTGCTAGTCTTCCACAGATCTAGATCAGTCACCAAGATATTCCATATTCTTCCCAAAACCCTAGATTAGGACTAAATCACTCAGATTGGTGCATGTGTCCCAATACGCATCAAAAATAAAAATGTCAAGGTTTTAGACCTTGTTTTGACTACATCATTCTTCCAGGTGCCTTTTTGTTTCATTCTTTTTATCAATCTAATTTTATGTTCTTAATTTTCTAGGTTACACAACTATATTTGCATATTTATTTCATTTGCTTCTTTCTAAGAATTTTCTTAGTGGTGAACCCCTCTTTAATCACACTTAAAGAGACCTTGTAGCAATTTGTTTACCTAATTGGATCATTAGTATGAGATTTCTTGGATTTCCTTGAATGAACTAAGAGTGAAAAAGGTCTTGAAGTTGTCCACCTCCTAAGAGGTGGACACACCTATTGCCTTTGGTTTATTTTGGTGAACTTGATGTGAACACTTGCATTTATGATTTGGAGAAAACTATATTCCTATATATAGGTTAACTTTTCATTATATCTTGCATTAGTTAATTTTCATTTAGTGTTTCTAAATCTTGTATTACTGGAAAAGTGCATATAGTTTGCATTTTTGCATCTTATATCATTTAATTTCACTAAAATTTTGTAATTCCAAATAGCTAAGACAACATGCAAGTTTAAAACCTTAGAAACAACTTATAATTTTTTGAATTTGGTGCAAAAACCCTAATCTAGGACTCATTTGCCCCTCTAGGAAATTCAGTCTCTTTACAAGTGGTTTTTTTTATTTTTTTGGGAATTTTGTGTTGTTTGTTTTCTAGCATTTGAACCTTTCAAAAACCCTAATTGGGACTCGTTTTCCCCTCTAGGAAATTTATTCCTAAATTAAACCTAGAATTGCATTTCAAAGCATTGAAAATTTCATTTCGGAGTTTCTATTTATGGTTATGGGTATGTGCAAGATCATCATTAAAAAATAGGCCCTTAAGTGGTGAAAAATTTAGGAAAATTAGAGTTAGGCAACTTCACCTAAAATTTTGAATAAGTTATCAATATTATTTCAAAAATATGTAAGAATAGAATGTATAGCAAATTAAATCTAGTTTCTAAACTACTAGGTTTATTTAATAAAAACAAATCTATTTGGTGAAAATTTGAAATTTCAATGTAGTAGTACTTAAATTTCAGGGAAAAAAATAAGAAGTAGGTATCTATCTAACCACCCTAACCATAATAAAATGATAATATATTTTTATAAGACTTTAGATATAAGTAGAGGACTCATTTCTAGATGTGATGCATATTTTTTTGTATTTTTTTTCCAAGTAAATAATTAATTATGAATTTTTTATTACAACTTTTAAAAAATATAAAAACTTTTATGTCTGACCACCTTAACTTGGAAAAAATTCATTATTTTTTTATTTTTAATCCTATAGTATGCAAAGCATGGAATGTGACGCATGTTTCAGACTCAAAAAATGTGATATCATTTTAAAAGCTATAAATGTTTTTCAATCAACCTATCAATCAATACTTTATTCGTAATTCAAATAGAAAATGAATAATAATTATTTATTAAATTCAAAGTAAAACATAATTTATATTGGTGGAAAGTTGAGTATATCCTTTCAAACCCCTTTTGTTTCATCAATTTTGGGTAAAAAGAAATCATCAGCCACATACCCTACACATACCCATCATATCACCACTTTTTGGCCCATCATGATCCTGCACATACCCTTATCATATATCTATTTCAGGTTTTCAATTTTTTGTTTGATTAATTTCATTAGATCTAACTTAATTTGTTTCAATGAGTGTATTGCTTAATTTAAAATTTGTATTTATAATGTTTCATTGTTAGATTATTGCATAGCATAATTAGTCAATTATCATGTCCTAAATCTAAAAATTGCATTAAACTTTTGTTTTCTCTATCATGGTCGCATTTAAAATTTGTAGTACAATTATTACATCATGTTTCCATTGCAAAAATTTATGGTTATCATACTTCATGTTCTATTTTAAATTCTTGTTGATTATAGTAAGAATTTGTTTTTATGTGCATATGAATATGAATTCCTTTCCCCTCTCTTTTTATTTGTCAATGATCCCTCTCCTAGTATCTGTCTAATGAATTAGATTAATCTATTGAAGGAGAATACAATCTTGAAAAGTCATAACAATCATACTAGTTCTTCTTTCACTATCTCTCTTATTTGTGAAGATATTTTGGTGTTAGAAGAATTAATCAATGATATTTTTGAGAATCATATTTTTTTCTCTCCTCCTACATCTCTTATTGGGAAAGACATTGATGAGCAGGAGGACATAACCATAGATAATCATCATGTTCATCTAACACTTCAATAAGAGACAATTGAAACTTACCTAAATACCACTTCAACTAGTCTACATTCATCTCCCAACATCTTCCACACTTATAAGAATGCTTTAGTGAAAATGGATAGAATTACAGTCAATCAGGAAAACCACATTTGTGAGGGGGATATGTTGGAAGACATTCAAAATTTTCCTTCTCCTATTATCCCTCTTTGATGCGAAGATGATAGTTTGGTGCTAGAAGATATACTCATTAAAAGTCATAGGAATTTTATTCCTCCCTTCCCTAATGCTCTTACCATTTGGAAAGATCTATTTGAGAAAAAAACTCCAATCATTGGTAAGCATGAAAATAATAGTTGTCTTTCTCTTGATGCCTCCCCTATTTGTGATGAAGATACTTTAAAAAACCTAACCATGGAATGTGATTAACCCTTTGTTTTCTCTTCTCCTAAAAGCTCTCCTACTAGGATAGATATTATGGTGCAAGAGAATGAGACCTTAGAGAAAAGGGATGAAATCATGAACAATCATAACAATCAAATTGGGCCTTCTCTTAATATCGCTACTATTGGTAAAGAAGATACTTTGATGTTAGAAAATCCAATCGATGAAATTCATGAGATTATTATTTTCATCTCTTCGCCTAGGGAAAATATTATTGAACAAGATAATGACATCATTGATAAACAAGAAAATCTGACCATTAATAACTCTCGGTATGTACAGGATCATCATGGAAAAAATAGGCCCTTAAGTGGCAAGAAAATCAGAAAAATCAAAGTTAGGAAACTTGACATAAAAATTTGAATAAGTTATCCATATTATTTCAAAAATATGTAAGAATAGAATATTGCATGTAGTTTCTAAACTACTAGCTTTGTTTAAAAGAAAAAGAAATCAATTTGGTGAAAATTTGAAATTTCAATGCAGTAGTACTTAAATTTTAGGGGAAAAATAAGAAGTAGGTGTCTGTCTGACCACCCTAACCACAATAAAATGATAATATTATTTTATAAGATTTTATATATAAGTAGAGGACTCATGTCCTGATGTGATGCATATTTTTTTGTAATCGTTTTCCAAGTAAATAATTAATTATGAATTTTTTATTACAACTTTTAAAAAATATAAAAAAATCATATGTTTGACCGCCTTAACTTGGTCAAAACTTCATGAAATTCATTTTTTCTTTTTTTAATCCTATAGTATGCAAATCATAGAACATGATGCATATTTTGGATTTAAAAAATGTGATACCATTTGAAAGCTATAGATGTTTTTCAATTAGTCTATCAATTAGAGATTTAGTCATAATTTGAATAGAAAATGAATAATAATTACTTATTAAATTAAAAGTAAAGAATAGTTTATATTGGTGGAAAGCTAAGAATGTATTTTAAAAACCCTTTTCATTTCATCAATTTTAGGTAAAAAAGGTTGTCAGCCACAATACCAATCATATTGCCACTTTTTGGCCCATCATGATCCTACACATACCCCTCTGTTATGTGTGATAAAGTCATTTTATAGGAACCAACCTTTGAATGTCATGAAAATATAGTTTCTATTTCTTCTAAAATCTCTCCTACTAGGGAGGATATGATGGTGCAAGAAAATGAGAACATTGACACATGTCTTTCAAACAATGGTGATGTGACTTCCTTAGATGAAGATGATGAAGTGACACTAGAGCCCCTTCACTGAGAAATAATAAAAATAAGGATAAATATTTTGAGGTTATGCACATTAGATATCCATTGAAGTACTATCCTGAGCTTTAACTTATCCTTTATCCACCCTCACAAAAACCAAAAATTCAAAACAAACCTGTCCTCCTTCTTGAACCATTTATTAATAATATTTTACAACAACCAAAATTATAATATTGTTTCTCATACATATAATGCTATAAATAATTAACAACCAAAACAAACACCTTCAACATCCCTCCCACTACCTAACCCTATATTGACTGCTCCCCCTCGTTTTCCTTTTCATAGTGGAAAGGAGTGTGATCTTGTTGAGCAATTTAAGAATACTCCTACTAAGGTATCCTAATCAAACCTTATTCAAGCCTCCCCTCATTATCATTACATGATTTAAAATTCTTTACAACAAGCTCATATCCCTCCTAATGTGCACTCAAATGATGTAGTAGTCCAAATTAAATCTAGGTGATCCCATAATAGTGGTTTACAATTTTTGGCCAAACTGGACACTGAAATTATTATTTTTAACTAAATGTTCACATTCAGGCACCTATAGCAGCTAAACTGTGAGGAATTTGAAGATGGTGTAAACTAGAGTCTTATCAAATTTTGTCTGTAGATTCTAAAAATATGTTTTAAAAAAATTTTGGAATCAAATTGCACTTCTTTTTCCATCTCCCATGAAAATAGATTTTTTTCAGAAAACAACATTTTAAAAAAGTGACGCACACCGTATAACACATAACTTTTTTTCCATGAAGGATAAAATTCTAATTCTTTCAAATTTAGATTTGTAACTCTGATATCTAGTGCTTCCACTTGGTTAGATATTTTTTATTTAATATTTTTTCCTTAATCAAGTTTCAAAGTCAAATGAATTACAATTCGGACACAATCAGTATAGCGTAACTTTTTGTATATGTCAAAATTTAATTTAATTTTTTATTGGATCAAGGACTTTAATATCTGGTGCACTCATATTTTTCAATTTTTTTTTTTATAATATTCTATTTTCCACATGTGAAGAACAAAGAAATTCATTTTCAATGAAAAACCTATGTTTAATAAAACTTAAAAACAAATACATAACAAAACCAAAACATATTAAAATTATATTCATTGGATAGCTTGTTCTGAGGAATACCATAATCATTTGAAATAAATTTTAAATGAATTCATTTGATCCCAAAAATCTAAATCAAAAGTGATTTTTTATCAGCATTTTGATAGGTGTAAAGGAGACACATTTATAGGTATGGTTTAAAACTAGCGAGGTTCTATCCAAGGGGTTTTGATCTAAGGTGATTTGATCAAACCCTCTTCAATTGGAATCCTTAAAATGGAACTTTTTAAGGCTTAAATCATTATATTTTCTAAAAATATGTGATTTTAGCTAAAATTCGTTCCTATTAGGAATTGTAAACCACTATTATGACAACACCCATCTATAACTTTGGACAACATAGACATTACTTTTGAACAATATGAGTTACCCCTATTAGAAGTGCAAAAATAAAATGAAGCTTTCATGATAATAGGTAGATTCCATAGAACAGGAATAAAGTGAACCCTTTTTGACAATGGTTCAACTCTTAATGTGTGTAGTTTAACCATTTTGGATAAGCTTGGCGTGGATAAATAAGGAAGTGAACTTGATTTCCTATCAATTCGAGGATTTGAAAAAGTAGGAAAAAAATAGCTTGGTGTGATCACTTTACCTAAATTATAGCTGGAAAGGATAAATTACAAACCTTGATCCATGTTATGCCTCATGATCTTTCATATAATATTCTTTTAGGAAGACTATGCATTCATGTAATGAATGGGATTCCTTCAACTCTTCATTGTATAATGAAGTATGTCTACAACAACAAAGTGTGTATAATCAAAGCCGACCATGAACCAAATAGTTGTTTGAACATTGAGAAAGGAAAGAAAAATCCTTTGACAACACTAACACCAACTAAACAAGTGGAGCTCGTGCAAAATAAAGATAAAGAAAAGCATTTAGAAGAACTTAAAAATTTGTTCCTTAGACTTCACATCTACATTGATGGGAGAAAACAATATCATAGACAAAGAATCTTAATAGGGAAAATAAAAAGCGATAATGTTAACACAAAATTTGAAATTCACCTCAACCACTATATAATAAAGAAATTACTCAAGAAAATTTAATGAAGATAGTTACCAACAACCACCAAATTTGAAATAAATATAAAAGATTTATGGAAAATGTTATGAACTTGTGAAAAAACTTGGGTATTGTGGAAAAGGATGTGGTACTAGAGAGAAAGGTATCCATGTCCCTATAGATCCTAACACACAAGAAAAAAATAATGGTCTTCATTATTGTCTTGTGAAAGAAACAAACAAGCCTTCACTCAATACCAACTCTATTACAAAAGATTCTCCTAAGCCAACTTTAACATTAGTGCATCCTGAATTGATATAAACTAGTGCTCTTGGCTATTTTCCTTCAAAATATATGAAACATAAATGTCATCACTCAACACACTAATGTTTATAATTTGATAGATTTTACAACCTCTTGTAAAGGAGAGAACAAAATATCACAATCAAAAGTACCTTGTGTAAGTATGACATTTTATACTAGGAAAGAGAGATCTTTGTTGCAAAATAAAGGAACATCTTCTACTATTGATCAAGAGGGTATCTTGTTGAGACTCCTCCAAGATGATTTGATATATGTCCCTCCAAGAACATGAAAAAAATTTTACTACAAGAGTTCATTGTTATGCTACTAATGAATGTAAGGCTTTGAGTAATAAAATTCAACATCTTAAGGATTGTGGTGCTCTTCCTTGTGTTGAAACACCTAGATCCTCTATTTCATAATAATTTTCATGCTTTTCATCAATCACCTTGTCTCACCCTTGTCTTGCACTAAGTGGGGGCAAGGGGGTTAGGTAGCCTTATCCTCGTATGACACTCGACATTCTCTTTTCTAGTTCACTACCTTCCATGTATATAAGAGAAAGCTTGAGATGTGGATGAAATACCTTAAGTTGGCTCACTTTAGACATATTGAGTTATCTTTAGTAGTTAAATTTTTGGGGCAATCCTTTATCTATTATATAGTTTAATTTGGGAACATATGACTTGGCATAGGGATTTCTCAATAAACTCTCATATCTTCTTCATTGGCTACTTTGAAGTAGATTTCTCACAACAATGGTGTTAGCAACAACTTTAAAGTGGGGGAATAAACCAACACTCATGTTTCAATATGCAATTTTCTTTTTTCTGATGCATCCTCTTCTTGGTGGTGTCATTGGGTTTTATTTCCTTTGAGAGCATGATATTTTTTTGACTTTTCCTCTCTCCAAGATATTAGGCACAATGTTCCATAACAAGATACCTTACACAAATTAAGAAAATATCCCTTTGAACAATCCTTTACATGCACAAATGTTCATAAGCACTTAATGTAGCTTGTTAGGTCTTGTGAAGCTCAAAGTTTCATTTTGTGGCACCCTTTTGAAGTTATCAGTGGGATAGATTTTGTATGATTAGTATGATGAGAAACCTAAATGTGGGAATGGCTTTCTCATTGTACAATGACAAATTGATATAGAGGCATGAATTGCTCACTAAGCCACCCCTTTTTGGATAGTCACACAGTGAACAACCTAACGTTACATTTCCTTAGAGTGATCATGCATTTTGGACAAACAATTGAGACTTCAGGGTATGTGCAAGATCATCATCGAAAAAATAGGCCCTTAAGTGGCAAAAAATTAAAAAAAAATAGTTAGGCAACTTGACGTAAAAATTTGAATAACTTATCTATTTATTTCAAAAATATGTAAGAATAAAATTTGTATCAAATTGAATGTAGTTTCTAAACTACTAGATTTTTTTAAAACAAAAAAAGTCTATTTGGTGAAAATTTGAAATTTGAATGCAGTGGTACTTAAATTTTAGGGAAAAAATAAAAAGTAGGCATTTGTCTGACCACCCTAACAACAATAAAACGATACTATTTTTTTTATAATATTTTAGATATAAGAGGACTTATGCCCCGATGTGATGCATATTTTTTTGTAATTTTTTTCCAAGTAAATAATTAATTATAATTTTTTTATCACAACATTTTAAAAAATATAAAAACTTGTATGTATGACCACCTTAACTTGGTCAAAACTTCATGAAATTCAATTTTTCTTTTTTCAATCCTATATTATGTGAAGCATAGAATGTGACACATGTTTTGAATTCAAAAAATGTGCTACTATTTGAAAGCTATAGATGTTTTTCAACCAGCCTATCAATCAAGACTTTACTCGTAATTTGAATAGAAAATGAATAATAATTATTTATTAAATTCAAAGTAAAGCATAATTTATATCGATGGAAAGCTAAGAATCTCCTTTAAAAACCCTTTTTGTTTCATCAATTTTGAGTGAAAAAATAGTCATCAGCCACATACCCATCATATTGCCACTTTTTGGCCCATCATGATCCTACACATACCCTTCATCTGCATTGTGTTCGACAAACAATCAAAGTTTGATTCACTAGTTTTATTTTTGTTTTTGTTTTCTTTTACTTTTCTTTATTCTTTATTTCATTGACATTGTATGTTTGTGTATCTTGATGCTGCATATCATACACCTCTTATGTGTCCTTTTGTGCTTATGTTGGTTTGACATAGGATCTTTGATCCTGGGGGTTTGACCACCCTCTTGATCCTTTTCATTCTATATCATCCACATTGGTACACTTGGACACCTCTTGAATGTCTACTTTAGTGTGCGTTTTAAACAAGTTCATCCTCTTACTAATGTGCGGGCTAAATGAAGTGTAGAAAAAAGTATCCCTATTTCAAACTTAATATGGGAATAATTAATATTAAACTAAGCCTAATGTTGCCTTGATTTAGTGTTGTAATGTGTTTTGCACATTCACATTATGTTTAGGGCCCTTTTTACTAAATAAACCTAATTTTTCCATAATTTAATGTTGTGAATTGTATGTATTTACATCCTCACACTAAGTTTGGGGACCTCTTACATTTATGAGCTTCAAATAATCATTAATAGGCCCTTAAGACCATTTATTATGCATCTGAAGGATTATTTCAACTGAAATCCCAACATATTCAATAAATACACTTAATATTTTAAGCTCCCAATGAGTCCCCCTATGTGGGACCAATATGCCACCTTGGACGTATCAGTCCCACTTGGCCCCTTTTAGGTTTTTGAGTGGAAAATTAGGGTTTTTACTTCAAATTTTGTGAATTTCGGTATTTGGGATCGAATAAATGGAAAATTACATGGAGTGCCTATATAATTAATGTTTCAAATCATTATTTCACCTAGAAATTATTGATTCAACCATCATAATATTTAACAAGAGTATTATACGTTATTCAAGAGTGTTCAAGAAGGCATTCAAGGGAAGATTTGAACAAGATTTTTGCTGCATTCAAGATCCATTATCATGTCAAAGGCATGATGCATTATGCATGTGTTTTTGAGCTAATGTTGTGATGTATTGTTTAATATTAATTCAAGTATTCGAAAGAATTATCTTTCATCAAGAATCATGATCCAAAACTACATCCATTGAGGCCACTTCATGCTTGTTTGCAGATCTACAAGGTTTTAAACAAGGTTCTATTTTTTCATCCTATGTTTCATGTTTCATTTCATTCATGCTTCATTTCTCATTAAGGTTTGATTACCAAAACAAGGTATGACCAAAGAAAACCCTCATTCCCTAACAAAACAACATTTTCCCCTCTCTTTGTATGTTGTAGGTTTATAGGATGAAGAAAAAGGGGATTTGAGGCCTTCAAAAGTACCAAAATTGCAAAGTTGTAAAAGTCGCAAAAGTTTTCACAAGAAGTTGTCAAAGCTCACAAAAACATATATCTAGAGGAAGATATCAAACCTATTTGAATGAAGCCAATGGGAAAGTGCTTATTTAATCCATCTTTAGAGGCACACAAAGTTTTAGATCGAAATTCTATTCCTAGGACACTTTTCACTTTTTTGGGATAGTTTGTAACAGTCTAGGCATTTAAGTCCCAATACACCATTTTTGTTGGTCTTCTACAAATCCAGATCAGTCACCAGGAGATTCCAGATCCTACTTAAAACCCTAGATTGGGATTCAATCACCCAGATTGGTGTATGAGTCTCAATGCACATAAAAAAGTAGAATTTTAGGGTTTTAGACCTTTTTTGACATCATTCTCCTTGGTACCTTTCTATTTTCTTTTTTTTATCAATCTAATTATGTGTTCTTAATTTTCTAGGTTACACAGCTATATTTTCATATTGCTTTCATTTCCTTCTTTCTAAGCATTTTATTGGTGGTGAACCCCTATTTAATCACACCTTAGGATACCATGTAACAATTTCTTTTCCTAATTGGATCATTACGATGATATTTCTTGAGTTTCCTTAAATGAACTGAGAGGGAAAAGGTTCCTGAAGTTTTCCACCTCCTAAAAGGTGGACACACCTATTTCCTTTGGTACACCAACTCTTACACTAGATTCCCTTGGAACCTTACAAGATTTCACTTTATTCTCTTATGTCCTAGGTCTATGGATCAACTTGGGACAAAGGAACTAATTTTTTGGGTTTGTAGTATCCATGGGGTCCTAATCCTATTGTGATTTCATTTTCCATCTTGGAATTTTAGAACTTTTAAGAACCTCGAGATCTCACAAGACTCTTGTAATCTCTCATTCCTCCTACAACCAATACCTCTACAAGGATATTAGGCCCTAGTCCCATTTCATAGTATCAAGTTCTCTTTTTCCCCCACATCCTAAATTTCCATATTTCCATGATTTCATCCCTCTTTTATCCTTCCTCCACACTATTTTAAAGTATCATATAGGAAACTCTAAGATTGGAACCTAATCTATGGTGTCAAGTCCTTCCCTCTCCCCAATCCTTTTAGAGCCCCTTTACCCATTCCATCTCCTCTCCTTTTTCCAAGTCACTCTTGGGAAATAATTCATCCCTCCCATTCCATCTCATCAATTCTTTCCCTTGGGTTGTGGAACCCTTATAGGTACCTAGGATATAGGAACTTATTCAAGAACCCTAGTTACATCTCCGTCCACATACTTGATCCCCAACCAATTCATACAACATGATCCTTTCCTTGATCCTCCTTTCTAATCTCATTTCAATTATATCTTTTTCTCTTGATTTCCATATCATATGCCCAATTTATGCCAAAAAAAAAAGTAGCTCCTTGAAGTAAAATGGGAGAAAAGATGGGATTTGAGTGGCTATCAATATGGTTGAAATCGTGGCAACATCAATAGAATATTCTTAAAATATTCTCTTTTTGTTTGAGAAAAGGCTAGTTTCAGAAAACCCATTAGTTAATGGAATATTCCATTTTAATTTTAGCATATTTTTTGGTTGATTCTTCTCAACTGAAAAGTTATGGGGATCAATGAAAAATTGTTGCATGACTATTGGAAAATTTGTAGTGCTAGTGGGAATGAAAATCATTGTTTGAAGGCTTATCATTGGTGTTTGGAAGGTAATGGCTAGAAGATAGCCATGAGCCCCGCATAGGCTGCTTTGTGGAGATCATTAGTAGTTAAGGTTGGCCATTAAGACCCTCACATGCGGCCCACCCTAGTGAGAAGATAGGCCCAACAAGGTGTATAGTATCCTCTCAGTAATGTTTCCAAGCTTTTTGATTTTTTTTGTAATTTTTTTACCTTTTTATTTTTTTATTTTTCTCAAAAAAGAAGTGATTTTTGGAAGACCTTTCTTCATACATACCACAAAATTTAGTGTTTTAGTGTTGTAAAGATCCATATGACCATAGGGCTTTCTAGATGAGGTCCTTGCACTAAATAAAACAATTATTGTTTTTTGCAACTACTACAAATTTAATGAAATGATAGACATTCTTAGGGTTTTTTGTTGTTCCATACTTAAGGGTGATTCCTCTTTCACACTAGGATGAGCTAAGTTTTCCCACAAATTTGGATCATTTAAAATTGAGACAAGAAGTGACATATTTTTTTCTTTGATACTATGGTAGAGTTGATGATTGAACTCCATAGCTCATAGAAATCACTTGCAACCAAAATGTTTATCATAAACAAGATATAAAAGTAATTGATTTTATTATTTTAAGGGGTCAATGCTTTTGACACGAAGCTATGAACTGATTAGGTTACAAAAAGGGGACCTCATCCCCAATTTAAATATTAAACAATTACACTCCAATGGGATTTAAACCTTGAGGGAAAGAACAATACCACAACAACTTAACCATCATACCATGCCACTATTGGCACTCAAAGCAAGTTATTTTCTACGGAACTAAGAGAAAATGATGATCCAAAAAAGAAACATTATGTGCAATAAAGTAATCTAATATTATGACTACAATGAAAGAGAATTCCTATAAAATAAAGAAAAACAAACCATAAATGAGGGTTTTATTAAATTGTGATAAATGTTGTTATCTCATGCAATGAAACAATTTAATGTATGAATAGAAAAATCTAATAATAAAAAAACATTCCTAAGTTTAGCTTAAGTTTAATAAAGTAAAAAGGGCCTATTCATTGATTAATTAATTATTGGATGATTTTCCTAGTTACTCCAACATATTGCATATTTGTAAACTCAAGATAAAGGATTAGCCATCTAGTACTCTAATTGGTTTTCTTTCTTCATTTCTAATATTGTAACCATCTCATGAAGCTCCTTGGTTTCCTTTGGATGTTCCATGAAAATTCAACTTATACCTTCCTTTTGGAGGAGAGGGATGGGGGGCGAGGGGTGTGGTAGGGAGTGGGTGGTCAGTGTTTTATTGAACTTCTTTCCCAATCTTCCAAGCATTGATCCTTCCATTGCCATTAATGGACATTTCCTTATAACTTGTTATACTTTATGTTTTCTTCTTTTGAGTGGGCTTGATGGAGAGGCTCTTGTCCTATATTGAATCATGTTTTAGAATTTATATAAAATAATGAATCCGCAACTAGTAGTTGTAACAAAGTGAAGGATAGGAATGATGCCATCATTTCAAGTATATATAATAAAGAACTTTATAAAGTACAATACACCATAGGCATAAATGATCTAATATATTTTATTTTAAGAACATAAGACACATCCTCAAATATGATAATAATCCATTTTAGATGTAGATTTCCTTTTTTCTTATATAAAAATAAATATGAATGCTTGAGTGTTTTTTTACTATGGTCCATATTAAATAGGGGCTAGATTCTTCTTCAATTAGGTTCAAACGTAACAATTTATATACGTAACACTTTATATAATTTGTTGTCTTGTACAATCTATGCGTGCTTCCACCCGTGACAGATTGTGATAGCTTCATCCATGTGGATGACAATAAATAGCTTCATGCATGAAAAGGAAAATGTTGAGCGCTAACCTTAAAAATAATGAAGTTAATACCTCCCACATCTATCAAGATATGTCACGGGCAGATTACAAAAGGAATTTATCTTATCTGATACACTGGAGATATAGTACTTTATTTGGGATTTCAATTCTTCTTGTCATCTTGCCTGCTTTGAATACTAATGTGCTAACATTTCTTACTTTGGACTTAGAAACAATAGAAAGCCAGACGTGCAGTAACCTTAATAACAATGAAGTTAATACCTCCCACAGCTATCAAGATATGTCACAGGCAGAATACAAAAGGAATTTATCTTATCTGATACACTGGAGATATAGTACTTTACTTGGGATTTCAATTCTTCTTGTCATCTTGCCTGCTTTGAATACTAATGTGCTAACATTTCTTACTTTGGACTTAGAAACAATAGAAAGAAAGCCGACAGTAACCTTAATAACAATGAAGTTAATACCTCCCACAGCTATCAAGATATGTCATGAGGCAGAATACAAAAGGAATTTACAGCAAAGTATTCCACGGAGATATAAGAAAGCTCATTCTATCTTTTCGTGTTGGGTAATCTTGCCTGCTTTGAACGTAATGTGCTAACATTTCTTACTTTGGACTTAGAAACAATTGCAGAATTACAATTTGTGCTATTTAATTTGATTTATAAAATTTCAATATAATCTAACATTTCTATGGTTAGAGAAAGGAAAATAGCAGTGTGAGTGCTAAACAGCAGTATTCCAATTAGGTATCATTCTATAAATGAAGTTGACGTAGATCGGTAAGTGTGCAAGTTGTACAATCTAAAAAAGATTTGGAATATAATCTAGTTCATTACCTAGGGGAGTGAAATGACTTTCTAAGCTATTGAAAACACAAAGAAATCCTACGATTATCCAAACAAAAGCAAAACCAGGAGACATTATCATCCCATATTAGAGTGTGTTTGCATGATATCAGATTGTTCATATCTCTGTGAAGCCTCCATTGTTGCGTGTAAGAAGCTTTGTTGCTTGTGTTGGTTGATCGGAGATGTGTTGAAGTTCTATCAATAGTGATTAGGAATATTTGCAGTACTTCATTGTGCAAATGATATTAATTCATCGATCCTTTTTTGTGAGGAAAGAGGTTTGTTATATAGAAATTGTGGTTTGAAATGGACACTCTTGATTATATAGTTGAATATCTTTATCAACGATTGAAAGAGGTTGAGAAGATTTAGACATGAATAATTTGTAGGATTGATAAATAGACTGAATACTCTGTGGAATTGAAAAAAATAATTTCAGCCTTTAGTGGGATTGAAGAATAGATTGATCTGTTAGGAATAGATTGAGAAATCAAGGGATCATAATTTACTCAATCAGAAAAATGGTTGAAAATAATTAATTAATTGATTTAATTCATTCATTCATTTTGGAGTTGAACTTGCAAATCAAGTTTGACTTTTGCAAACAAAATTGCATTAGTTTGATTTAATTTTTGATGATGTTTTGAATAGTTTATTCAAATTATTCAAATTTGGAGGGAAAGTGGGTTAATTAAATTATTATGATTTAATAATTCAATCAACTTAGCAGAATAAAGTGGATTAGCAACATAATTAAATAATTGGTGTTATTTAATCAATTAGGAGGAAATAACGTTAGATTAAGACTTTATTAAATAAATGAAATTTATTTAATTTGTCAAAATTCATCAAAATGTGAATTAATTAAATAATGTCATATTATTCTATTAATAGAGGAAATTAGGGTTTTAAGACTATTAAATAAATGAAATTTAGTTAATTAGTAAAAAATGGTGAAAAAGTGAATTAAATAAATAATGTTGCATTATTCAATAAATAGGAGAAATTAAGGTTTTAGATGCAATTGATGTGAAATGCAGTGATGTTTGATGATAATGATGTTGATGATGTGAAAATGTCGTTTAGTGTGTGTGATAGGTGTTTGGTCCATTTTTCATGTCTACATTGTATCCCTCTTTGATACAAATTATTGATTTCTTTGTTTCAAAGATTCAATGTTAAGATCAAGATTTTGAAAAAAAATAATGCTCCACTATGCCCTAGTGGTCAATTGAATGATGGTAGGACTTTGTGTTGCCCCCTCGAGAGGTTGGCCGAAAATTGTGATTTTGAGGTCAGGCTCACGCCACTATTCTATTTCAATTCAATTGCATAGAGAGCTAAAAATTAGGTCTATAGGTCCCTCATTTCGCATTTTGATGTTCTTGGGAAGTCTTAATTTGAATATAGGAAGGTTCATTAAGTCAAAATTAGGATTTCCTAGGTGAAATTTAGAGCTTTTTTAAGGTTAAAATAGGTAATTAGGGTTCTAATTACCTCATTTGTTCTTAGATCCTATAGTGCAATCTTTTATCTAGATTTCCCATTCTATCAATTGTCAAGGAGCAATGCCTAGGATTTAGGGAGCCCCACATCATTCAGACTTGATTTGAAATTTTAGATAACCTGCAGGTGTTGGTGCCCTCGTATGTACCCTATGACTTCTTGCTTTCATTTTCTCATGTTCTCATAATTCATATTCAAAGTTCCTCGTGTCAAAAGCATAGGTTTTAGGTTTTTAGTACTTCTACCTCTACTTTAGTGCATTTGACCTTTTAGAAATCCCGCACCTGTAAAAATTTTGCGCACTTTCTCTAGTTCTACACATTTGATTTTTTTTTCACCTTTATAATTTGCTTTTGTTTGCTTGGCCTCATTTTTCCATGCACTTGCTTTAGTTTTGCACATTTTCAAAAACTTTGTGCTTTTGATTCTCTCACTTTTGTAATTGCTTATCACTTTTTATTTTTTACATTGCTTTTGATAAAGTTTCCTCACATTCTATAGGTTTTGCTCACTTTTGAATTTTTGGAACCCTAAGTCTTGATTTTGTTTTGTGTGCTCCAATCAAAATACTTACATCATCGGTTAAAATGATTGCATAAGTGGTTCCTTATACAACTGCTTAGCCGAGATTTCCCATTCTATCAATTGTCAAGGAGCAATGCCTAGGATTTAGGGAGCCCCACATCATTCAGACTTGATTTGAAATCCTGCACCCTTATGTACCCTTGACTTCTTGCTTTCATTTCTCATGTTCTCATAATTCATATTCAAAGTTCCTCGTGTCAAAAGCATAGGTTTTAGGTTTTTAGTACTTCTACCTCTACTTTAGTGCATTTGACCTTTTAGAAATCCCGTGTAAAAATTTTGCGCACTTTCTCTAGTTCTACACATTTGATGCTTTTGTTTGCATTTTTCCATGCACTTGCTTTAGTTTTGCACATTTTCAAAAACTCTTTTGATTCTCTCATTTTGTAATTGCTCACTTTTTATTTTTTACATTGCTTTTGATAAAGTTTCCTCACATTCTATAGGTTTTGCTCACTTTTGAATTTTTGGAACCCTAAGTCTTGTTCTTCTTCTTTTTCATTTTGTTTTGTGTGCTCCAATCAAAATCTTACATCATCGGTTAAAATGATTGTAAGTGGTCCTTATACAACTGCAGCCGAGGGAGAGATGACCTTGGAATCTACTTGATTTGATTTCCCACTTTTTGTTTTGGAGAAAAATTTCCTAGATGTAATCTTATGTCATATTTGTTATATTCCTCCCATATCTCACATGGTGATATGACCACGCTTGTGGAATGGTCAAATTCAGAGACTTTTCATTCTATTTACCTATAGGATAGGCCACCATTACCCTTGAGGATGTGTTGAGTATTATCCATATTCCTATCCATAGTGATCTTGTGACATACCATGTTTGAGAGGGTACCTACACCATGCAACATGTGCTTGGTGTTAGACACTTGGAGGTTTGCTAGTCTAAGATTGATTTGTCTAAGTTTTTTGGCAATGTAGACCCTGTTTCCCTTGTTCTTTGTGGTTTGATTTCAAGGCTAGTTCCTGATAGAAGAGGTCGTCATTTCCCTATTGGATCGAGTATTTTTATTGAGGGTACGTAGAGATATGCATGAGGTTGTAGGTCAAGACAAGAAATCTATTTTCGCAGGTGTCTCTCTTTTGCACATAAGGGCCTGGGAGCGCATTGTAGTTGCTCAACTTGATGGTATAGAGGATCGTACTATTGGGAATCCATACAAATATCATTATGGATATTTTTTACATTACACCTTGCCTAGGGATCTTTTTGTACTGGCATCATGTGTTCGATAATATGCTTGGTTTTGTTTGGAGACCCTATATGGATTGTGAGGCATGTACAAACAATCTAGAGGAGCTTGTGTACTATTGGTAGACCATATGGTTGATTGGTGGCTCTCATTCTTTTTGACAGTGATACTTACCTAAAAAATTATATTGGTAGTTTGGAGAGAGACATGGTCGATTTCTAGATACATATGAGGTTCTATTTGGTTGGACTACTAGGGAGGTCAATATATGGGGTCATTTGGTAGATAGAGATGCTACGATTGTCACTTTCAAAAGTCTTTCTCCAGTTGGATGTGGTTGACCAGTCGGTTTAGCGGATCCAGGTACCACACCTGATTATGATCAGTGGTGGGAACAATGTGTTCTATTGAGATTTAAAGATCCTAGTGGTGATCATGCATTCAACAAAGTAGGCATTACAGGTTGTCATAGGAAGCTACAGTGTGTTGAGGTTCTAACCAAGCAGCTTGGTCAAGCCAAATAGGATGGCGCACAAGATGATCAAGCATAGGATTAGGGGTAGGTTCTAGTTCCCCCTCCACCAACTAGGGATGGAGGTATAAAATTAGATCAAATGACCATTGTTGGGTATGTGCAAGATCATCATGGAAAAAATAGGCCCTTAAGTGGCAAAAAATTTAGAAAAATCAAAAATAGGAAAGTTGATGTAAAAAAATGAATAAGTTATCTATATTATGAAAAAATATGCAAGAATAGAATCTGTAGCAAATTGAAATTAGTTTCCAAACTACTAGGTTTGTTTAAAAAAGAAAAAAATCTATTTGGTGAAAATTTGAAATTTCAATGGAGTAGTACTTAAATTTTAGGGAAAAATAAGTAGGTGTCTTTCTGACCACCCTAACCACAATAAAATGATAATATTTATTTATAATATTTTAGATATACGTAGAGGACTCATGTCCCAATGTGATGAATATTTTTTTTGTAATTTTTTTCCATGTAAATAATTAATTATGAATTTTTTATTACCACTTTTAAAAAATATAAAAAACTCATATTTCTGACCACCTTAACTTGGTCAAAAATTCATGAGATTCAATTTTTATTTTTTTAATCCTATAACATGCAAAGCATAGAATGTGACACATATTTTGGATTCAAAAAATGTGATACCATTTGAAAGCTATAGATGTTTTTCAATCAACCTATCAATCAAGACTTTAGTTGTATTTTGAATAGAAAATGAATAATAATTACTTAATACATTCAAAGTAAAGAATAATTTATATTGGTGAAAAGATGAGAATCTCCTTTAAAAATCCTTTTCGTTTCATAAATTTTGGCTAAAAAGAAAGTCATTAGCCACATACCCATCGTATTGCCACTTTTTCACCCATCATGATCCTACACATACCCTGCTAGAGATACAAACATATTGTGATGATAGGTTGTTAAGGTGTATATTTTCATAGTTATTGCGAAGCAAGAGAGGTTCAGAACAAAGAGAGACACAAATATTAGTCGACATCTCATTGATGAGACATAGTTACAGAGTGTTATTGATAAGAGGGACAGTCTAAGGTAGAGCATGATAGCATACGAGGGGAACGAGATTGATTTATATAGATGTCGGAATACTATCAGACACTGTATTGTACCACTATTCCTAGGGCTACACAACATCCATGATTTGGAGAGCCTAGTGTTGTAGGAGGTGGAGGTGATGCCGAGCTAGGTGGGCATTCTATTAGACAACCAAATCTAGATGGTGGTTCACAACCTAGTCTATAGAGTTCTCCCCCTTCCTTCTAGGCAATGTTATATATGTACTTGATCTTTATGATATTGTTTGTTCAGAGACATATTACATGTGTGATTCTTGTATATATATTCATCGAGCCAGTCAAGGCCTCATATATATGCATTGTTTTGTATTATCTTCATGTGCACTTTTTTCCATGATGATGGTGTACTATGACATTCTCCCTTTTTTTATGATGATATATATGAGATATACATGCTTCGATTCAACTCGTTTATATGTTATGTGATGATCATGGATGATGATATATCATGTTTTATGTTTATATATGTTTTTGTACTTTTTTTATGTATGCATATGACGTGCGTGGATGGATCATACCTTATATCATATGATTTTTTATTGTGGATGAACTATAAATTGTTTTAATATATGATGTTCATCTAGTTTGATATATGGTGGATGTATTTCATTTATTCATGAGACATGATGTTTTGATTGTTTTATTATCATCATGATATGTATTGATGACATTGTAGATGCAATATTGATATGGTACTAATGATATTGTTTATGTAGGATGGATGTTAGTTAGAAGAAATATTTGATGATGGATATAAATTTGATGGTGTTAGTTGTTGATGAGTATTGATTTCACTTTGCTTGGAGGCTTCTCAATTTGAACAATCCTGTTTGATGTAGCAAATAGATACAATGCACCAGGGTATTCATTACCAAGGTGAATTTTTATCCATTGCATGAAATTTGACTTTACAAACAAAGAGTATTCTTGCAAGAATACCAAACATAGATAAACTTTGTTTAAATTATATAGTCAAGTTGTGCTAAGAACAAATTGGCCTAGTCACACAGAGAGGTATAAAATACCTAACATGCAACTGCTTCATGAATTATCTCAACACAACTTTCATACACTCAATAAAGAAAATATTTTCCATGGTAATATCATAAAAATATCTTACAAATATCAAATCAAAATGGAATTCAATTTCCTTCATTCATTCTTCTCTAAATCCTTATGGACATCCTCAAGAGATCCTAGGAATGAGTTAAAAAAATAAATCATAAAATATAAGACTAGAAAAAGATAAAAAAAAGTTGTATCAAGTGCCATATCTGTTTGAGATTTCAGGACTAGTATCTGTTGTTGATCGTGTCTATTGTAGGAATGGATCAGTTAAGGAATATCTCAGGATTTTGTTGATGAATTGTCAAAATATAGGTAGGCAGTATTTTGGCATTGTTTCCATTTATTTTGTAACCAAATCTTTGTGATTGTTTGCTTTTTTTTTGTCAAAGGGTGTATGGATAACGTGTTTATTATGGATGGATAGTTTATTGTAGATTGTGATGATGGAGTAGGTTTTTTTTTTAATTTTTTTGAGTTTTATGATGTTTTTGTTATTTTTAGGGGACTAACCTAGGGCCTTGAGGGCTCATCAAAGATAAGTATTTCCTATGTTGTACATGCAGAGGGTTTTAGTTTGCATGGTTTGAATTTTTTTGACCTTTTATGTTTTATGAATATTTTTGAATTTTGTATCTATGATTGTTTTTGGATTTTGAACTTTATGACTAAGTTGAAATAAAGCGTGATAGAAACCTAAGGGGATTGACCTATGTCCTTGGGGGATATTAAGCATTTATTATGTTGTACACATAGATACCACATAGTTCAACTAGTTGACTCAAAGCATAAACTTGCTTTTGGGCTCAAACAACATAGTTAACCTAGATTAATATTCCACTTTTGTTTCTAGAGGATATGTTGTGTGGAATCTACTTGAACTAGCTACGAGGTTCAAGAAAATGTTGATATCTTAGACTATTGGAGTGAAGGAATAATCCAATGATGTTGTTTTTTTTTTGATGTTTTGAAATATTTTTAATTTTGTGTTTTTTTTAGATGTTTTGATTTTGTTGTTTTTTAGACCATAATAGGATGTTCATAGATATAATCCATGACTAAATTTGAGAAGTTTACCCTAGTTCGAGACTAGACTACTTTCCTCATTTGGTAACAAGCCATGGTTGGACACATGTTTTATTATGGGGAAATTGGGTGAATGTCGTAGATAGTACTTATAGATAATGACACAATTCTTATTCAAGCATAGTGCCTATTTTCTAGTTTTCACTATGGTACCTATTCTAGGAGTGCCACAAAGTGGTTTTCACTCAAAAAAAATTATTTCTCTTTAATTTTTTTCTTGCTTTTTGAATTTTTTGTATTTTTTCTTTTTTCCCTTTTTTTGGACTTTTACCTTTTTTCCTAGAGTATTTTGATGTGCTTCATGTGTATAAATTCTTAAGGTGGTTGTTGTTGAATATTTTATCTGAGGTTTCTCCTTTATGAGTATCCAAATGACTAGGACCCAAAGCCATAGGTTATGTGCAGGATCATGATGGGCCAAAAAGTGGCAATATGATGGGCATATGGCTAACGAATTTTTTTTACCCAAAATTGATGAAAAGAAATGGGTTTTTAAAGGAGATTCTCAAATTTCTACCAATATGAATTATACTTTACTTTGAATTTAATAATTAATTATTATTCATTTTCTATTCAAATTATGACTAAATTCTTGATCGATAGGCTAATTGAAAAACATCTATAGCTTTCAAATGGTATCACATTTTTTGAATCCAAAACATGATTCACATTCTATGCTTCACATACTATAGGATTAGAAAAATAAAAATTGAATTTCATGAAGTTTTGACCAAGTTAAGGTGGTCAGACATATGAGTTTTTTATATTTTTTTAAAAGTTGTAATAAAATTTTCATAATTAATTATTTACAAGGAAAAAAATTAAAAAAATATGCATCACATTGGGACATGAGTCCTCTACTTATATCTAAAATATTATAAAAAAATATTATCATTTTATTATGGTTAGGGTGGTTAGAAAAACACCTACTTATTTTTTCCCTGAAGTTTAAGTACTATTGCATTGAAATTTCAAATTTTCACCAAATAGATTTTATTTTATTTTAATGAAACCTAGTAGTTTAGAAACTACACTCAATTTGCTACAGATTCTATTCTTACATATTTTTGAAATAGTATAGATAACTTATTAAAAATTTTACAAGTTGTCTAATTTTTATTTTTGAAATAATATAGATAACTTATTCCATGATGATCCTGCACATACCCCATAGTTTGTTGTGATGTCAAATGGGCCTAACCAATTGGATTCAAATTTTCCTTTTCCATCCTGATTCATTTGTACCTTTTGATTCTCCTTGAGGACCAAGTCACCTATTTGAAAGTTCTTATCCTTGATATTTTTGTCATAGCTTTGTTTGAGTTGATTCTGATAAACTTGTAGATGGTTTAATGTGCTCAAACATCTTTCATCTAGGAGCTCTAATTCATTTAGCCTTGGGAGTAGGTATTCTTCATTATTGATCATACCCTTTAATGAGATTCATAATGAGGGTATTTCAACCTTCATAGGGAAGACAACCTCTAATACATAGACCAAGGAATATGGTGTGGCACCTGTAGGTGTTTGGATGCTAGTTTGATAAGCCCATATGGTTGCATTTAGCTACAAATGTCAATCACGATCATTTTCATTAACAATATTTTTGAGTATTTTCAATATGGTTTTATTAGATTCCTTTGCCTAACCATTTCCTTGGGGGTAGTAGGGCATGGAAAAACTATGTTGGATAGAAAATTTGGAGCAAATTTCTTAGACGTCCTGATTTTTGAATGTGGTCCCATTTTCTATTATTATCATTTCAGGAATTTCATACCTAGATTAGATAATTAAAAATGAATTTTGATATCTATTTTTTAGTAATATAGGTCAATGGAATTGACTCTATATATTTACTAAAATACTCTATTGTTGTCATAATAAACTTGTGCCCATTGGATGAAGCAAGTAAAATCTTAGCTACCAAGTCTAATCACCATTGTGAGAAAGGTCATGGTGTAGTCATGGGTCTCAAATCTTGTGTTGGTGCATGAACAAGGTCACTATGTTGTTGGTATTAACATCATTTTCTAGAATATTGCATGCATTCATGTTCAATGGAGGGCCAATATACATGTTCTGAATAGTTTTTGGACTAGGTTAGGTCTACTAGAGTGGGACCCACAAACATGTTTGTGTACCTCTTGTAAGGTTATTTGTGTTTCTTCTACATTAAAACACCAAAGTAACATACCATCTAGACTATGATGATACAAGGTATCTCCTAGGATTGTAAATTGGGAAGTTATACTAGTGAAGGTTTTCTTTTGAGTCAGCATTATATAAATTGGCATGATGTTGTGTTGGATGTAGTCAAAGTCTCTTGGTACCATGGGGAGTTAGGAACAACAACAACACATACTCATTCTAATTTCAAGATGCTGAATGTAGGTATGAAAAATTATTTTATGAGAAACTTGTACTTAGGAACATTCTATGGAATATCAAGTAGTGAGCCTATTGTTGATCTAGCAAATTTGTTGAAAGATTATGGTGACAAAATATTCCTTGAATCTATCCACCATTGTAGTGTTCCACCACTTTTCTGATGTGTTTTTCATTGAGTTTTGTAGGCTTAATTTTTACTTGGGTTTGTATTTCTTCCCCTTTTTTTTAATTTTGTTTGCCAATAATGCTAAAAGGGTACCAACAAGCATATACATATAATGGAAACTTCAAATAAACTAAACTACTGAGACAACCTTGAGTAGATTGCTTAATTTAGAATTCAAATATGATTTCTTCATTACATGATAGGATACACATAATAGATAAATTAGATCATATATTTAAAGTGAAATATATATTATTCCATACTTTAACTTATAGCCATGTAGCTCTATGATTAGTAACTTGCTATAGTACCAAACCTCAATGAAATACACACTACTTTTGAAAGCCAAGCTTCTCCCATCCAAATACAGTATGGTAAGCTTCTTCTATGTAGGGTGCCCCCTTTTGGTGAAGTTGCAGCCTCTTAGAAGAGGCGTTTCTTTTTATTTGTTGATGAAACCCTCATGAAAATGGACAGCTGGTTGTAGCTACAATTTTCAGTCCAAAAAATTTTCAAAAAGTGAACAAATCCTACGCAAGTGAGAATGGAGTCTATGGCTGCCAACCTTACATAGAAATCAGCTCAGAAACTTAGCCAACAACTCCTAATGTGATCAAAATTTGTATCCAAAAACTGACTAGCAAACTTAAGGTGGTGTTTCACACGCTCAAGCAACTTAAAATGAAAAACCAAATCCCCTCCAAGCTCACCCACTGCAGAAATTAGGAAACCCTAGTCTCCCTCTTCCTCCAAAACCACTCTCACATGCTAAATGAAGAAAACAACATAATGCTTGAAGGGGTCAAACTTCTCCTCAAGAGATTTATAATTTAACATTGAAAACACTATTCATTAAAGTGAACACTATTCACTTTATGTCATTTTCACTTTATAAGTGAATAGTGTCAAATAAAAAAAAAGTGACCCCCTCCAATTAAAAGACACATGGTCCCTAGGCAAAAGTGTGAAATAGGAGATAATATCATCATTAATCACCTTCAACAAGCCAAACACCACAATTTACCCTGTCACTGAACTCTGGGGATCAACATTTCCTTTTGATGACCAAGTAACTATCTCAAGGGACCCTTTATCCAAAACCATTAGCCTACGAGGGTCAAAATAATAGGCTAATCCATTGATGTACAAGTATCTAATTAGAAGGGAAAATCACAATCCACCCTCCCGAATATTGCTTGTCCCCAAGTAATCTCAACTTTCAATGTTGTAAATTGTCCTCACTATCTCTGTCTAACATCTAAGATGGCATCAGGTACCAGAATCAGTTTCCCCTCGTCATCTATGGGTGGTAAAGTTGTGGAAGGAACAACACAATGTCCTAATGCCTTCTTAAGGAAAAAAACATGGAATACATTGTGTACTCTGCTATCTGTCGGCAAGTCCAACTCATAAGCTACCTCACCTACCCTTCTGATGATCCTAAAGGGTCTGTAGTACCATGGCCTGAGTTTCTTTGCACCACTCTCCCTGAGAATAGACTAGTGATAGGGTTGCAACATCAGATACACTATATCCCCAACCTCATAAGAACACTCAACTCTCCTTTGGTTTGCATACTACTTTTGTTGATTCTATTCCTTCTAAATGTTCTTGTGTAGATCTCTCATAATATCATAGTTCTCCTGTAAGATATTCCTAGTACTATGCACTCTATTGTCACTCAACAATAAATCAAGAAAGTTGGGCACCTCATACCGATATAATGCCATAAACAGGGACATTTGAATCAACATGTGGTGAGTTGTATTATAACAGTACTCACAATGATGAATCCAGTTCACCCAACCCTTTTACTTCCCTACTATATAGTTTTTGAGGTATCCTCCCACCCACTTATTTACAATCCCCATTTGGCCATCAGTCTGTGGGTGGTAGCTAGTGCAAAAAGTAAGCTTGGTCCTATAGAGCCTGAATAGATCTTGCCAGAAGTGGCTCAAGAACTGACTATCCCTATCATAGATGATGCTCTGGGGTAGCCCATGCAACTTGAATACCTCATGGAAAAACAACTTTGCTACCTGTGTAGTTGAATATGTGGCTGCTATTGGAAAGAAATGAGCATACTTTGTGAGGAGATCAACAACTACATAGATACAGTCTATACCCTAGGCTTTCAGCAAGCCCATAATGAAATCCATCAACAAACTTTCCTACTTCCTGTCAGGAATTGAAAGTGGCTAAACTCACCCAGAAGGATAGGTGTACTCCTATTTATTCTACTGACAAACATGACACTCTCTAACATATTGAAGGACATCTCACTTGAGTCCTTTCCAAATGAAATTTTCATAAACTTTCCTGTAAGTTTTGAAATACTCAGGATGTTCAACCATGGTGCATCATGAAAGGCCCTCAATACTCTGTTCTTCATCTTTGATCCTGGGGTCAAAAATATCCTCCCTTTGCAAATGATAAGATCATTTACAACTGAATATCTACTATCCTACACTAAACCCTCATCAATGCCAGAAGCCCAAGAGTCTTTGGAATACTCTATTATAATAAGATGTCTCCAGTTCTCTGAAATCTAGACCATGGAGCTCAAATGGGGTCAGTGAGATAAGGAATCAACAAAAAAAATTTGAGTCCCTTTAACATACACAATGTCAAAGTTGTATGGTTGCAACTTACTAACCCACTTTTGCTGATGATCATTGAGATTTGGCTGCCCTAGTCCAAATTCCTCAAGCTATTATGATTAGTCTTAACACAAGATTTTCCGCACACAACATATTGCCTAAATTTTTCCAACACATGCATGATGGCCAACATCTCCTTTTCATAAATATTGTAGCTCCTCTTTGATCCTCTTAACTTCTAACTCTCGAAAGCTATTGAATTCTTGTCCTACATGAGGACTACGCCAATACCTTCACTCGAGACATCACACTAAAGCTCAAAGGGTCTTGTGAAATCTAGTAATACAAGGACTCGACAAGAAAACATCAATTTATTAAACTTCTCAAAACACACATGTGCCTTAGGAGTCAAAACAAATTCCCCTTTCTTTTTCAAGTCCGTAATTAGCACTGCATGACATGAATACCCACTGAAAAATTGGCAGTAGAAACCAAAAAAGCCCAAAAATCCTTAGAGTTAATTAAGATTCTTAGGAGTTGGTCACTCAACAATAGCTTTGACCTTATTAGAATCCATACACACACCCTTGGCACTGATAATATGTCCCAAGTACAACTCCGTCATACCCAGATCATATTTTGATTCCTTGGAATATAAGGACTCCCTATCAAGAATACCCATAACTGTATCCAAATGGGCAATATCCTCCTCCCGAGCCTTATTGTATACTAAGATGAAATAAAAGAAAATAAGTATGAACCTCCTCATTTGTGATTGGAAGACCTTGTTCATAGTGGATTGAAATGTAGCAAGTGCATTAGTTAGCCCAAATGGCATAACCACAAACTCAAAATGTCCATAATGACACTTGAATGGTGTCTTCTTGATGTCCTACTCTTTAACCCTGATCTGGTGATAAGAGGATCTCAAATATATTTTTGAGAAGTAACAAGCATCGTTGATCTCATCAATTCGGGGAATAGGGTATATTTTATTAATTGTCCTCTAATTCAGTACCCTATAATCAATGCACATCTGAAGTGTACCATCCTTTTTCTTCACCAAAACTATAGATGAAGCAAAGGAAGTTTTTTTAGGTTTAATGTGCCCCATAGCTAGCATCTCCTTTATTGTCTTTTCAATTTCATATTTTAGTCACTTGGGGTGCTTGTAAGGGGTGATTATCACTAGCTTGGCACCCTCCTCCAACTCAATAATGTGCTCAATCCATCAGTTTGGAGGCCTACCTAGTGGAATCTCACCAAACACCTTAGCATGCTTAATCCTCAACTCTTGTATATCTAGATGATAAACTAGGTTTTTTTGTTCCTCCTGTGATGGCATGAATGTACACTCCACAACCCAATCAATCATATCATAGTGCATAATCCTCTCCACCCCCCTGCAAGACATCATCCTGAAAGTGCTATCTCAGATGGCTTTTAGCACATGATTCCTCCCATCCACCTTAAATCTCATTTCCATCTCCCAAAGGTTAAGAGTAAACTCACCTATCACGAAGCCATTTCATCCCTAGAACCATATTAGTATCTCCCATATTCACCACATATAAATCTACCTTAAAGTTGTAATTATTTAATCGAATAGGAAGATTTGGAATCATTATCTTACAGTTAAGAGTGTAGCCATCTGCAACCTTCACTCTTATGCTATCAAATTATTCAGTCTGAATTCCATGCCTTTCAACTAACCTTACTTCAATAAAATTATGTGTGGCACCTATATCCAATAATGTAATGATCTTTTTCCCAGCTAAGACCGCTTTCATCCTAAAAGATCCCTCCCATTTTATGCTAGTGAGGCGTGCATCTTGAAGCTTTACTTCCTCCATTTCAACTCCATTGTCAACCTCATTTTTAGATTTTTCTACCTCAAAAATTCTTCATGGTTAGTTTGTTGGTCTGACTTTTCAGATTCAAAATCCTCATAGAATACCCACTTTATTCTATTTTCCTTTCCCTTAGGCCTAAAAAGATAGTTGTGGTTTGCAGCATAGGGTCCTTTGCAATAGAAACACAACTTCTTCTTATGAAAATCATTGATGGTTTCTTTGTCTAATAGGGCTGTTGATTTCCCTTTGGAATCTGATTTCTCTTTCTTCTTAGATAATGATTTTCCATCCCTATATGAAGAGGATGCTTTTGATGAGAACTTTCTTTTTGGGGCTGCAAGTTCCATGCTTCTCACTCTTTTCATAGCCTCCTGTAGGGTTAGGGGATCAAAAAATTTGATCCAACCTCTCAATGGTTCCAAAAGACCTTTGATAAATAACACTACCAATCTTCTTTCAGATATGTTGGGAACCATAACTAACAACTGTTGAGAATCACCTATATATCCCTCCAAATTCTCAACTTCCTTGAGCTTAGCTACGTCTCTGAAATAGGTTTCTATATCTTTCTTATCAAATCATTCAATCAACCTATCAATGAACTCCTGATAAGAGATAATGTGGTTATTCTACAATTTTTAGTCCAAAATCTCTTCAAAAAGTGAATATCTCTTGTGCAAATGAGAATTGAGTCTATGGCTTCCAACCTTACTCAAAAATCAGCTCAAAAACTTAGCCAACAACTCCTAATGTCACCAAAATTTTCATCCAAAAACTAACTAGCAACCTTAAGGTGGTGTTCAACACCCTCAAGTAGCTCAAAATAAAAAAACCAAGCCCCCTCCAGGCTCACCCACTATAGAAATTAGGAAACCCTAGTCTCCCTCTTCCTCCAAAACCACTCTCACATGCCAAATGAACAAAATAACATAATTCTTGAAGGGGTCAAACTTCTCCTTAAGAAATTTATAATTAAATATTGAAAACACTATTGACTTTAAGCTATGTCATTTTCACTTTATAAGTGAATAGTGTCAAATAAAAAATAAAGTAACCCCCTCTAATTAAAAGACACAGGGTCCCTAGGAAAAAGTGTGAAATAGGAGATAATATCATCATTAATCACCTTCAGCAAGCCAAACACCACAATTTACCTTGTTACTGAACTCTGAGGATCAACACTGCATTTTGACAACCAAGAGAACGTCTCAAGGGACCCTCTATCCAGAACCATTAGCCTACGATGGTTGACATAATAGGCTAATACATTCATGTATAGGTATCTAATTAGAAGGGGACATCACAACCATCCTTTTGTATGGCATCAACTTGTTGTCTTTTTTTTTTGTACTCATCATTCACCTATCTAATGACTACTTAAGAGTCTTTGAAGACATGTAGCTATTATATTCTCCATTCGATAAACCATTTTTAGCCCTATGATTAAAGCTTCATATTTTGATATATTGCTCATGCATGGGAAAGAGATGATGTAGGCCTTGGGTATACTATTTTCCTGTGGTGCGAGAAATTGAATACCTTCTTCAAAGCCATGTTGAGTATGGAACCCATCAAAGTATAGGGTCCAATGGCCTATCCATTCTATCATTAGGATTCTCTCCTTTAGAAAGTCCAATATGAGAGGCTTGTGATCGTTTATGGGAACTTTGGCCAGCTAGTCTACTATGATTTGTCCCCTGATAGCTCTTCTGTCCACATACTTTATATCAAATTCACTTAGGATCATCACCCATTTGGAAATTTAGCCTATTAGGGTTGCTTTTTCTAGTGGGTACTTGAGTGAGTCTACTTTTGAACTCAATTTTACCTTCTTGTTTAAGATATAGTATCTCAGCTTTTGTGTTGCAAACATAATTAAGAGAGATGCTCTTTCTATGGGTGAGTAGTTCAGTTCATAGCCCACCAATGTTCTACTAATGTAGTAGACTTCCCTTTCTTTATTATCATCATCTAGTTGAGCTAAGAGAGCTCCTGACACTACTTGTGTGGTAGACACATAGAGTACCATTTCCTTGTCTAGAATACGTACAAGAGGAGTAAGTAGGTACTCCTTGACTTGCTAGAATGCGTAGTCACATCTCCCATCCCACTTGAAGGTGATGTCTTTGTGTAGGAGATGAGTAAAAGGGTGACATTTTTTTTCTAGTTGTGTTATAAATCACCTGATGGATTACAACTTTCCTTGTAAAATCCTTAGTTGTTTTAGTGTCTTTGGTGGAGGCACCTCTATTATAGCTTTTATGTTCGTAGGATCTACTTCAATCCCCCTTCTTTACACTATGTACTCTAACAACCTTCCAGTTGTTACTCCAAACACACACTTCTTAAGGTTGAGCCTTAGATTATAATGTTTGAGAAGATCAAACACTCCAATATTTGTTAAGTGATCTTTCCTTTTTATGTACTTTCCTATAATATTGTCCACATAGTCTTCCATGATTCTGTGTAGCATATCATTGAAGATGGTCATCATTTCTCTTTGATATGTTTCTCATGTGTTCTTTAGACCAAATGAAATTACATTCCAATAGAATTTCCCTCAAGCACAAGTAAATTTTGTTTTGTGTAGATCATCTGGAGATATTTTATTTGGTTATATCCAAAGAAACCATCCATTAAGGATAACATCTCATGCCCTGCTATTAGATCCATGATCATATAGATACTTAGCAATGGAAAGTCATCATTTGGACAATAATTTTTGATCTCTTTAAAATCTATGTAGATCCTTATGCACCTAGTAGGTTGGTGTGTGCAGGATCATCATGGAAAAAATAGGCCCTTAAGTGGCAAAAAATTCAGAAAAATCAGGGTTAGGCAACTTGACATAAAAATTTGAATAAGTTATCTATATTATTTCAAAAATATGTAAGAATATAATTTGTAGAAAATTGAATGTAGTTTCTAAAATACTAGGTTTTTTTTTTAAAAATCTATTTGGCGAAAATTTAAAATTTCAATGTAGTAGTACTTGAATTTTAGGGAAAAATAAGTAGGTGTCTATTTGACCACCCTAACCACAATAAAATGATAATATTTTTTTATAATATTTTACATATAAGTAGAGGAATCATGCCTTGATGTGATGCATATTTTTTTGTAATTTTTTTCAAAGTAAATAATTAATTATGAAATTTTTAGTACAAGTTTTAAAAAGTAAAAAAAATTCTATGTCTAACCACCTTAACTTGGACAAAACTTCATGAAATTCATTTCTATTTTTTTTAATCCTATAGTATGTGAAGCATAGAATGTGACACATGTTTCAAATTAAAAAAATGTTATACCATTTGAAATCTATAGATGTTTCTCAATCAACCTATCAATCAAGACTTTAGTTATAATTCAAATAGAAAATAAATAATAATTATTTATTAAATTCAAAGTAAAGCATAATTTATATTGGTGGAAAGTTGAGAATCTCCTTTAAAAACCTTTTTTCTTTCATCATTTTTGGGTAAAAAGAATTCGTCGGCCACATACCTTACACAAACCCATCATATCGTCACTTTTTGGTCCATTATGATCCTACACATACCTAGGTTTTGAAACTTGTACTAGACTTGATATCCATTGTGGATAATCAATGGATTTAATGAGACCCACATCTAGTTGCTTCTTTAGTTCTACCTTTACCAATAATGCTATCTGAGGATACATTTTTTTGAATTTTTGCTTGATAGGCTATGATCTAGGGACTACAAGTAGATGATGTACCACTAATGTTGGATCCAATCTAGGCTTGTCAACATAGGTCTAGGAAAAATTTACCTTTCTATCATTGATGAATGCTGTGAAATTTTCTTTCCCTTTGGGATCAATTGATCTTGCATTTCATATTATATTTAAGTCTTTTGTTGTGCCAACATTTATGGACTCTACTTCTTCTACTATAAGTTTTGATCTTTCTTGATATTCTGATATGGAGAGATTGAACACTCCATCCTCAGGTGCCTCTAGGAGGTTTTCACCGTTAGATGCATCCTTCATTTTTTTCTTTTGTGGATTTGATAGAGCCACATTGTGGTTTTCTCTAAGGGATTGCATGTTTATTTTTTATGTTTTTGTGTCATAGAAAAATGGCCCCTTGGCATTTTCATGGCCTTTTAGGTCTTGTTTCATGGTGTTTGATATATTTTGCTTTGATTTTATGTTGTAGCATGGCTTGAACATGCATGTTTAGGTACTAAAATTCAAATATTGATGTCTTGGGAAGTTGTTGTCAAGTGTTGTAAGATATTTCAACTTTCTTCTAGACTCTATTCATTACAATTTAAATAAAATTCACCTTTTCACCACTAAACAAGTCCGATTTTGAAGTGTCGTCAAGTCTTGTAACAAGATTTTACACTTTTCTAGGCATACCTTCACTATTTATCCCTTTCTCATGCTTTATTTGGTCCCTTTATGCCCTCATATGTCTTAATTAAGTGTATTTTTTAATATTATCCTGATAAACAACCTTAAATACAACATATTTCTCGACACACATTTTCAAGTCCTAGGTGGGACCCATTCACCATGGGTGGGGAATGAGTGCCCCTTGGCCCCAAATTCAAAATATTTTAAATTTTCTTTTGGGTTCATATTCAAAATCACTTGATGTCATCCTATGATGAGGTATGAATGGGTAACTAAGGCACAATTTTGTATAAATATGTGATTTTCACCTCATTTTATATCTTCCCCTACAATTCTCCAACATTCACACCTAATATTCAAGCATTCAAGCATTCTACAACATCAATTCAAGCAATATTAAAGCACTTTGAATCATCCATTGGGCCATTACTTTAGACTTGCATTATCAAGGGTTTGGTAAGTTGATAGAATTTGCATGTTTTTAGTTTATCATTCTCTTGTATTTCATTATTATATTAAGGGTTTGATTACCACCAGTGGGGTTTGACCAAGGAAAAACCCTTTTTTCTAACCCTTAACCATTTTCCCCCTATTGCATGTGTATTTGTAGCCTTTTTTGTGCCGATTTAACAAGATTTTTGGTGTTGAATATTGGTTTAAAAGTCAAATAAGTGCTTCAATTCAACTCAAGTCCATTTCAAGCTTGGAGAAGGTTTTCTGCTTAGGTCTGTGCAGGATCATCATTGAAAAAATAGGTCCTTAAGTGGCAATTTTTTTAGAAAAATCAGAGTTGGGAAACTTCACGTAAAAATTTCAATAAGTTATCCATATTATTTCAAAAATATGTAAGAATAGAATCTATAGAAAATTGAATTTAGTTTATAAAATACTAGGTTTATTTTTATTTTTTTTAAATCTATTTGGTGAAAATTTGAAATTTCAATGCAGTAGTACTTAAATTTCAGGGAAAAAATAAGTAGGTGTCTATCTGACCACCCTAACCACAATAAAATGATAATATTTTTTTATAATATTTTAGACATAAGTAGAGGACTCATTTCTTAATGTGATGCATATTTTTTTGTATTTTTTTTCTAATTAAATAATTAATTATGATTTTTTTATTACAACTTTTAAAAAATATAGAAACTCAGACGTTTGACCACCTTAACTTGGTCAAAACTTATTGAAATTTAACTTTTCTTGTTTTAATCCTAAAGTATACAAAGCATAGAATATGTTGCATGTTTTACATTCCAAAAACATAATATCGTTTGAAAGCTATAGATGTTTTTCAATCAGCTTATCAATCAGGACTTTAGTTGTAATTCAAATAGAAAATGAATAATACTTATTTATTAAATTCAAATTAAAGAAAAATTTATATTGGTGGAAAGCTAAGAATCTCCTTTAAAAACCCTTTTCATTTCATCAATTTTGGCTGAAAAAAAAGTCGTCAGCCACATACCCTACAAATACCCATCATATTGCCACTTTTTGGCCCATCATGATCCTGCACATACTTGCTCGTTTCCTATAGAACTAACTTTGACAACCTGACAATCAGAGATTTCTAGAGTTGGTGTTGCAAAGTTGTGTCCTATTTTTTTAGAAATTTTACAAAGGATTGATTCACCACCACTGGTGAATGAGTCCCACCTTAGGACTAAAAATCTAAATTTTGTTAGATTCCAGATCCCTAGAGTCATAAACCAGTTTTTGACACTTTTTCACTAGTAGGAGGACTAATTCGCCACCCTTGGCTAATGAGTCCCACTATGAAATTTTAGTGATTTCTGTCAGCATCCACAACATTATATATTTATCAAACATTTCCTAGGTGCACTTTGTTTCATCTCATTTCTTTATGTTCTGCATTATTTCTTCATTTAGTTCATTATTTGCATATCACAGTTTATTTTAAAACATAGTTTAAATCTTAGTTTTGCACTCATATTTCATCTTTATAAACCATTTAATTTCATGTATTTTACTTCATTTAGCTTATACAACATCATACATAACATAATTTGAATGAACCCTTAGAATTTTTGGTTACTATTTCTCTCCTTTTAGATGCAAAACCCTAGAACAACTAGAGAAGTCATAAGAACCCAAAACTCAACGGTTTAGTTTTCTCTTTCATTTTTGTGACTAGAAGATTCAATCTCTCCACCGATGTATGCATCTTATTTGAGTTCCATGAGAAACCGTTTTGTGTGATCTCCTACTAGTATGTCTATTCAAAGTCCCATGAACACTATGATTGCCTCATCATTTTGGAATTGATATAGAATGGGTGTATGTTGTTGTTGGTCTTATTCTATTAGTTGTGGGTAGCAGAGTGGGAGGCTTTCATCATTTTCTACAAAGCTTATGGAGGTTGGTGAAATGGTCAATGTGGCTTTGCTATCTTTTTCCCCTTAGGTGTTTAGGTTGTCATTACTAGCAGTGGGGGAAACATTTTTAGTGATAAAGGGAGGGGAATCCAATTCGTATTCATTAGATTCTACTCTATAATGATAATAGATGTTGGGAATGGTTTCATCGAACTAGAGTGGAAACTTATTGTAGTAACAACAAAGGTATCTTTTTTCCTTACTTGGTTGATAATTGACATTAAAACTGAATTAATGATGTCTTGGAGTAGTGTTGTAATGTGTTGTACACACTCACACTATTCTAGGACCTTTATTTGACTAAAACATGCCTTAATTGATCCTTTTGAAGGGTGTTGTAAAGCGTTGTAGCACACTTTCACACTTTTCTAGGATGTATTTGCTTAATTAAGCCTTATGGGCCCCTTTCTAAATAAAATGTACATTATTTGTACCTTATTTAAGTGTTGTAAAGTATTTTAAGGCACTTTGACATTTATCTTGGTGGCCATTAATTAATTGTGGGTTGTAATACCCTCATGTTTGCTATTGCCAATTATTATTTTCTTTGCTTTGGTTTGATACTTCGATACTGTGATAATACTATTTATTTTTGGGTTTAGATTGTTAGACTATTTGGTGATGATACTATTTTATTAGTGGACATGGTTCTTTGATATGACATTATCGTTTGGTGATGTTAGTTGATTTCAATAATAAATTATGATGGGGTGATTTAGTAATTTATTTTATGATGTGATCAGTTAGTTAGAAATGTTATTTCATCATTGATATTATAATTGTTAGAGTAGATGTGATAAGAGGATAGTGTAGCATCACTCGTTCGTGAGTGCCTTGCTATGCTGAAATTCCTTCTCAGAATGTAATCCTTTGATTTAATATATATGTACATGTACTCGATCTTGTTTGGATGCAGGGATTGCAGGTATAGAGTCTCGATTCCACCTACTTCAGTAGGATAGGGCGAGCATCAAATTTACCCAATGATATGATGTTGAAACAGAGATGACAAGGAAGTCACCCCGTCCCGTGTCTGTCAAGCCATCCTGTCTGAGTGGTATTGTGCGTCTTTGTTTTGTCATTCTTGTAATTTATTATTGTGGTTTGTGTGAGTGTCTTGTTTGTATTTATTTTACTTTTGGATTTTGTATATTGTGAATTATTAATTAAATGATGGTTAAAATAGTGTTGGATAAATTTGAAATAAAATATAAAAGTTTTATTTAAAAGTCGTGTGTTTTATTTAAGTGTTAATTAAATGTTTAAATTAGAATTTTTTTAATTTAATTAAATTAGAACGTTGAGGATAATTACGAAATAAATAAATTAATTTGTGTGCATTGCAAGTAAAGCTTGCAAAATCAAAATCAAAACAAAAAGTATTGATAAAGGGAAAAAATAAATAAAAGAAAAGAAAAGACAAAAGGACGAATGAGAGTTAAGTGTTGGCTAGAAAAAACTAGAATTAAATTAGAAAATTTCTTTTATATTGGATTTTTTGAGTTTTTCGAAAAAGGGAAGATATATCTATTATTTAATTGCAAATTTGTGAAACTTTTGATTATGGGAAGATTTGGACAGAAGTTGCACAGGAATAATAATTATGAATATTGGATCATCTGAAGCTTTTGGGGAAATTGCTTCATTTTCTTTCATCATATTGGGAAGGTTCTGAACGAATTAGTAGATTAGAAATCTGAGCAAGGAAAGCTGGAGATGAAGTTTTGAAGAAAGGAATGAGATTTTTTTGAAGGGCTATCTAGATCAAGCTAAGCTCCATTGGATCTTCAATAGCACAAGACTCCAGGTTCCATTTGCTTCTTCTTTAGCTTCCTATTTCAAAGAGAAATAAAAAAAAAATTATATATATGTTATTTTGTGAAAGAAAAAGAAAACCTTTGAGGATTTAGAACTTATTGTATAGTAAACTTATGGAAGGAATTAAATTGGATTTCTGAAAAAGTTTTGTGTTTTACAATCTGACTAGGAGAAATTTATTGTTTGAGTATGTGAAAATGATCAATGTGTCTATAATGGGATTTTTGAAAATTTATTTCTCCTATGAGAATAATGAATTTGGGATTTTGAAAATATATCTATATATACATGCATACATACACATATATATATATATATATATATGAATGTATTTATTATGTTCTTCTGTATCTTATTCTGCGATTGTGATATATATATATATATATATATATATATATATATATATTTCAAAATTTTATTTGGGTCGGTCTTTTTAGAAAATATAAATATATCAAAAAAAATTGAATGGAAAAAATTCCGTTGGGAGGGTTGGCCAAAGCCGTACCCATCCCCTACCCCCTATCTGCACCCACGACAGCCCTCAAGACTACCGCAGTAGTCCTAAGGACTATTGTGCGCAGTCCTTGGGGACTGCATGCCCACTATGCTTTATGTGGCTGTGTTATTTACTTTTATTTTTATTTTAATTCCATTTATATATATATATATATATAATTTTTTATAATTGTTTTGATTCTATTCTAAAATTTTGGACTGTTGGTGATCAATTAATTAAAACAAAAAAGTATATATATGCAATTAATTGTATATATATACAAAAATAAATATTATTATTTGTTGATTCTATTTCAATTGGGTAATTATGAAAAATAGTATCTTTGAGTAATTAAAAGAAGCCAATTATGTAAGTTTCTGAAATTATTATTGTACTTTATTTCAAAATTGATTTGAGGAAAATAGAAATTTTTTTAATGCAAATAAACTCATGGATTATTTGGGTTGCAAAAACAGTGTTCGTGTATTAAATGGTGTTTCAAGTTTGTAAGGTAACTAAAAGAATTATTTTAACTCGGTGTGGAAGTTATTACATTGTTTTAGTTTCTTATTTTGATTGACTTCTTTATCTCATTGAGTTATCTTTTTGACTTTTGTAATGAGGGAACCCTATTGATCTCATGAACCCAATTCTTGGAGTTGTGAACCCTAGTTTTCTAGAGGCATGTTCTTATCATTGGACGATTATCCTTGTACCTTTTGCTTGTGATGTTGCATGATTTTCATATTATTATTATTTTGGAAGGGTTGTACGAGATTGTTGATATTTTGATTATGAGTTATTGCGGGATGAGTAATGCCTTGCATGTCTTTGTTTTGACATATATGCTTTATTCTTTATGGTACAACCCTAGCCTTGTTTTGGTTTATGTGTTAGGGTCTCAGGGAGAGTGGCTCTTCATGGGGGTCAATGCCTTGAAAGGAGGAAGAGCTCAGGATAACCCATGTAAGAGTAGTGTAACAAGTGAAAACCTAATATTAGAATTTAGGGGGATGGGTAGTAAAACAAATAAGATAATAATATTGGATACCTCATCTATGCATTAGGGCTATCGCAAACTAATGATAGACTGAGAAGGTCATGGTCAGAAAAGTCTTAACCTCATCCTTATGAGATGTTAATGACTTTGCATGAGCTACCCTATGGGGCCAACACATCAAGTAGGAGGAAGGGCGAAGATAACCATAGATGGGGGCCAACACCTCAGGTAGGAGGAAGGGCCAAGATAACCCATGTAAGCTATGTGATGAAACTCTCCACTAGACACCCTTATACCTTGTTTCTTGTTGCCTCTAGAATTGCATTCTAATTTTTGTTTCAGATTCTTTTAGAAATAATTTATGATTGTTCTTTGGTTACCTGGTTGATGGTTATTGCCTTGTTTTGTTGTGATGATATTTATGGCTTTAAGTTTATTATTTTCACTCATGAATGTTGTAGTTTATGTCATTTTTAGTCCTTGTTGTTGTTTAAGAATTATTGGACATGTCTTTTTGTGTTATTAGTCTATGGAATTCATTGTCATGATTTCTTCCTTGTCACTTTTGAGCATGGGGGGTGGGTTATCTATAACCCACATGATTGGGTCGAATGTGCTCCGCACCCATTGGGTTCCCCATCAACATTTCTCAGTTGGAGCTTGTACCAGTTATTCACTTTGTAATTCATATGTTATTGTACTATGTATTATCCCAAATGTATGGGAGATTTATTGTAATTCATTTATCAAGATCATGTAATGTAATGTTTAAACGGTGATGTATTATTAGGAACCTTTGTACAAATTATTGTAAGAGATTAATTATGATTGTAATATGTGATGTAATAATACTTTTACTTATGTTTCATGGATGTACTTCTACAAATGGACATTGTAATGTTATGATGAATGTAAGCTTTAATAAGTGATTTAGTTTCATCTTTGACCTTTTTGCTAAGTGTTGTTTTGTGATGTGACCTCGTGTGCCCCAAAGAACTAGACGTGATCATGTTAATGTGCAATGTGAATATTTTTTAATGTTTAGTTGCATGTTATTTTGTATTTTTTATAAAAAAATTGGTTGCAATGTTTGTTCTCTTGGGTTTGTACGGCAGGCGTTACATGGGTAATTGGAGTAATTAACCCCCTTCTAATTCAAATTTAAGCCTTAATTATGACACGTCCTAAAGATCTATCCTGAAACCCATAATTGAATTAATAAAATATTTCATTGGGAATAGTTAGGTCCTAGAAAATGGTGTTGGGACCCATTCACCCTAGGTGGTGAATGGGTTATCCCTTAATAGGACCCCCCTTTTTAAATTAATCTGAAATGGGTTTTTAGCCTTCTTTCAATCCCCCAGGGTTAGAACCTAGTAAACTAAGCTAGGAAGCATTCACCCAAGGTGGCAAATGGGTCCTCACTTAATGAGACCCCTCTTTTTTAATTTCATTCTAGCAAGAATGTAATAACTTTTGTTTCTCGATCTACTGTCAGGTTTAATTATTGTAATTTTTGGGTTAATCTCCAAATTTAGTATAAATAAGGGGTTAATTCAATTTTTTTCTCCTAGAAAACCTATGTGACTTCATGAGACCAAGAGCAAGAGCATTATAGAGAATTTCAAGAAAATTCATAAGGAATTTCAAGGCAGATTTCAAGAGTCTATTGGAGCAATTCAAAGTCATATTATCATGTCAAGGGTTTGAATCATTCATTCATTTTGTTAAGTTAATGAGGTGGATGTAGCATTGAAGATCTACTTGCAACCATTATTTAAATCGCATTCAAGGATCCAATATCTACATTCTTCATCACCACTACATGTTAGTTTGCATATCTATATCAACAGAATTAATGAATCCTAAAGAATTAGCTAAGGTTTTATGCTCATACTCAAAGGTTTACTTGTCCAACTAACAAGATTCAACCAAATCCTAAAATTTTATGCACTTTTGGCTCTACAAGACCAAGGTGGGTCAACCTACACAATTCCTAAAACATAATTCACTCATACATACTAACATTGCTTCTTATAGCAAATAATTCCCAAATGAAAACACACTAAGTAATGACAACTTTGAATTTGGCTAAATTATGGGTATATCAACACTAACTCAACAATTAGGAAGTAGGACTCAACACCAAACAACATGGATTTAAATTATTGTGAGTTTGAATTTTTTTTTTGAGATACATAAAATTGAATCACATAAAAGTGCCTAATTCTTGGCCATGGAGTCAAATTCCTGAAAATAATTCATCAACAAACAACCTTTAGCTAGTGGATTCACAATTGTTAATCTATTACAGTAACATATCTTCTCTTGTTATCAGTCAAATTCTTCTTATAAATCCAACATGTACACTCCAATCACAATTATCTACTCAAGACATTTAACCATTTCATTGAAACAAACTCATAAAAAGATAAAATAGTCTCATGAAATTGAGAAGCCAAACTCAAAGATACTTGATATTATTGAATTTGAATGACTAAAAAATGTACAAATATGGAGAAATTTGAAGACACTCATAAATTCCCTGCACAAACTAGTTGATATTGTCTTACGAAATATGAAATTAAAACTTATAGACTTAAAATGACTCAAAACTTTACATGTCTGTCTACCCAGCCCAATTTAGAACATCATAATTTTTTTTACAAATCATAGAAGAAGAGAATAAAAGAGGAATGGAAGTGGCCCTGAGATCAATCTAATCCATAGATGTAATCTAGAAACTCAATCCACCATTGATCATCAAAATGGGAAAAGACTCTCTCCTCTCTCCTCCAACTGAATTTTCCTCCCAAATTTCCTTTGTCCTATTTGCAAGCAACTGAAAATTTTTCCATGTGGATAAATTCACCATTTATCAGGAAATAGAGAATATATCCCTGTGCCCATGAAAATTCCTTTTTTTTCCTATTTTTGTTCTCTGCTACATTTTAATTTATCAAAGTAAAATATTCCCCTTTGCACTTTAAAAAACTTTTCTTTTAAATAAAATAAAGGCTTTCTAAATTTTATCTTGAGAAAACAAAATGTTTCCCGTGATTTTCTCAGTTTAACCATTTAAAATGGTAAAGACCCCATTTCAAGTGAATCACCACACTGGGAAAAATTTTATTTCACCTATAAGCCCTTATTTTATTGCCTAGCAAAATAATATGAAAATTTTCATCAAAATAGTTCCTGTGAATATTTAAATTTCACCTTTCAAAGTGAAAATTTAAAATATTTTCCCTTGAATAATAAAACACATTACTTTTTTGGTAAAATGTTTTCATTTGTTGGGTCCACCATTTGTATTTTCACGGGAAATATTTCAACTTTTAAAATATTTTTCTTTTGTGGAAAAGAAAAATAGAAATTACAACTATGGAGCCCCATTAAAATTTTACACGTGCACATGAAAAGACATCATTTTATGAAGACTTTGTCAAGCCCACTGTGCCACATGTCTTATTCACAATGATCTCACCCAAATTAATGAGTGAACACCTTTATTTGGTGAGTCAGTGGCAGATGGCTGAGATTTAATCTCACCTTCGTGCCCATGATTCACCACTTCATTTAGTCTTACCCCGTGCTTTGATAAATATTTGATCGAGCAAATTAAAATGCTTCCTTTTTCAATAAAATAAAACCCATCATACTCACCCCACACTCTCGCTAAAATTAACAAGTAGGTACTTTCATCCCACAAGATAGTGGGGAAGGGTCTTGATCTAGCTACACCAAACCTCTAATCTTAGTCATTTATTTCCTTTTGTTATCTTTGGTTTTCCCTAATTTCTTTATTGTGTATCTTTCCATTCATTCTCTGCAATCCCTAGTTTGCAATGGTGGTTTCTCATTGTGGAGACCAGTCAACACATGGCCATCAAACCTTCTATCTAGGGCATTTTGAACACTCCATTTTTCATACTGTGCTGGTGTCATTTGCTATGAAAGAAAAATGTGAGCTCTTGTTCTCTTGAAATCTATAAGGCTTTCAACAACCATCTATGCACAAGCATTCTCCATGCGTGCCCATCTCTTCACTCATTTGGGGATTTTGATACATTCTCTTTGGCGCGAGCTTTGGAGTCTCCTCTTGTTCCTATGCAAGAAGCTTTCTAAAAACCCTTTTCAACTCATCCACTATGTACAGGTCGCACCCTATTCACAAGTTGTATTTATCTTAATTTTTTGGGTCATTTCAATATATAAACCTTGTGAAATGTGTATACACTGTCTCATAGTGTGCCTTTTGCATTGCTAGAGTTTTGAAGCTTTTAACAAATTATGTTTGTACATGTTGGTCACAACATTCTTCAAACAAATTACTACCTTCTTGGAGCTCTGCCCTATGCGCCAAGCATCATCGAGGCCCTTTTTTTTGAGAAGTTTCTTTTCTAAAATATTTTCAATGAATACATTTTATGCCATATACACAACCATCTCATTGTGCTTAGTTATTTCTATCACTTCAACCACCAAATTTGTATCTAAATGTTGAGCTAAATATCATGACTTTACTTCATTATTTTGAATTCCTTATAGCAAACAACTTAATTCCCTCATGGAATCTCATTAGAATAATCCTTCAAAACTGGCTTTCACTACTTTTTGCTCCATGGAATTCTCCTTGCGTAGGGTATTGAGCAATCATACCTTGTGCACAAGCTTCCATTACAATGTCATTTCGATCCAAAAGAACCATTCAGGCTGGAGCATTCCATCATATAATCTTAGAACAGTGCACACATGCTCACATGGAACCATTTTGTTGCCTTCATGCCTCCTCTCTGTTTCCATATTTTGTATATGTCACATTTTATTGAGATATTTTGTCAAGAAACTAGGGTATCCTCAAGCACTTCATTATAAATGTCACATGTACTTCTTTGATTCCATATAAATACCGAGCAAAATTCCTATCGCCTCAACATTTAACAAAGTTTCTCTCTCTCTAATATGCCTTGACAACTAGAGTATACATGTACGCTAATACCATCTTTATTGATGGCCTCTATATAAAGTAATGTTTTGTGTGCTATTTTCTATGTAGCGATGACATTGAAGCACCTCACACTATAACCTAGTTTCAACATCTTGTGACTGTTCAAATGACCATGCTAAGATAACTTATGTTTGTAGTTTTATCCCATAGGAGCTCAAACCAAAATCATCTCTTTTTGCATATGTACTCCATGGCACTAATGTTCTTGGAATCAATCAATTAAACAGGCTAGTTGCCTTACATATGCTTCCATAATTTATTTGCATATGATGCATGTACTACAAGGAAACATTGAACAAGAACTGTGCCATCTCTTTTGAGGCATTTCATCAATTGCAATTCCACAATTGTGTAAAGAAAGTTAGGTCCCCAGGTGGGCCCAACTAAAAAAAAATCATTTTCAAAAACCTTTTACCCCCAAATTGACTAGATGCAACTTTTGAATACTTTTGGAGTTAAAAAAGGAACTGGATTGCCATTACAATTTGCTTTTTGGCACTTTGCAAAATGGTGAAAATTGGCCAAGTGAACTCTAGAATCAGCTTTGGAAAGTGGTCAAATGGCCTCATGGAGCCATAAGAACTTGCAAGCATGTAGAGATCTGACCTAAGATTTGAATGCAAAAGATGAATCAGAGAAATAAATTATGAGACAAAAGTTATTAATTTTCAAACATTCTTGAAATTTGTGCAATAGATGACTTTTTTGAACCAATTAAAACTCAATAGATCAACTTGCAAAAATATCAAATCAACTCCTCGCGAGCTACCACTAGACACAGTAGTTCATTTTGGTACACTAAAAATGAGTACAAAATGGATTAGCTTGAAACATCTCCCATAAAAATATATCAAGAGTCAAAGTTGACCTCATAGAAAGGTTTTAGTGCAAAGCTAAAGAAATTCCATTTGGTTTTGATCTGCTAAAAATAGAAAATAAAATCATGAGGCTCTGAAAACTGACATGTGAGGTCATCTTAGTATGGAGAATGTAGAGGAATAATTGGTTTGGCATGATGATCAACGAGTTGAAAAATGAGAGCTCAAATAGGAGGCTACTTTGCAAAACAAAGGTTTGCAAACAACAAAAAAGTGACAAAGCCCTCCAGCTTCACTTTTTGAAACCCTGAAAAAATTCATTTTGGAAAGCTGAAAATTTATATGCATATTCACATATGACACATGAGTGTTTTTGCAAAGGAATTTCACTTGAAAATCAACAAGATTCAAACTGTGACCCTCCAAAGTAGGTTACTTAGGCAAGTTCATCAGGTGCACTTCTGAGAGTGTAGAGGCAATTTTTTTGAAATGGGCATCTCAAATTTGCAAAATTTGAGAGTGCCAATAATGGCTTCGATTGGGCATGTATTCCCCTTATGGACACAACAAGATTCTAGATCTCTAGGGAGTAGACCAAAAATTGAGTCCATCAGGTGCCTTCAAACTGCTCCTTTATTCATTCTCCTTTTAACTTCATCTGGTGACCTCGAGCCACCAAATGAGAAGGGGACATCAGTATTTTCCTCTATCAAACAAAAATCTAATAAAAGAATTAATATTCCTCAACTCATGCTTGCCTCTATCAAACCACAACAACATAGGTAATTGCACTCCTACAAACACAAGTATTAGGTTGCCTTTATGCAAGTGGAAACTTGCTCTTTGTTCATCTTTATCACATGGTAGCCAAATCAAATAGGTTTCAACACTGCCCACTTTCTTCATTCTCTTATTTTGTATCAAGTGGCAACATTTGGAGATTGTAATCAAGACCACAAGAAAGCACATCCTGATCACATTCACTAACTACCTTAGAATGATCACGCTCAGAAAAGATGTCAGGGCTGAAAAGGAATATGCAATTCTCTAGCATGTTGAGCAAAGATTGCTCACAAATATATACCTCCTTCAATTGAACTACATCACAGGTTGATTTTTCATTAATCAAACACCACAACCCAAACACTTTGTCATGTGTTTGAGGATTCTGAAAAATCAGATTTATTGACAACAAGAATATTTTCATCTTTACTCAAATCATGACATTCAACAAAAATATCAACATTTGATGCATAAGCAATGTCTTCAATCTCTAGTTCACACATGATGTCAGATTCATTCTTCAAACCATTATGCAATTCCATGTGGAATGTCTCATCTATAGTTTTAGATAATTCAAAAAATAAGCCAGAGCTAAAAGCTTCACATTGATCTTTCATAATATAATCACTGTCCAAATCATTTTAAATGCTATCACTTTCAAGACTAACAGGTTTAGGAAAGAAAATTTCATGTCACTAGGAATACCATGTGTACTTTCATCTGATAAGCATATTGATCCATGCACCAAAGATTGAATGTTATCTGGAAATTGTTCATTAGAAAAAGAGCTAACACCCTTATTCTCTTTCATACTGATGCATTCCTCATTCAAAGGAAACATGTGCACTTGCATACCATGAAGATGAGAGAGATCATCAAAGAAAGACCCTTACTCATCCTCATACTGATTGACCTCATATCTAGTGTCATTTGCATCATATGGTTCTTCCACATATTGACTGAAAGGTTTTGCAATGGACACATTAAGTAGCAAGGTTGATCCTTGATCCAAGTGACTATCAAAATGCATTACTTGATCATTCAAAATAGAATTCCTTTCTTTATCAATGTGCACCTCATCATCCCTTGTATACATAACTGGCATTCCCATCTCTCCTTCATATAAAAAATCATGAACAACAAAGAAATAAGCAGGTTCATCAACATATTTATCACTTTCAACATTATGTTCAAGATCAGCAAATTGAACACACATATGTTTCTCCTCAAATTCCTCATTGTTAAGAGAATCAACATGCTCCATTCATGTCAAACCTAAACTACATTCTAAGCTTGCATCAAATGTAATTGGATCATTCACTTGTGGACAAGTGATTTCTTGAGCATTCATGTCGTTACAATCTTCATGTGAAGAAGGTATCTCCATATCATCCTCATAAGAGCATTCATAATCAACAGAAGAGCAATCATTTTGACTTTCGTCAGCATCCTCATCACAAGAGAACTCATCAACACATAGATCATGCACAAATTCTTCAGAGTGAGTGCTTGAACTATCATCTTCAATGTCTTGGTCACTAACTTGAGAAGAAATGTCATCTACAATTATATTACCTTCATTGATCAAGACATGACATGGAATGATGTATTTCATCTCTTCTATTTATTCATCGTCCAAGATATTGAAAGAAAAATGTTCATGCATATCTATTTTCCCATCATACCATGTACCTTCATCATCATCACTGTTGCAAGGATCTACACATGTAATAATTGTGAGCTGATTACAATCAACATACTCATTCATACAATAGATATCTTCATTTTCTGAAACACTCTTTTCATTCTTTTGTATCATGTTCTAAGTTTCTTCATTAAGGCAACCGCTATCTTTACTTTGAGTCTCCACATTTTATGCATAACTAGGTTAGTCTCTTTCAATAGCCTTTATTGAATCAAGTAATTGATCCAAACTGTGAGGCTTCAACTTTTTTTGGCCAAGTACTTAGTCTAGACTCATAGATTTCACAAAACATATCAATGCACATTGAATCATTAGGTCTAAAATTTTTGGGGACTTTCCTCAAGGCATCCAAAAAAATTGAGAACAGATCATGTGTTGATTCTCCTTTGAGTCTCTTCATTCTATACAATCCTTGATTACCATATTTTTGATCAACATTGCTCAAACTTCGATGAAATTTATCTTGGAGCTCATTATGATCTACAAATTATGATGATAGAGAAATCAGAGCAGAATAATTAGCATCTTGGAAAGAACTTCTATTATCTAATCCATGTGTTCTATATGCATGAGATGTATTGGGATGACCAACACTCACAACCCTATGTCCTCTCATCATTGAGTATGTCAAATTGTTCTCAATATCCATGGCAATCTGATATGCTTGGTGCAGGGTTGTAGGCTCTTTGTCTCTTAATAAGAAGCTCATCTCTTTTTCAAATGCTCCCAAGTACATGACCAAACATTCAACAACATTTGGTCTTATGTCTTCAAGAATCTCTCTTATGATCTTTGAAAATATGAGGTTAAAAGATGGGACTAATTCATCTTTTCCTTTCTCCATGTTCATGAACCTTTTTCTTATCAGCACAGGGTCAATCTTTTCTCCAAATTGCTCCAGGAACACTACCTTAAATTCTTCCCATGAAGGGATGGAGGAAATTGGTAGATAGGAAAACCATTCCCTTGCATCTCCTCTTAAGGATTGAACAAATAGTCTCATGATCACATCTTCATAGTCAATCTCATAATCTTCCATCACATTACTAAATTCTTGGAGATCTCTATTTGCTGATTTGGACCTATCACTAATGAATCTTGGTAACTTATTTATGACTTTAGCTGGAATTTCATTTGGGTAACCACTGATGCCACTGAACTTGATGGCTTTGTTCCTTCTAGTGTTGAAACTTCTTTGACAATCCGGTAGGAACTAATCACAAAACATAGTTCCATCTGGAACCATACTAGGATGCATATATTGAAGCATTTTAACATGCTTCTTTCAAAATTCACATATTAACTTTAGATCCGATCATTCATTTTCCCTATTTCTATCTTTTATCATGAACTTAGAATATTACAATGAATAATTCAAATGCATCTAAGCCTAAGATCTATTCAGTGGGAAAATTTCAAGAATAAGCATACTTTCAGCATGATACATAAGCTACAAATTACAACTCAAAAGTATGCAAACTAAATATTATTGTCATTTCCCTCTATTAGTGCTAATCACTTAATAACGAACATTTTTTTTATCCTAAGATGTTAAAATATGGTTTTCATATACAATTTTCTTGAAAACCAATAGTGAAGAATACCTAGAAATGCTACTATAGCTCCAAATTGTTTGGAAATATTGTAGATCTGGAACTTCTTTCACCTATTCAATAGGTTCTTGTAACAGGGTTGCCACCTTTCTTCTTAGAGGAATGAACTTCGAATAGCATGAAGTTATTTCACATGTAAATTCGTTTCTGAGTTCCTTCCACTAGCAGAGCACCACAAATCATAAAATAATTAGGTTCACTACAAAAAATCCTTCTCCAAGCTTGAGATCCTTCAAGATTTGAACAAATATAGAATGAAAAACAATAATATGACTCTGTAACTAAGCAATTTTCACTTAGAGATTCAATTTTCTCCCTAGGAGAGCCGCCATTCTATTGGTGCTCCAAATATCAACAAAATCAATGAATCCTAAAGACTTAGCCAAGATCTTATCCTTAGACTCAAAGGTTGATTTGGCCAACTAACAAGATACATTCAAAGAATAAAATATTCTACACTTTTGGCTTTGCAGAACCAAGGTGGGTCAACCTACACAATGCCTACAAATTAATTCACTCATGCATACTAAAATTGCTTCCTATAGTAGATAATTCCCAAATGAAAACACACTAAGAAAGTAATGACAACTTTGAATCTGGCTAAATTCTAGTATTTCAACACTAACTCAACAATTGGGAAATAGGACTCAACACCAAACACCAGGGATTTAAATAAATTTAAATTTGAATTTTTTTCTGAGATGAATAAAACTGAATGATAGACAAGTACCAAATTTGGGCCATGGAGTCAATTCATGAAAATAATTCGTTAGCAAACAACCTTTATCCAGTGGATTCACAATTTTTAATGTATTACTCTAACATATCTTGTCTTGTTAGCAGTCAAATTCTTCTTATAAATCCAACCTGCACACTCCAATCACAATTATCTTCTCATGCCATTTAACCATTTCATTTAAACAAACTCATAAACAAATAAAAAATTCTCATCAAATTGAGAATCCAAACTCAAAGATACTTGATATTATTGAATTTGAATGACTGAAAAATGTACAAATCTAGAGACAATTTGAAGATGTTTCTTGAATGTGCAAAAACTTTGAAGACATTCATGAATTCCTTGCACAAACTAGCTAATATTTTCCTACAAAATCTAAAATTAAAACTTATAGACTCAAAAAGACTCAGAACATTACATGTCTATCTACCTAGCCCAATTTAGAACCCCAGAAATATTTCTACAAATCTAAGAAGAAGATAATAAAAGAGGAATGGAAGCAACCCTAAGATCAATTTGATCCATAAATATAATTTGGAAACTCAATCCACTATTGATCATCAAACTGGAAAAAGACTTTCTCCTCTCTCCTCCAACTGAATTTGCCTCCCAAATTGCCTTTTTCCTGTTTGCAAGCAACTAAAATTTTTTCCATATGGAGAAATTCACCTTCTATCAACAACTAGAAAATATCTTACTATGCCTATGAAAATTACTTTGTTTTCCTGTTCTTGTTCACTACTACATTTTATTTTATCAAAGTAAAATATACCCCTTTTCACTTTAAAACACTTTTCCTTTTAAATAAAATAAAGGCTTTCTAAATTTTATTCTGGGCAAACAAAATTTTTCCTATGATTTTCTCATTTTAACCATTTAAAATGGTAAAGACCCCCATTTCAAGTGAATCACCACACTAAGAAAAATTTTAGTTCACCCATGAGCCCTTATTTTACTGTCCAACAAAACAATATTAAATGTTTCATTAAAATGGTTCCTTTGAATATTTAAATTTCACCTTTCAAGGTGAAAATTTAAAATATTTACCTTTGAATAATAAAATACATTACTTTTTTGGGAAAATATTTTCATTTGTTGGGTCCACCATTTGTATTTTCATGAGCAACAGTTCAACTTTTAAAATATTTTTCTTTTCTAGAAAAAGAAAAATAGAAATTACAATTATGGATCCCCATTCAAATTTTACCTGTGCACGTAAAAGGCATCATTTTATGAATACTTTTCTAGGCTCACTATGCCACGTGTCTTATTCACATTGATCTCACCCAAATTAATGAGTGAACACCTTTATTTGGTGAGCCTGTGGGGGATGGCTGAAATTTAATCTCACCTTTGTGCCCATGATTCACCACTTCATTTAATATAACCCCATGCTTTGTTAAATATTTCATCAGGAAAATTAAAAAGGCTTCATTTTGCAATAAAATAAAACTTGTCATACTCAACCTGCACTCTCGCTGAAATCAAAAAATGGGAACTTTCACCCTATGAGATAGCAAGGAAAGGTCTAGATCTAGCTGCACTCAACCTCTTATCTTAGCCATTAATTTCCTCTTGTTATCTTTAGTTTTCTCTAATTTCTTTACTGTGTATTTTTTCATTTATTATCTACAATCCCTAGTTTGCAATGGCGATGTCTCTCTATGGAGACCACTTTGCACATGGCCATCGAACCTTCTATCTCAGTCATTTTCAACACTCTATTTTTGTACTGGTGCCATTTGCTATGCAAGACAAATGTGAGCTCCTATTATCTTAAAATATTTAATGCTTTCAACAACCATCTATCCACAAGCATTCTCCATGTGTTCCCATCTCTTCACTCATTTGGGAATTTTGATACATTCTCTCTAGCACGAGCTTTGGAGTCTTCTCCTCTTGTTCCTGTGCCAAAAGTTGTCTAAAAACTCTTTTCAACTCATCCACTATGTGCAGGCTACACCCCGTTCACTAGTTGCATTTATCTTAAAGTTTTTAGGAAATTTCAATATATAGACCTTGTGAAATGTGTATACTTTGTTTCATAGTGTGCCTTTTGCGTTGGTAGAGTTTCGAAGCTTTTAACAAAATTTGTCTCTACATATTGGGTGTAGCATTCTTCAAACTAATTATTACCTTATCTGGATCTCTGCCTTATGTGCCAAGCATCATCGATGCCCTTTTGTTTGAGATGTTTCTTTCTAAAACATTTTCAATGAATTCATTTTATGCCATATACGTAGCCATCTCATTGTGCTTAGTTATTTCTATCACTTCAACCACCAAATTTTTATCTAAGTGCTACCCTAAATCTCATGAATTTACTTCATTCTTTTGAATTCCTTATAACAGACAACAACTTAATTCCCTCATGGAATGTCACTAGAAGAATCCTTCAAAACTGGCTTTCACTATGTTTTGCTCCATGTAATTCTCCCTGCATAGGGCATTGAGCAATCATACCTTGTGCATAAGCTTCCATTACAATGTCATGTCAACCCATAAGAACCATTCAGGTTGGACAATTCCATTAGATAATCCTAGAAAAATGCATACATGCTCACATGGAACCATTTTGTTGCCTTCATGCCTCCTCTCTGTTTCCATATTTTGTACATGTCACATTTTATTGAGATATTTTATTAAGAAATTAGGGTATCCTCAAGCACTTCATTAGAAATTTCACATGTACTTCTTAGATTCTACATAAATATCGAGAAAAATTCCTATGGCCTCAACGTTTAACAAAGTTTCTCTCTCTCTCTAATATGCCTTGACAATTGGAGTATATATGTGCTTTACTTCCATCTTTGCTGAGGGCATCCAAGTAAAGTAATGTTTTGTGAGCTATTTTCTATGTAGCAATGGCATTGAAGAACCTCACACTATAACCTACTTTCAGCATCTTTTGACTATTCAAACGACTATGCTAAGATAGCTTATGTTTTGTAGTTTTATCCCATAAGAGCTCAAACTAGCATCATCTCTTTCTACATATGTACTCCATGGCACTAATGTTCTTGGAATCAATCAGTTAAATAGGCTAGTTGCCTTACATATGCTTCCACAATTCATTTTGATATGATGACTATACTACAAGGAAACATTGAACAAGCACTATACCATCTCTTTTGAGGCATTTCATCAATTGGAATTCCATAATTGTGCAAAGCAAGTCAGGTCCCCAGCTGGGCCCGGCTAAAAAATAATCATTTTCAAACAAATTTTACCCTCACATTGACTTTATACAAGTTCTAAATAGTTTTGGAGTTAAAAAATAACTAGGTTGCTATTAGAATGTTCTTTCTAGCACTTTGCAAACTGGTGAAAACTAGCCAAGTGGGCTCTGGAATCGGCTTTGAAAAGTCATCAAATGGCCTCATGGAGCCATAAGAACTTGCAAGCATGTAAACATCTGAGCTAAGATTTGAATGAAAAATATGGATTGGAGAAATCAATCATGAAGAAAAATTTATTAACTATCAAAGTTGCTTGGACTTTCTAAAATAGATAGTTGTTCTAAACCAATTAAAACTCAAGAGATCACCTTATTACAAAAATATCAAATCAACTCCTCGTGAGCTGCCATTGGATACAGTAGTTCATTTTGGTACACTAAAGATGTTTGAAAAATTGATCAGCTTGAAACATATCCCATCAAAAGATATCAAGATTCAAAGTTGACCTCTTCATTAGATTCAAAGATATCAAGTTCATTTTGATATAAAGATGTGTGAAAAATTGATTAGCTTGAAAAATAGCAAATCAAATCATGAGGCTCTGAAAACTAACATGTGAGCTCATCTTGGTTTGGAGAATATAGAGCAAAATTTGGTTTGGCATGATGATCAAGATGATCCCACAATAGTGGTTTACAATATTTGGCCAAATTGGACACTAAAATAATTTATTTTAACTAAATCTTCACTTTTAGGCACCTATAGTAGCTAAACCACGAGGAATTTGAAGATGATGAAAACTAGAGTTTCATGAAATTTTTCCTATAGATTCTAAATATATTTTTTTGTTTTTTGTTTTAATTATATTGCACTTCTTTTTCCATCTCCCTCAAAAACTAGTTGTTTTTAGAAAACATTTTTAAAAAGTGACACTCACTATATAATGCATAACTTTTTTCTACGAAGGATAAAATTCTAATTCTTTAAAATTTAGATTTGTAGCTCCTATATCTATTGCTTCCACTTGGTTAGATAGTTTGTTATTGAATATTTTTGTTTAGTGAAGTTTCGAAGTCAAATTGATTACAATTCAAACATAGTGCAACCCTATAGCATGTAACAGTTTTTGAATGTATCGAAATTTAGTTTTATTTTTATTTTTGGATTAAGTACTTCAATATTTGGTGCACACATATGTTTCAATTTTTTTTGATAATCTTCTATTTTTCCACATGTACAAAACAAAGAGCTTGATTTTTAGTGAAAAACCTACATTCACAAGAAATAAAAAGTAAATATAATAATAAAATTAAATTTATTTAAAATTATACTTTTTGGGAAGCTTATAATAAGGACTACACAATTACAAAAAAATAATTTTAAATTAATTCATTTGATCCCCCAAATGGTAAACCAAAAGTGGTTTAATTAGCATTTTGATAGCTGTAAAGGAGGCTTCATTATAGGTATGGTTTAAAACTAGTGGGGTTCTATCCAAGGGGGTTTGATCTAAGGTAGTTTGATCAAAACCGCTTCAATTAGAATGCTTTAAATGGAACATTTTAAGGCTTAAATTGTTACATTTTCTAAAAATATGTGATTTCAGCAAAAATCAGAATCTCCCAAAAATTGTAAACCAACTTTGTGGGATCACCCATCAACTAGTTGCAAAATGCAATCTCAAATAGGAGGCTACTTTGCAAAACAAAGGTTTGGAAACAACAGTAAAGTGACAAAACCCTCCACCTTTACTTTTTGAAACCCTAAAAAACCTCATCATGGGAAGCTAAAAATTTATATGTGCATTCACATATGACACATGAGTGTGTCTACAAAGGATTTTTTCTTGAAAATCAATAGGCTTCAAATTGTGACCCTCCAAAGCAGGTCACTTAGGCAAGTTGATCAGGTGCACTTCTGAGAGTGTAGAGGAATTTTTTTTGAAATGGGCATCTCAAATTTGAAAATTTTGAGAGTTCCAATAGATAATAGGGAATTTGAGAGTGCAAAACTCAAGGAAAAAGACCTTGATCTTATTTTCATAAACCCTAATAGGGACCCATTCACCACTAAAGGAGAATGAGTCCTTTGTAGCTCAAAAGCAAATTTTTCACAAGGTACAAAGCATTTTATGCTCTAAAAACTTCCCCCATATTTTCTATAATAATTAGGAAACATTTATGATTTTTATTTGCATATTATCATACACAAATTGAATGAAACACCCCTTAGAAAAATAGTGGTTTGTCATTGTGTTCATTTAACATTTTGGTGAACCCGTTTTTCAGTGTTTCATCATGGTGAGCCTATTGTATTGCACATTGCAATTTTCTCTTTTTTGGAGTCTCTCCTTGCATCTTAAGCTATATCTTGCATTGATTTGAATGTATATTTCCATTTAATTAAGGTCTCATTAGGGGTTACTTGTTTTGCATTGAAATATTGCATACCATGTAGCGTTTAGATTTGCATTGTTTTGCATTTCTCTAAATCTGAAAATTATAGAAAAAAGTAGTCATTTTGCATCTCATTTAGATCTCATACAATTGCATTTTGAAAATCAAAACAAAACTACACTTCAAATTAGGCCTTGCTTTTAACCTTTTCATTACATTTTTACATTGAATTTTTGGAAAATCTAATGCTGAAGCTCATTGTGTCAGACCTAGAATTGAAAGATATAACTAAGAACTTGCATTTAATCATTATAAAATTGTTTAAAAATGCCTAAAAAGTACCCATTCACCTTTACTAGCTAATGAGTCCCTGATTAGGATGAGCCTCTATCTTATCGAATGTAAAAAGTATCAAGATTCACTCGTAAATCCACAAAAACATCTTAGAAACATCTAACCAAGACCCATTCACTCTTACTAGAAAATCGGTCTCTATTAGCTACTGATCTGCATTTTTAGGACATTAAAATCTTAGTTTCTAGATTCTTTTTGGTTGTTACTTTCCTATTTTAGTTTCTTGATTTTTTGTTTCATCAATTTCATTGAATTTAGCTTAATTTGCTTCATCTAGTGTATTGTGAAAATTCTAAATTTGCATTTACAACATTTCATTTTCAGTTTATTACATTTCCTTATTTAGAATATGAAAATTTCATAGTTTACTTTTTCATGTTAGCATTTTTTCCTTTAATTAGTTAGTATTCAAAGAGTATCACATGGCCTGTATGATTCTATTTTCTTTATATGAGCATAGTTTAGGAAACAAAAGAAAAAATCATTAATAAGCATGTGGGATACCCTCCTAGCATGTACAAAATTTGTAATAATGCTATAAAAAAAGAGGATGTGAGTTTAGAAAATCATAACAATCATAATTTCTCTTCTCCTGATACCTCTCCCATCAGTGACAAACGTATCTCGGGGAAAGAAGATACAATCATTGTGATTCATGATTGTCCCTCTCCTCCTCCCACCTAGGAAGATATTATGAAACAATAAGATGAGATCATTAGCACAACTTTATGTAGTCTCCATTTATCTCCAAACACCTCCCCTACTTGTGAGAATGCTTTAGTGAAAGAGGATACAATTGAGAATGATTATGAGAAACACATTTGTTAGGAGGGTATGTTGGTGTTAAGTGATCCAATGATTGAGAGTTACAACATTATTTCTCTCCTTCCTAACGTCCCCAATATTTAGAAAGATCTATTAAAATGAGATGATCCAATCATTGGTAATCATGAAAATCATTGTTGTCCTTCCCTCAATGCCTCCCCTATTTTTGATGAAGTTACTTTACAAAATATAATTATGGAATGTGACGAACCTCTTGAAAACCCTCCCACTATATTACAGATTATGTCACAAGAGAATGAGACTTTAGAAAAAAAGGATGAAATCATGGGAAATCATAACAATCAAATTTGTCCCTATCCTAATATCTCTCCTAGTTATGATGAAGATACTTTTGTATTAGAAGATCCAATTCATGAAAATGGTGAGATTCCTACTTTCCTCTTTTCCCCTAGGAAAAACATTATTGAACAAGAGAATATCATCATTAATTAGCAAGAAAACCCAACCACTGATCACTCCTTGACTTGTGATGAATATATTTTAGAAGAACCAAATAATGAATATCATGAACATCTAGATTGTTGCTCTCTTAAAAAATATCCTACAATGGACGATATCATGGTGCAATCAAATGAGAACATTGACACATGTCTTTCAAGCAATAGTGATGTGATCTCCTTCGATGAAGATGGTGACGTGAAATTAGACCCCCCTTCACTAGGAGATCATGAAAATGAGGAAAAGTGTGTTGAGTTCATGAATATTAGAGCTCCTTTGAGTCTTCTAATTATAGAACAACCTAAGCCTCAACTTATCATTCATCCGCCCTCACAACAACCACAAGTTCAAAATAAACCCATTCTCATCTTAGAACCACCTCAAAAGCAACTCAATCATGACAATGTTTCACAACAACTGAGTTACAAAGACATTTCTCACATATATAACAAGGTCTGAACAATCAAGATTGTTCCAAAACCCCAAAATTATTTGCATGTCGAGAAAGAAAAATAAAACCTTATTAAAGAGGTTTCAAAATTATTGGAAGATGCTTTGAGTTCCTTTGAATTTATACCTCCATCCATGGGTGAGTACAAGATCATAACAAAATATTCTACAAATAGAAATGAAAAAGTGATAATTTAAATAGAAAATTCAAAAGAATCCACTTCAATCACTCTAGAAGAAAATACAAAATACACAACAAAATTTGATAAAGGTGATTGTGAGAAACCTTTGAACCAAAAACAAATGAAAAATATTTATGGAAAAGGTTACAAACTTATGAAACAACTTGGGTGTAGTGGAAAAGGACAAGGTATCCATGTCCCTATAAAACCTAACACATAAGAAATGACTTGTGGTCTTGGTCATTGTCCTTTGATGGAAATCCAACCATAAAACAAACCTTAACTTAATATCAACAACATCACAAAAGATTCTTCCAAGACAAGTTTAACTTTGGTGCATCCTAAATAAATAGATACTACATTCGGGAACATTTCATTAGATATGAATCAAGTTGATACTTTTTTAACTCATCAAAATCAATAATAATAGTTGTTTCTAATTGCCATGTAATAGTTGTAGGATCCTAGCTTAATCACTATTACATATTTTACACTCATTGCAAATAATTTCCTTTTTTCAAGGAGTATCATACCATCATGCATCCTCAGCTCATTCCTATCTCACACTCAATTGAGGCAAAGGGTTAGGTATATTTTTCCTTGTATGTCACTTGTCATTGTCCCTTTGGCTAGTTGCCTCACCTGTGCCTTACTAGTCTTTAGTTTTTCTTTATGATTGCATGTGCATAATGTGATCCCCCATGATGTTTCATTTGATGTCTCTCAATTTTTGTGCATTCCTCTATATCTACCTTCTTTCTTCTCTATTTCATAATCATTTTTCACGTAACACCCCATTGAGAACCCTAGAGGACACAACTAAAACTACAAAAAATGGAAAATAAAATAAAATTCCTAAAGTGTAAAGTTGCTTAAGGAAATAGACCATAACTTTAACTATTATCCTAAGTTCCCTAGGGTGCATGACTACATTACTTAAATTCCATTATTCAAATGAAAAACCACTTAGCTTATTAACAAATAACACTATTCAACATTTAACATAGCATTAACATTTACCCATTACAAAATGAACATATGAACTATGAGAGACATTTATTCATTAAACATAACATAACAATTGAATACTATCTTTACAAGTTAACAAGTACAATGTCACTGATTCAAAATTCCTTACATACAAAGGATACGTCAATTCAGTTTACAAGTACATTTGTACAATGATACCTGCTTGAGACAAGTGAGGAGTGCTTCCAAATGATACAAGATACATAATAGGGTAACCATACATTACAAGTCCAAAGATCAGCTACCAAGAATAGATACAATGTTAAAGACAATGTATCCGAAGAATCACCACATCATGAACATAAGGGCTACCCAATGGAGAACGTTACACATTCCAACCACCCACACGAATCCGAATATTCACCACCCCATGCTAGGAGATTACAAGGGGCCCCACCAACTGATAGACAAGGACTGGGAATCACAAGGTTGTCAAAACTCACATCACAAAATGAACACACAAAAAGTTTAACAACAACAAAGACCATACTTCCAGAGGCACATAGATACATAAAGTAAATCAGAAAGTAAAGAAACTCATGGTTGTCATAGGGAAAGTGTACTAACATAATTGGACATAGGTTATCAAGGTAGTTCTTCCTAGGCCCCGGTCCCCACCCTGGGTTATCCTGGTATCCTCTATCGAACTTTGACCCCTCATGCCAACTTATGCAAAATCGACGTACTCCTCATGGAGACAAAGGGGTTGATTATGCCATTCTAGGCCTTCCTGACTCACCTCAAGCCTAAATGAGCACTTGAGGCTAAGCAAGGTACAACTTATCTTGTTAATGTTATAGTTACCCTTTTCCCTTAGTTCATTTAATGTTATCACTTGTTAATAAACTTCCACATGGGTTGTCCTGGCACCCCTTTGTATGCCGAGGCCCATTGGAAGCCACTCCCCTATTGACAACATGAAACCCATGAAACAAAAAACAAGCCACTTGCACAAACTCAAAATTCAAAGAAAATAACATGGTGAGGCATGATCCCTTCCTGCTAAGATATTCCAAAGAATGACCACAATGGCGAATACAATCTGTATGGCTACATACTACCATAAACACAATTCATAAAAAATCTCCAATATCAAATTAACCAAAGAATTCCATCAAGAGAACAAAACTCCCTGGCTTTTGGAAGTCTTCAAATAAGCAAAAAAGGACTCCCCCATAAAACAATGACTAGAACCAACCGCAATAATTCAAAGCCTTTTTTTTAGCACCCTAACAAAGAGAATAAATATGCATTATAACCATGGTTTTAGCTTAAGGTTACAAGAGAACTTGACATCCTATAATCCAACAATTTTTCATAGTTGGGGTAGAAATTTACTACTACACCTTCCATCTGATTCAATGTAAACCATCATAGGTCAAAATGCATATATAACATTGTCAAAATACACCCAACATCAAACTAATCGAAAGAATTATTGCAAACCAGGATATATTCTTTTAACCTTAGGAAATATGAGCTTATTATCTTGGCACAAACAACCTCTATATCAAACATCAACCAAAACATACACACATTAAGCAATACAACCATGAAAGCACTATTCCCACATTTTACTTACACTTAGCTCTACCACTAGGTTCACTTTACCATTTCTTGAACTAAGTTACCTAATAATCTAGCAAACCAGCAAGTTCATAACAAATCTATATATAAATCTTCATACAATCAAATAATTGCTTTCATAACTATAATTCTTTTTAAGGAGATACTATATGTAATTTTATTAAAGATATCATTAGTATATAAATTTAAAATGCATCGATACCCGCATTACTATTATTAATTACCATTAACGGTCGGATTCCTCAGAAAAGATATACCAATTTGTCCCATGAACAAATCATTATATTATTAATCATAATAAGTTCTAAAATTAACATTTCACAAGCTACCAGAGTGTTAATATATATATATATATATATATATATATATATATATATATATATATATATATATATATTCACAAGTTTTCCATTATACATTCTAAATATCCAACTACTATATTACTTAACCATATGTTTTCAACTATATAATCTTCAACATTTAAGCAAAAGACACCTTTGTAATAGACATATCGAATACATGAACACATATATACATTTATATCTTAGTATATATATATATATATAGATTTTTAATCTAAATTAATCTTAATTAAGGGCCTGATTTAAATATTAGATTTATAATTTCATGTTATTCATATATTGACAATAGAATCTAGTATCATTTAGAATTATTCATCGCTCCTTGCCGATAGTGAAGTGAAGTTGATATGGTCAAGGGCTGAAATGCATCTGGAGATAGCTTCAAAGTACACACTGATGCTGCAAACTCATTTAATGCCAATGATAAAAATAAGGAAGTGAAGCGCAACCCATGGTCAATCTAATTGGCGGAGTATCAAGCATCTCCAAGGCAACTCAACAAACTATTAATTAAGAAATGACTATAGAAGAGTGGTGTGGAAGGCAGTACAAAGAACTTGCCAAGCTAAGGACGGAGGAGATTACAAGGTGTGGTTGCTACAATCTATAAATGGCTAAAATGTCAACACACAATATTAGCAACATAGAAAATTTTCACATCCATATGAAATATTGAATCATGCTTCATAATGCAATCTAAACAACAAAATATCAAATAAACTAAGTGAAAGCACAAGGAAGCAAGAATCCAACTCTATCTCATATTGGATTGGTGCTACTTTGATATGAAAAGTAGCCCTTTCCCAACCCTTGCTAAGATAAGCTAGTGATGAAATTGCTATGAAAATGATATGGATGAGCAAAATCAGTTCTCAAGGAGAGTGACTTTGCATGAGTGATTGTGGAGTTGATGGAGGCTTTGTGGAGGATTTGCTATAGAATGATGCCTCTATTTAAAGATTTTCAAATGCCAAGAGTGTTGAAAAGGGACCAATGTGGGACTAAGATTGGACCAATGAAAGAAAGACACGTGTCAAGTGGTGAGTGGTTGATGCATGTGCAAGATTTGGGAAGAGTGCCCATCAGAGGGAGAATTTGAACTCAAATTTGTGCAATGAATGTTCAGTTTGACTTTGGAAGGGGACATGTAAGAGACATGTAAGGCCTCATAAATGCTCTATTGGGTGTACATGTCCACTTGGGGGGAGATTCAAACTTGGAGAATATTCTCCCTTTATGCCAAGTTGAAAATAAAGATTTTGATAGATCAATTAAATGCAAATTTTTCATGTACAAGTGGCCAAATCTAGAGAATGCAAGTGAGTGAGATTAGTATTTAATCATGGTTAGATTAAATAAATGATGATTATGTTAGTTTAATGATGATTAGGTGAGTTGACTTTTAGGACTTTGATATTTGATTTATTTAAATTAGAAAATGATGGAATATGCATTATGATGGATGTTTTATTTATTTGATTTCAGCTGATGACTTTAGGAGATTGACAAATAAACCTTGATTTATTTTCCAAATGGATGAATATGACCTAGTTGAATGCATTATGTCAATTTGACGTGTCTGCATTTTTCCCCTCTTTGAAGCAATGTACTTGTTGCATTGGTTCAAAGAATAAACATGCCGCAATCAAAATTAAAAAATTCTTGCTTTTTTGGATGCCCTAGTAGAAAGTACATTGGTACATTGCCCCCTCGAGAGATTGAGTGAAAAGATTCAATTTGAGGTTCAATCTCACGATAAAGAGGTTCAAAATGGATGGTTATGGATGATGATGCAAATGAGAAGATTTTAAGATGCTTAGAATAAGAAATCTATATTATTTTAAACAACTTAAATGATGATATGATGTGAGATAGATGAGATTGATGATGCGATATGCTATGATTATGCAATGGATGATTTATGCAAATACTTAGGCTAATAGATCTATAATATGATGATGATGCAAATGTAATGCATGTGAAATAATCGATGTTTCCTATTATGTATGATATGAATGATATGTGGTATGCCGACGGTTTGTGGATGCAGGATGGATGCATGATGGATGCCTTGGTGATGATGATGTTAGGGTGGAAATGAGATGATGACAAGAGGATCCCACAAGTCCATGATCTGACAAGACTTTATTAGAGATGATGATGATGATGATGATTTGCTTATCAAGGATTGGGGTTTTCAAAGGGCTACTTACCTTATGTTTGATAACACATGTAGGTATGATGCATCAAGGTATAAAGAACCAGGATGGCATTGTACCTAGTGAGATGAACTTTGACTCAACAAGCAGATAGGAGTATTCTTGTTCACACTTGACATACGGAAACCTTGCTAGGGTGTACCTAACAAAGCAAGTATTCAATAAGTTATTTTACAAGAACGTCCAACAAGCATAGCAAACAAAAGATAATGATCATTGCCCCATTCCTATCTCTCTAAATCCTTCATTCAGATATCATTGAGAGGTCCTTGGAATGAGCACAATAAGATAAATCAAAAGAAAAGATCAAATACGCAAACAAGTCAATGTTCTTCATATTGCTAGCCAAAAGGATGTGTTTTGATAGGATAAGAATCCAAGTGATATCCAAAATGATGCCCATTGTCAGAACAATATATCCTAGGACATGTATTGTATAGGATGATGATGGTTTGATAAGTTGATTGATAGGCTATCGATATAAGGTTGATTGACATGTTCATGACTAATAAAGAGTTTGATTTTGTTTTAGAGGTTTGTTGTTTCGATTTTGATTTTACGATTGAAGATTGATTTTACTGACTGCTATGATTGTTTTTGTTTGTGTTGCCAAAGGATGAATGTGATGATCAGTTTATTATCGATGATTGATTATTGTGGGTGCAAGTGAGATGAGGTGGATGGATTTTTTCAAATATTTGGATGTTTTTGACATTTTGAAATGTTTTGAGGCTGTTTTTGGTATTTTTGGATTTTTCAAATGTTTTGATTTTTTATTTTTCGAATATATTTTGGCTTTGGTGTTTTTCTGAAAGTTTTTGGATTTTGATGTTTTTTGTATGTTTTTGGATTTTGATGTCTTGGGGGCTGATCAAAGATTAGCCTTTCCTGTGTTTAAGCTCAGAGATGACATAGTTCAGATGCCATGTTTTTTATGTTTTATGTTTTTGACTTTTTTTTGGTTTTTTGATATGTTTTGAATGTTTTTGGATTTTCTGATGTTTTTGGATTTTTGCATGATTTTGATGATTTGGATATGGATATGTGTGATGATATCAGTGCTTTGTTTAGGTTTTTTCTGAAGACCAAGCTAAGGTTGATTGATAGGATCGATGGATTGATGATGACAACATTGTTGAGCATGCACAACAATGCAAGGATAGTGTTAAGCAACACAATGATTGAGATGTTGATGGGATTGATGATGATAACATTGTTGAGGATGCACAACAATGCAAGGATGGTGTTAAGCAACACAAGGATATCGCGAGATGATGATTGGATTTGATTGATCATGATTGTTGAAGCTTGATTGGGAACAAATTTGTTTTGAATGATTTGAAGTGATGTGTGAAGTGCAACCTAGGCGAAACTAATAGTGATTATTTGTTTTGATGTTCGACAGAAGATGAAGACTGATAAGGAATGTCTTCTCATAAAAATTTCCATGGGCTAGTGATTTGGATTTTTGGATCATACATGCCTTGACCAATTTGATTTCATATTTTCCAATGTTCAGATCACCACATAAGCTAAAGGATACATATCAAGATTTATTCCTAAAGCATGATGTATATATCTACCCCCAATGTCTAACAATGTATGGAATGCCATGGTTGGATGCTTGGATCGGTGTATGGATGGATAGATATGGATAAGCACACAAAGGATGCAGAAGATTATATGTGATAAGGTAAGGTGTTCAGATAAAGAATTCTCATTTGGATTATGCTTCATGGCTTAGATAATGTTGCATAGGATAGGATCAATGAAAATGACCCATGTTAAAGATGTTTACCATAAGCATGTGTAAAGTGTGCCCCAAACTTTCATCAAGATCACGATAACTCGGATGATGGATGCAGATGGATGAAAATGGATTGGATAAATGGTTTATGGATGAATGGATTTATTATGGATAATATGGATGGAATGTTCAATTTATTATGGATGGGATGAGATGCTTTCTCTTGAAGTGGCGCACGTAGATGCTTGATTCTACACATGACACCTGTTTGCTAGGTTTTCATCATGGTCTTGCCCAAAGTGCCACCATAGTGGTTTTCACTAGAGGATGATTTTTTTTCTTTACTATTTTTGATCTTTTTTTTTTTTTTGTATTTTTCTGAAAGATTTATGCTGATCCACCTGGTGGTGTTGACGTAGATGCCCCTGTCATAATGTGCCATTGATATCCTGCTTGAAAGAGCTACTTTACTAAGATACGTGCACTTGAATGCAAATTTTGGGATTCTTGATCTGCTTCATTGATACTAGGGTTAACTCTGTCTCTGTACACACATTGCGATAGAGTTCCTTTTGAATCCTTATGATAAAGGGATGTTGCCAATACATGGCCGATGTGAGAATTGGATATCATGTGTGGAGGCATGGATGGAGTGTGTTTAGGGATAAAAGATGGATTGGTTGACAGTTTGGAACCTTTGACTCTCCAAACTTGGGACAATGAGCAATGATGGGTGGATATGAAAGTATGGGTGGAATTAGGACCAACTGCTTGATACACTTTGTACGTTGCTTGAAAAGCCTGCTTTTTCTTTTGCGAACATCTTCGATGGATACTTTTCCCTTTTTTATTTTTCCCCATAGTTTCTTTGACTAATGGAGTTAGATAGGGATGATCCTTCTTTGTATGTTTTGGTATCCATTTGTATTTGATTTGTCCATTATGCTTCTCAACTTCTTTTGCTTTGATAACATTCTTTTTCCTTTGATGTTGGTCCCAATTCATGGATGGAGTGATGGGTGGATGAAGATTCATGGTGTGGCTGGATGTAGTATTGACATCGGTTTCATCACAAGGATTCTTCATGCTTCCTATGTTGACATTTTCTTGAGACGTAGTTGCCCCCAATATGGTGGTAGTAGTACCTTCATGCTTTGATTCTACTTGTTCTAAGAGCTCTTGTTCAAAATGTATTCTTTGATAAATGACCACCATAGGTGATGTTCTTTCCATTTGCTGCTCTACTAACCCTAGAATGTCTTGTTCTATCCGACTTGTTTCCTTGATCGGATAATGTTGGACATGCGCATACCTAATTTCCTTAGTCTGAATTCAGGATATATATGATCCTAATGTTGATAACTTAGTTTGACTATAGGAGTTGATAATCTACTCTTGGTGTGTAACAGAATTTTGTTCTAGATGAAGATCATCTACGTGTCCATCCATAGAAAGCATCTCATGGGTAGATGGAGGAGTAAGTGTTATGTGGATATGGTCATCTTGTGTGAATAGGAGAATATCCATTAGATCATTGTAGTATCTTGGAGATACAAATTTTTGATCTTGATTTATTTTGGGATTGCTTTCGACATGCTTTGGATCGAGCTCCTGACATGGGTCAGTTTCAAAAGATGAACTGCTTACAAAGGGTTCCTGGATGTCATGTTTAGACATGGTAAGTGGTTCAACATCCTCTTGATTTTTGAATGGACTTGGATCAAGTGTCGAGTTGAGGATTACTTTAGTATCTGTAACCATGAGGTCAAAGGGGATCAACATGTCTTGGAAAGGACCATTGCTAGACCTTAGTTGAAGATTTTGATCTTTCTTGGGAATAAATTCTTGAGATGTGTCCTTTAAGTCATAAGGTGATGTAAAGAAATTTTCAATATGATCATTGGTTGACAAATCATGCATTATGTCAATCAAATAATCCTAACACTCCTTGAAAGAGATCACTAAAAAGTGGCTCTTGATGTATGGTGAGTTGATCATTGGATTGTGTAGATACATCCTCAATGTGCTCCTCGATGGAGAATTTTTTATCATTGTTTTCGACAATTGCGGTGGAGAGATTGTGAATGTCTTCGACCATAGAGTCAAGTGATGTTGATATTTCTTGAATTGGATCATTGTATGATATTTCATGATTCAAAAGTGACTCTTGACATATGTCTCGATTTGATCATTGGATGAAGTAGACATAGCTTCAAGGTGCTTAGTGATGGATTGATCTTGATCCTTGTTTTCAATAGTTGTCATCTTTTGTGTTTGTGCTTGTGTTTGTTGGGCAGCTTGAGAGGCTTGTTGCACTTGTTGAGTTCATTTTCCTTGTTTTGTGGCTAGATATTGTTCGATGGCCTTTTGGTAGGCTTGGTGAGCTTTTAGTGCAATGTCATATTGTCTTGTTGCATTGGGATTTGGTGGTAATGGTGGTGGATTTTGAATTGCATTGGATGTAGTGATGAGTTGTTGAGATACGTTTGGAGTGATCATGGTAATGAGGGGTTGAGATGTGATGGGTGTGATAGGGGTGGATGGAGTGATCGAAGTGATAGAGATGGTTGGATTGACTGAGGTGATAGGTCCTTGGGAGACCATATTTTGATTTGGGAACAATGTTTTTGTTTGATTAGGTACCATCCATTGGTGTGATGTTGATGGTATATTCAAAGGATTTGTCGTGATGGTTTGATTGGTGTTAGGTGGATTGATTTGGATGGAGTGATTGGTGCTAGGTAAAGGGGGGAGCCCTAAACCAAGGAATGATGTTGGTAATAGTGGTGGAGATTTCCCTTGGCACAATGCCTCAACTATTTTGGAAAGTGCCACAATTTGATCTCGCCAAATTTGTTCTTGATTTCAATCTTGACTCCCTTGAGATAGTTGATTTGGCTTTTGTTTGAGCAGATTTGGAGTGTGTAGTTGTGTTTTATTTTTGAACATGTTCTTATTTGGGATGACACTTGGATTTGACATGGTAGGTTGAAATTGACCATTTTTCATGTTTGGAATATTCATATAATTTGCAAATGTATCCATCCCAAATTTTTCCAGATTCATGTTTCGAAAACTTGTACTTGGTACATTTGCATTTGGCATGTAGGGATTTGGTGGGATTACATTGCTCGTTTGAAGGCAAATGCTTTGATTGTTCGGTTGAAAAACTTGTAGGCTTTGATTTAAATCTCCCATCAGGAAATGTGCTCTAATCTTTGATTTGGGCATACTCACATTTTTTGTTCTATTGACATTTGTCAAAGGTAATGGTCCCATGTATGGATTTTGATAATCGATAGGCATTGTAAGGCTTTGAAGATTCAATTGATTTTGATTACTTAAGATGTATGGATCAAGTGTATATTCCATGTTCTCCTTGTGTTTTGACCTATTTGCTAAGTGACCTCTAAGGTTCTTAGGACCAATAATGAGATGAAGGATGAAAGGTGTAAATGATATGAATGTTGAACGTTTAAGGACCTTGGACCAATGCTAGACTTAGGAATTGATTTAGATTGTTTGATTTGGATAATGAACTTGTAAACCCTAAGATGTTAGATGTGATCTTTAGGATGAACTTGTTCAAGAAAGTGATAATTTAATTAAGTGTGTGGGGAAGGATTCATCCAAACACACTTAACTAAGAAATTGACTTTGATTTGGTTTTGAGGATGATTTACCCAAGTCTAGAATGATGTTTTGAAAGCTCTAAAGTTGCTTGTGGGATGGGTTTTGATAGATGTTTGGGATGGATGAAATGTTTGATTTGATCCTAAGAGACTTAGAGACACTTTTTTTACTAGGCCAAGATGTTGAAGAACGCGCTTTTCTAGCTAAGAGTAATTTGAAAATCAAAAGACCAATGTTTTGCATGGAAGTCATATGACCAAAAGATATCAAGCACATGTGTGGGGTCCAATTTGTTATCTTTGCTTAATGAGTTCTTTTTACCACAAACACACTTCTTGATTAGGTTTCAAACTGAATGTTCGATGTCAACTTATTTTCATCCCACAAAGTGCTATGTGGAAGTTCCAAGAAATCATGACAAGGGTTGCCTAATGTTGACCTTTGTAAGAGCAAATTAAGATGTAAACCCAATTACTTAGAAACCTCTAAGGACATAATCCCCAGGGTAAGCAATAGTTCTTAGGTTTTTTCAAAGGTATTTGCTCTAACTAAAGGGTTTGAAATTTTGATGTTGATGTTGAATGTTGGTTTTCCAATGTTTTCAATAAAATGCATTGTGTTTTCAAACAAGCAATGTAACATCCTAGCTCAATTGGTACGTTTTTCTTAGTGGGCTTGCCTCATGCCCTTCATAGTAGAAGAGATGATTTTACATGCAACCAATGATAAAATATAAAGGTATGTTAAGAATAAAGTCTTAACCTCTATATTTCAACCAAGATTGGACATGGAAAGTAGCTTCTTGGAATCTAAGTTCCAATGCACCACTTTGATAAAATCATTTGGATGGACTAGATGGAAACTACAAACAAGGTTCTTAATGACACAACATCGGGGACATGGCACCTTGCGAGTGTCTAGCAAGCCACTAAAGGCTTTGATAAATCCTACTAGGGGCTCTTATACGTTTTACATTAGTACCCTATTCTAATTGACACTGTATGGCTAAGGCCTACATACCATGAGGACTTGGCAGTTTAGTCTTATCCATTTGTATACCGGCCTAAATGAAAAATCGGTTGGAGTCGCCTTCAAGTTTTCCTTTCGGATGTGTCTCTTAGGAAAGCCCCTCTCAAGGTAAACAATAGTGAGCAAGCACATCCATAGTTCGATCAACCTTCATTTAGAAACAAAGGGAGAACATACGTGATATACCTAACTCACACTTGCAAAGTATTTTGTTCAATTTTAGTTCCCAAATCAAAGTGTGGAGGCAATCTTTTATGCAACTTAATGTCACCAAAAGGATTTTTGATTCTCAAGATCACTGTGAGGCGCGAGAGAAGTGCATATGTGTTTTTAAGTGAAATTACTTTGCAAAAAAGATTACAAAATCATGAAAGCATTCACTCATTTTAAGCCTCAAAGCAATGATGAATTTGTTTTAAGCACCAAAATCAAGTGTGAAGATTGCCTTGTTAATTTTTATCCCAAAGAACAATATCTAGTCAGTTTCTAGGTTGAGTTTTAAATCCAACTTTAAAAATTCAAAGCTTTTGTAGTGTTCATTTTAAAGCCCAAAAATGAGTGAGTTGATCTAAAAGAGAAAACTAAAGCATAAAATAGAAGCCTTAAGCATTTAAAAATGCTTTGTCTGTTTCAATTTTGATGCTCAAGTTCCTTCAAAGATCTTTTGCAAGCTTCAAATGTTGCTTTGTTTCCCTTCGTTTTCCTTCACTTTCCTTCCTTCATTTTCCTTCATTTTCCTCTCGCCTTCTTTGTTTTCTTTTGATTTCCTTTTGTTTTCCTTCATGTGTACCTTTGTTGACTTTTCGCTTTCCTTGTACCTAAACAAAAAAGAAGAAGATAGATTATGTGAAGACCAAATCAAATTACTTATAAATAAATGAATTAACAAAGATCTTGCTAATCTCAAAATGAAAATTTCTCTTTTGAACACAAACATAAAGGAAACACTCTTTTGAAATATAAATCAGATATTTGTCACTAATGACACTATAAAAGAAAATAATCTTTTTACTGTCAAAAGTATTTTTTATGCGAAGGTGTGCCAAAGACTAAAGGTTATTAGGATCATAAATGTCCTTAAAGGACTGTAAAAGAAGAAAGCTGTGTTTTTTTAAAAAATAGTTTTTTAACTAATTATAGCTCCTTGATATCCTTCAACATTTTCACCAACCAACAGCTATAATAAAAGACCCAACAGTTCGCATGGAACGCGTCCCTCTCCTCTGTGCATCGATGTACTTCAGCGCCTATCTCTAGTCAAAGTGTGTTTGGCAGTACATAAAGGCTTATAGATTTTTGAGACACTATATTCAATATGAGGAAAAGCATATGCCCATATTTATTGTCCTCTTACACCACCTATCAAGAAAATAAAATATTATAGCCAAATGGTCCACATCTATGTATATATTTGTTCTCAAGAAAACATATGGTTCTCAGTATAGTTATGCCATATTCATATGCCTAAGTGAGGCGTATGAAGTGTAGTGAATAGCTGGCAGCGAACAAGGGAAAATGATAGCGGTTTTAAAATATTCAAGAAAACGCATTTCAAAACTTGTGCCATTCTAAATAGAATTCCCACCCAGATTTGAAAGTTGAGGCTCCACCATAATTAAATGAGGAGTGTTTAATTCCTTTCACAATAAGCATGATGTTGAATCAGATTTCAAAAAGAAGACACTGCGCGCCCTCCAAAACTTTAAGTTGTCAGCAAAAATCCAACACTCTTAGCACCTTAATGATTCCTCTAGCGTGGTTCCAGTGCTCTTCCCTATAGTTGTCCAAAATCTGCAAATAGTTGATCACCATAAATGTTGCATTTACACCCATATTGTTTTGGAAAGCCCTATTGACAGTCCTAACATTCAATGAAACATAATAGGCTAGAGCAGTATGCCTAGATTCAATGCTAATCCAACATGCTACAAGGTTACATTTATGTCTATGAACTTTCAGATTACAAGGAACATGATTAATGTGACGTGTATGGCATGCAGAGTGAACAATGTTTGACTAAAAGTAGGTGTAGATCAGTAAAATTCGAATGAAAGGTTGTGCTAGCCCATAGGTTACCAATGGTCAGAATGTAGAGCATAGAGTAGGGGGCATAAAGCATTTATTTGATGACACAATAGCATGAAGTCAACTCCAACCCCTTCATTTGGAAAGTACCCTGCACAAAGGCCAAAAAATAGTAGCAGCCCGATCTTTTGAAGTTAATCATTCAAATTAAAAGCGATAGGATGCTAGACTATTGACGCATAAATCAAGGCTCCCTCCAATAGGCAAAAGAAATAGTGATCTGATGTGTGTATTTTATGTTCTCCTTGCACACAAGTTATTTCAAAAATAGTAGATCTTAAGAAAGATATTTAAATACAAAGTGAAATGACAAAAACTTGCTATGCAATTAAATGTTGATCATTCACTCTCCTACTTAGGATTCTGCTACGACTCTTTGGACGGAGGATGCATGATGACTATAGATCACACCCTGCTAATGCTTTTCCTTATGATAGGACTCTTGCTACTACAAAAGGGAATTACATTTGGAGGTGGGTCAACTTATAGCCAGAAACAGATGATATGATGTTGTCCCAACGAGATGAATATCATTTTGTCAATGCCATAGATGAGAGAGAGGGAGGACCGTTCTTCCCATTGCTTCTGAGAGGATGACTTCAAGTCTTTATAAAATGTTCACTGAATTGGGTGCTTCACTGAAGGTTCATATCCAAAACAATATGACACCTCTGTGATAAGAATATATGAAAAACACATAATACAAAGGCTGAGACTTTGTTATTTGTTACCTGGAACAACACATAAAATTATCACTTTACTTCCAAGAAGACTAAAAGGTTGAAAATCTTTATATATTGTTTTGTCTACAACAGGGAAATTAGAATTTGAATGACAACGAATGTAACTAGATAGTAATTCTAATATCTAATGCCCGACACAAACCAAAACATTAAAAAAAAATTGATTGTAACTTAGGTAGAAATGTATTCAAAATGCGTAAACATAGACAAAACACGTTAGCCCTTTGAAACTTTTTGACCATTGAAATCTGGTGTTTCAACTGTCATATTAGTTATCAAAGAAACTCAATCTAAATCTGAATGCTAAAACTAAAATCATGAGCTATTGCCCTCCTTCTAGTGCCAAATGTGGTTGCTACAATATGCAAATGGCTAAAAATGTCAACACACATTATTAGCAACATAGCAAATTTTCACATCCATATGAAATATTGAATCATGCTTCATAATGCAATCTAAACAACAAAATATCAAATAAACTAAGTGAAAGAACAAGGAAGAAAGAATCCAACTCTATCTCATATTGGATTGGTGCTACTTTGATACGAAAAGTAGCCTTTTCCCAACCCTTGCTAAGATAAGCTAGTGATGAAACTGCTATGAAAATGATATGGATGAGCAAAATCAGTTCTCAAGGAGAGTGACTTTGCATGAGTGATTGTGGAGTTGATGGAGATTTTGTGGAGGATTTTCTATAGAATGATGCCTCTATTTAAATATTTTCAATGCCAAGAGTGTTGAAAAGGGACCAATGTGGGACTAAGATTGGACCAATGAAAGAAAGACACTTGTCAAGTGGTGAGTGGTTGATGCATGTGCAAGATTTGGGAAGAGTGCCCATGAGAGGGAGAATTTGAATTCAAATTTGTGTAATGAATGCTGAGTTTGAATTTGGAAGGGGACATGTAAGAAACATGCAAGGCCTCATAAATGCTTTGTTGGGTGTACATGTCCACTTGGGGGGAGATTCAAACTTAGAGAATATTCTCCCTTTATGCCAAGTTGAAAATAAAGATTTTGATAAATCAATTAAATGCAATTTCATGTGCAAGTGGCTAAATCTAGAGAATGCAAGTGGGTGAGATTAGTATTTAATCATGGTTAGATTAAATAAATGATGATTATGTTAGTTTAATAATAATTAGGTGAGTTGACTTTTAGGACTTTGATATTTGATTTATTTAAATTAGAAAATGATGGAATATGCATTATGATGGATGTTTGATTTATTTGATTAAAAATGTTGATAATAAGATCAAGTTTGATTTATTTGATTTCAGCTGATGACTTTAGGAGATTGACAAATAAACTTTGATTTATTTTCCGAATGGATGAATATGACCTAGTTGAATGCATTATGTGAATTTGACATGTCTACACAAGGAGGTTGGCTGCGAGAGCTAAGATACAGGGAATAGTTATCCCCCTTCTAGAGAGCTCATGATTTAGGCTGATACATAAGTAATTATGATGTTATTCTGGTACCCATATATGGTAGTACTCATGATAAGGAAATCTACTTTAGATCCAAGAATTGAAAGCGCATCGACCTTGTGGTGCACTGATTAAGTTCCCTAGTTGATCTAGGCAATGAAGGAGTCCAACAGAGAGAATCAAGGAAATTGTTTGAACTTTATACTTCCAGATTATGCTCAAGTGTCACATTTGTGAGGGGTTCCCATATAATAGTGAGGTTATTTAATTCTACATACCCTACCATGTTCAAGTGTTGTCGCTATAATAGACTGCGAAGGAATCAGGGAGCTTATTTAAACGTCCACTGCCTTTTATGTTCAAGTGTTGCAGTGGTGACAGGTCAACAATCGGATCAGGGAAATTATTTTCAAGTGTTGCAGATGTGGCAAGTTGCTAACGGAATCAGAAAAGTATTTTAAGCCTCTACAGTCAAGAAAAGTGCTCGCTATGGCCGTCAATGAACAAGAGGGATGGTGGCCTGAAATCAATTTCAAAAAGCACTTAAATCGATTGGAAAATAAGTGACTATCTATTTAAGCCAATCGGTCATAGCATTCCCAACTTGAGTTCAAGAGTAACTCTTTAAAGACACATAACAATCAATCCAACTAGAAGGTATTATGCTTTCATCAGACATAAGATCAAAAAATGGCCTTTTTTCCCGTGTTAACATCCTACTAAGATGTAGCATTTCAAACTCAAAGAGATAACAAGAGAAAATTTATTTAAATCGAAAGATAAAAAGGATGTCCAAACAAAAATGAGACTTGGAGTCAAGACCACGGCCTAACTTGTCTAGGGCACACTCCTACATGACATTTAGGACAAAATTATTAGAGTTAGAAGAAATTTATAGAGCAATCCAGAAAAAGAGGAGGGGGAAAGGGTGCATATTCCAATGCTTAAGGCAAGGTTACGAACAGAGATGTCTCAATTTTCAATGACCAAATTTGAGAGAGCAGATCTCATAAATACATCGATTGTAGGATAAGCACAAAAGAATACATGATTTAATGGTCTCTTGAGACACAAGGTCTCCATGACAACAACAACAAAGGAAACTTATAGTATCGGTCTTACTAGGCCAACCCTCATACTCAAGGAGCACTACAATTTTCCATCGTGAGAGTAAACCTTAAGGATAGCATCAGATTTAGCTCACTACAAGATTAAAGGTTATATCTTCTTCATTACTTGATCCCTATGAATAAAATGAGAATACCATTGAGCGTTTAAGCCATTGAAGTCTGCATACAAAATAAGTTTGGCTTCCTAGCCCACAGATACAAATAGAAATGAACGTGTTAAACAGGGACTGGCGAAGGTACTCTGTCATCTACAGTTGATAACGATGGCACCAGCCAACCGACCAATCCAAAAGAAGAGATTTAGTATCATTCGGTTAATACCCAATAAAACTACAAATAACAAGTGGATAGTCTATAGCCAACAATACAAACCATGATATTACAATAAGCAGTCGACTAAACGATTTTGGTCTGAGATTAATGTCTTACAATGAGTGCATAGAGTTCACCAGTAGAAAATTCAAAGCGATTTATTTGAATAGGTTTAGTGGCTTCGTAAACACAAGAAAATAATATTCAAGAATAGATAAGATATGTTCAAAGCCGAGCTCGATAATAATGTTTGGTGGATCATTCTTAAGTATACTGGAATGAACTATAGTAAAGGAGAGGAAGAGAGAGGTTAAGTGGGTTGAATAGCTTGTTCATTCGGTTGAAACTGGGCAACTATCGACATGCTATCAATATAAACCATGACATTACAATTTCATTTCTTCCCAATGCCGATCTACAAGTTCATTTTCATATTACTGTGTCTAAACTATAGCTTTAAATAAAATACATCCACATTGATTTACAGAGAAACGCACACTGGAATGCATGGAGACTGAAACTTACATTTTGGTCATGCACTCGTATTCGTCAACTACCTCTTACATTTGCTAAAACCCCTCACCCTCCCCCTCCACATCGAACTCTTTCTTTTCTTTTTTTTAAAAATGCCCTTTCCCAAGGCCAGTTAATAACATGGAAACTAAATAGATTTTGATCTGCTTCCTCCCCATATTCCACCGAACATCAAACCCCTACCTTTCCCAATCTATGACTCCTGTGACATAAGGTAGTTACCAGCCTATCTTTCCCCCACCGATTCCTGAATATATTCACATTCTCCTTTTCCCTCCCTCCATAACAAACTGTAATTACTGAATATAGATTATTCCTTCTGATTATTTGCAAGTCGATCGAACTAACAATCAATCCCCATTTCAAATTAGTATCCTCAATAAATTCGCTTTGAGGTAATTGAATTTATAAAAACTAATTTCACCATTCACTCAATTCCAGCACATCTTTTTCTTAAATCTTTTCTTTATTAATTCATGGTTTAATTTATCTAAACTAATTAAAGATGTTAATAATAATTTATTTATCCAACCTACAAATTTATCAAAACTTTTAATTAAATTTTCACATGTCCATCAATGTTAATAGCCTTTTATTTTATGTAAAACTAATCAAGTTAATAACTCAAATAACTAGTAGATCCAACAAAACTTGATCATACGTGAAACAAAAAATGACACCACAAGAACCTGGGTGGAGGGGCACTGCATCCTCCCTCCCTTGGGTTTGACTTACTCATGGAAGTCGCTAAGCCACAACAAAATATGCAAAGAAAATGCACCTTAGTAATCAAGTATCCAAAATCAAACCAAACCTTCAATCTTAATAATCTAAATATAATAAAATATTCAAATAATGCACAAGTCATAGCCATGACTCTAAGCTCAGTCAAACAATTATCAACCGAAAGCATGACGAGGGTAAAATAGTCGCATGAAGAGGAAACAAAACCAACAGACCTTACAAGCAGAATGGAACAATGGAAATTCGTCCCTGAGGAGGGAAATGGCTTGAAGTGGGGAACCCAGTGTAACCTCTAAAGACAAAAACTCCATTGGGATCTGGTATGCTCAAACTTAACAATCAGGTGGAGTTAATGCCCTATATCTGTAGCTACAACAAAATGAAGGTTCAAGCATGTGCACATAAAAATAACCAATCACACCATGATGGGTAAATCACATAGTCGCAAGGCGCTCGCAAGTGAGTGGTGTGACACTGTCCCCATCACCGACACATAACAACTAATATCACAACATGATAGCTCATACATCTATCCAAATATAACATCCTCATATCAATAACATTCAACAGGAATGAACTAATCTTCTAAACATGATATAAATAAGAATATCAAATATCACTTAATCATCAAACTACATCATAATGTCATCAATATCACTAAGCTAAGCATCATCATACTATCAAACAATCTCAACATGTACTCATCAAAATATCACCATACCTAAATAGTATCCAATAGTGTCATAACCTCCAATAATAACACAACAAGTTTGTGCATTCATCAAGCAAGCGGTACAATGACAAAGTGACCTTTCACGTCCAAAAGCAAGTTTTAAGAATACCTTTATGCTTCTACAGGGATGCAATCCACCAACTCAATCCATACTCAGGTATTCTTGATGCACTAAGAATCTCCTGAAGATAAGATATCTTAGAAGTGACTTCTGAAGTTTTCTCAACTTTAGAAGTCACTCCCCAAGATATTAAATCTTGAGTACCTCTTGGCCCATGTCAAAGCCTTTCGGAAAAGTATGCTCTCAAAAGATCATTCTTAACCATGGTAACACTTACATGTCCTCTTTGTTACATTGTAAAGCAATTGATATATCAAAATGCTAAGCTTCCATATAACACAACATATTTAAAGCCACATTAACATCAATTACTCATCATTTCTAGACAATGTGTTCCACTTGTTTAATATTCAACACAAAAAATCATAGCATAAGCAATAAAAAAAATAGGATTTTACACTTTTATTAGAAATATAATGACACAATTTCCACTTCAAAGGCACCAAATCCTAGATTTATCATACATTCCTCTCACACATACACAATAATAGATTAAAATCATAATAGGATATTCATCCAATATACATATAATCTTAATATCAATGTGAATCCACATAAAGTATCAAACTTATCTAAACATCAAAGTTATTGCAATATCATAATAGCATTCAACAGTATCATGGGTCAAATGGGCAAGCATAAGTCACATGGACTCATTTTACATTGAGGTTCATTATGTTTCATCTAGTTCCTTCATCCTTAAAAAGAGGACATTCCTCTAGGTCCTCATTACAATCCACCTCAATTCTCAAAGAAGAGGATGGTTGAGCTTGAAGAATCTCCTCCCTAGATACCAAGGGTGCATTTCATCCACACCCTAGTGGCCTATCTCTGACAGTGGATGGTTTCTTATTCTTCACAATCATCTTTGATTCCATAGTTTCCTTATTCTTTGCCGACTTGAGACAAGTAAGGATTTGGACCAATGTCTCCTCACCAAAATCCTCCTCTTGATTGATCTAATGATTCAATTATTCTTTTCATTTGTACTTGTGGGAACTCTGGGAAGGGGTATCTTGGTAGTTGTCCTAATGGCCTCCACCATGACCTTCCACACCTCCTCAATTTCATCCATGATCTCTTACTCTGCGTATTTTCTACACATCATCACCAAAAGGAAATCACAAGTATAAGACAAAGAGACATGAGGGAAAAAAAAATTCCAAGATTGCATTCATGGTTTCACATCATTAAGTTTACCCAAGGGTCCATAATGCATCCTCGATAGATAGGATATTGGTGCAATGCGCACTACACCGAGGGTCCTATCCTTTCCACCAGTTTTTGCACTTTTGGACCAACACCAACTATAAAAAAATCTCGGATTGTTAATCATAATCTTAAATGTACAACTGACAAGGTCAATGTAATGGACTCATTTGTATGCATATTACCTAATGTTTGAACGTGGCTCTGATACCATATGTAACACCCTGCCGAGAAACCTAGAGGACACAAATAAAACTAAAAAAATTGTACAATTTTTTTCCGAAAGTGCAAATTTTCTTAAAGAAATAAAACATAACTTTAACTATTATCCAAAGTCCCCTAGGGTGCACAACTGCATTACATAAATTCCATTACTCAAATTACAAACCACTTAACTGATTAACAAATAACACTATTCAACATTTAACATAGCATTAACATTTACCTATTAGAAAATGAACATATGAACCATGAGAAACATCTATTCATTAAACATAAGAGGAAAAATGAATACTATCTTTACAATTTAACAAGTATAATGTCACTAATTCAAAATTCCTTACATACAAAGGATACATCAATTAAGTTTACAAGTACATTTGTACAAAGATACCTCCTCGAGACAAGTGATGAGTTCTTATAAAAGATACAAGATACATAATAGAGTTATCATACATTACAAGTACAAAGATCAACTACCAAGAATAGATATAATGTTGAAGAAAATGGATCCAAAGAATTTCCACATCAAAAATACAAGGGGAACCCAATGCAGAACATTACACGTTTTACCCAAACGTGTGAATCTAAAGATTCACATCCCATGCTAGGAGGTTACAATGGGCCCCAATAACTGATAGACAAGGACTAGGAGTCACAAGGTTGTCAAAAATAACATCACAAAATGAACACACAACAAGTTTAACCAAATCAAAGACCATACTTCTAGAGGCATGTAGATACATAAAGTAAATCAACATGTAAAAAAATCATGGTTGTGGTAGGGAAACTGTCATCATATAATTGGACATAGGTTATCTAGGTAGTTCTCCCTCGGCCTTGGCCCCCACCCTAGGTTATCCTGGTAGCCTCTACCAAACTTCGGCCCCTCATACCAACTTATGTGGAATCGGCCTACTTCTTGTGGAGATGAAGGGGTCAATTATGCCATTCCAGGCATTCCCAACTTACCTCAAGCCTAAACGAGCACTTGAGGCTGAGCGAGCTAAAAATTATATTGTTAATATTTTAGCTACCCTTTTCCATTAGTTTATTTAAGCTTATCACTTATTAATAAAATTCCACATGAGTTATCCTAGCACCCCTCTGTGCGTCGGCCCCCATTGGAAGCCACTCCCCTACTAACAACATCAAACCCATGAAATAGAAAACAAGCCACTTGCACAAACTCAAAATTCAAAGAAAATCACATGGCGAGGCATGATCCTGATCCCTTCCTACTCAGATATTCCAAAGAATGACCACAATGGTGAATACAACATGCAAGGCTAGATACTACTATAAACACAATTCATACAAAATATCCAATATCAAATTAACCAAAGACTTCCATCAAAAGATCAAAACTCCCTAGACGCTGGAAGGAATCAAATAAGCACAAAAAGACTGCCCCATAAAACAATGACTAGAAACAATCACAATAATTCAAAGCCTTTTTTTAGCACCCCAACAAAATAGAACAAATACACATTATAATCATGGTTTCGGCTTAAGGTTACAAGAGAACTTGACATCCTATAATCTAGTAATTTTTCATTGTTGGGGTAGAAATTTACTACTACACCTTCCATCCAATTCAAGGTAAACCATCATAAGTCAAAAGTCATATATAACATTGTCAAATGACACCCAAGGTGAAACCAATTGAAAGAATTATTGTAAACAAAGATATATTCTTTTAACCTCAGGAAATTTGAACTTATCATCTTCACACAAATGACTTCTATATCAAACATTAACCAAAACATACACACATTAAGCAATGCAACCATGAAAGCACCATTTCCACATTTCAATTAAACTTGGCTTGACCACTAGGTTCATTTCACCATTTCTCAGACTAAGTTACATAATGATCTAGCAAGTCAACAAGTTCATAACTAATCTATCTATAAATCTTCATACCTGTAGTGGAAGACTCATTTACCTAAAACATAAGGGATATTGATGTGACAAGACAATTATGTTTCATATATCTCTATCTTACAAGAATCTCCTACAATCAAATAATTTCTTTCATAACTATAATTTTATTTTAAGGAGATACTAGTTGTAATTTTATTGAAGATATCATTACTATATAAATTTACAATGCATTGATACGCGCATTACTATTAGTAATTACCATTAATGATTGGACTCCTCAAACAAGATATACCAATTGTCCCTTGAACTAATCATTCTATTATTAATCATAATAAGTTCTAAACTTAACATTTCATGAGCTACCAAAGTCTTCAAATATATATATATATATTCACTAGTTTTCCATTATAGATTCCAAATATTCAACTACTATATTACTTAACCATATGTTTTCAATGATATAATCTTCAACACTTAAACAAAAGACACTTTTTTAATAGAAATATTGAATACAAGAACACATATATACATTTATATCTTAGTATACACATTATATATATATAATCTAAATTAATCTTAATTAAGGGCCTAATTTAAATATTAGATTCAGAATTTCCTATTATTCATATATTGAAAATAGAATCTAGTATCAATTAGAATTATTCATTGCTCGCTGCTAACATTGAAGTTGATAAGTTCAAGGGCTGAAATGCATCTAGAGATAGCTCCAAAGTACACACTGATGTTGCAAACTCATTTAATGCCAATGATGAAAATGTGGAAGTGAAGCCGAACTCATGGTCAATCTAATTAGAGGAGTATCAAGCATTTCTAAGGAAATTCAACAAACTATTAATCAGGAAAAGACTATAGAATAGTGGCTTCGGTAGAACTAAGAAGAAATTTCCAAGCTAAGGATGGAAGAGATTACAAGACGGTTGGTTGCAAGAGCTAAGATACAGGGAATAGTTATCCCCCTTCTAGAGATCTCATGATTCAGGTTGATACATAAGTAATTATGATGTTGCTCTGGTACCCATATATAGTAGTACTCATGATAAGGAAATCTACTTTAAATCCTAGAATTGAAAGCACATCAACCTTGTGGTGAATTGATTAAGTTCCCCAATCGATCTAGGCAATGAAGGAGTCCAATAGAGACAATCAAGGAAATTGATTAAACTTTATACTATTGGAATATTATTTAATTTTGCAGGTAGCAAAACTGTCAGCTCAGCCCTCGCGTCAGATAAAGACCCCAAGTTGCAGCCAATTTTTTCCCCTAGCATTTATTTTGGTAGATAAATTTGATATTTAAATTGTAGGCTTATTTATTGGGCTTGTTACAACTAACAAACACCTGCAACAATTAATGAAGTTTGGTGAGTTTGAATTTTGAATCAAGCACTCATTTTCATGAGCATTTTGAAACAAGACAAAAGGAATGTGTTTGTATTCGTTGGAATTAGTTTTTTAGAGTACATGCATAAATTTTGTATTGGAAGGTGACCATGCTGCAACAGATGAATAAGGGAATTTTCAGCACAAAACTAGTGACAACAACAGCACAAGAAATATTTTAGCAGACAGAGCGCATTGCCAGCTATAGCTACAGGATTGTAGTAGTTTATGTATTTGAGGTGTGACTGTAGCACCCAGTCATTGGACATCTGTCCAAGTTAGTTTAGCTTTATTTTGTTTAGGTAAATCACAGCATGTCCTCTAAGATTTTGTATTTTTAAGAAAACAAGGAATATATGCAAAGTTAAATTATGTATGTTTATCTTATTGTCACTATGCATACTTTGTGTGTTTTCTGTGTGTTTATTTTTGTTCTAACAGTCCAATAATAGCAACTAATTTGTGTATTTTGCACCCCTGTCACCCAAAAAGTGGTATCAGAGCCCTATTTTTCTGGGCAGTCAAGTTAGTTTTTTTATTGTGGGTAAAGCCCTAGGTTATCTAGGCATTGTCTAATATTCTCAAATTTGAGAAATATGGTAGGAGGTGAGAACAAAGTTGGCAGTAGCCATTGAATTTTGATGGAAAAAATTATGATATATGGGCTAAGAAGATGAGAACCATCTTAGCTGCAAGTGACCTATGTGAGTTGGTCACAAATGGGTTCAATGATATCACTAACCCAAATACATTTGCAGCTCTTTCAAATGCACAAAAAACCCAGTTGAAAGATATAAGAATGAAGGATGCAAAAGCCTTCAGCTTGATTGAGGGAGGCTTGAGTGAGGCTATCTTCCCATGTATTGTAGCAGAAAATTACTCAAAGAAAGCTTGGGAAATATTGCAAAATAGTTATAAAGGGACTGACAAAGTGAGGTTAGCTAAGTTGCAGCTCTTGAGAAGAAACTTTGAGACTCTACAAATGAAATATAACGAGTCCATTTCAGATTTTCACACTAAGGTTTCAACCCTGGTAAATTAGTTGAGAGTCAATGGAGAAACAATGGAAGAGAAAAGGATTGTTGAGAAAATCCTAAGAAGTCTACCTACTAAGTTTGATTATGTAGTAGTCGCCATTGAAGAGGAAAAAGACTTGTCTCAAATGACCAGAGATGAGTTGATGGATTCACTACAAACCCATGAGTAGTGGTTGAAAAAATCCACTCCTTCCCTAGAGCAAGCATTGAAAGCTCAAACCAATGCAAGAAGTCGGGGAAGAGGAAGAAATAATAGAGGAAGAGGTCAAAGAGGCAAAGGCAGAAACAATTCTAGAAGAGGAGGTTTTGACAGCATGGAGGGAATGAGTAGCTCACTGTCAGTAAACTAGAATCAGAGGAAAAACAATAGTTTGAATCAAAGGAGTGAAAAAAGCAATGTAGAGTGTTATTACTATCACAAATATGCCCCTTATGCTAGTGAATGTAGAAAAAATCAGCATGACCATGGAGGCCAAAATGCTAATGTAGAAAATGAAAACAAAGATAAAAATTACAAACAGTCACATGTTTTCATTGTTTGCAACCTTGTTGAGCGCAACAATGATGAAGTATGGTACTTGGATAGCAGATGCAACAACCACATGAGTGGTAACAAGAATTTCTTTACCTCCATTGACAACAGTCTAAAAAATGAGATCAAAATGGGAAATGATGAGAAGGTTCTTGTCATTAGAAAAGGTGTAGTCAACATCCAAACCAAGAATGTTGAGAGGTAGTAAATCCAGGATTTTTATTATGCCCCCGACATGAAACATAACCTATTGAGGATTGGACAAATGGTCCAAAATAGTTACAAAATCCTGATGGAGAATGGAGAATGAAAAATATTTGATAGAGGAGGTAGCAAAAGAGTGATGATTGCAGTGCAGATGATGAGAAAAAAATGTTTCCTCTCAGGATGCACATAGTGTCCATGACGGGAACAACAGACGATCAGCAACAACATTGTTCACTGGCACTGACAATAGTTTCACAACATTTGGTGGTGGAACAACAGTCTGCATTCAAGAGAGTCATCAAAGACCCATCCAAACTTTGGCATTTAAGGTTTGGGCACTTAAGCTTTTCAAGTTTGAGTTTATTGTCTAGGAAACGTATGGTTAGGGGTTTACCATCTATTGTAGAACCCAGTGGCAAGTGTGAGGTTTACATTTTAGGAAAACAACATCTAGGTAGTCATTGAATTTAGGTATTCTAGGAGAGAAAAGGCACCACTAGAGTTAGTGCACTCATATTTGTGTGGAACCATAAAAACCCCCACCTTAGGAGGAAATACATATTTCATGAATTTCATAGATGACTATAGTAGAAAAATTTGGGTCTATTTCTTGAAAAAAAAATAGGAAGCCTTTGAGAAGTATGGTTTAAGGTAGTAGTTGAGAAGGAGAGTGCTCACTATATCAAAGCCTTTAGAACAGATAGAGGGGGAGAGTATATCTCCAATGAATTCCTAAATTTATGTAGGAATGAGGGCATTCACAAACAATTCACAACAAAGTATACCCCACAACAAAATGGAGTGGTAGAAAGGAAAAATAGGACCATTCAAGACATGGGGGCAAGTATGCTGAAGGAAAAAGGGTTGTCACACATATTTTGGGGAGAAGTTGTAGCAACAATAGTCTATATATTGAATAGGTGCCCCACAAAACTTGTCAGTGATAGGATTCCACAAGAGGCATGGACAAACAACAAATGGAGTGTTGAGCACTTAAGGATATTTGGGTGTGTAGTATACACACTTGTGCTAAAAGAGAAGAGGTAGAAATTTTATGACAAAGGAGAAAAATGCATCTTCATAGTCAAAAGCCTACAAATTGTACAATCCCATCACCAAGAAAGTTGTGATTAGTAGAGATGTTGTATTTATTGAGAATGAAACATGGGATGGAATGGTGGATGACACCATGGGTATTTCAACTTTACAATACCTCTTGATGATGAAGAAGTTTCAGATGATAGCAACATAGGGGGAGCTCAAGAGAGCAATGTCTTAGCAAGAAACCACTGTAGAGCATTGGAAAATAGCAACTCTGGTGATCTGCACTAGAACAGTAAATCCAACAGTGCTCAATAGAGACAACATTTTTGTACCACTGATTAGAGGCAATAAACTATCAGCTCTAGAATTCAGCAGAGCAGTAGCTCCGACAGTCAACAGTACACTAGCTCCAAAGGTCAGAGTAGCAGTAGTTTGGAAGAAAATTCAGAACCTACACTCGCATCATTGATTCCAAGAAAAAGAAAGAGTGTGAGGGAGATCTATGAAAACACATAGTATGTTTATTTTGATGAGAACTTGGATTTTGCACTATTCTCCTCTAGTGATCCAACATATTTTGAGGAAGCGATGAAAGAAGATAAATGGTGTAAGGCCATGGATGAAGAGTTGGAGGCTATAGAGAGGAACCAAACATGGGAGTTGACCAAGTTAGCCAAATGTAAGCAAGTGATTGGAGTGAAGTGGGTCTATAAGAACAAGTGTACTATAGAAGGGAAAATTGAAAGACACAAGGCAAGACTTGTTGTCAAAGGGTACAAACAATAGCCTAATATTCATTATAATGAGACATATGCACCAGTTGCAAGGATAGAAATAGTGCGGAAAGTGATAGAAGTTGCAGTAGAGCATCAGTGGAAAGTGATGAAGATGGATGTAAAGTCAACCTTCTTAAATGGAGTGCTAAAAGAGGAAGTGTACATGGAGCAGCCACCTGGCTATGAAGTCCTGCGGCAAGAGGAAAAAGTGTATAGGATCCATAAAGCTCTTTATGGGCTAAAACAAGCCCCTCAGGCATGGTACAACAGAATAGACACTTATTTGTTGAGTAATGGCTTTAGCAAAAGTAGTAGTGATCCCACACTCTACATCAAATTAGCTAAATGTGATATTTTAATTGTTGTTTTGTATGTAGATTATTTGATTTTTACTAGTAACAATGACATTAAAATTGTAGATTTTAAGGAGGTGATGAAAAATGAATTTGAGATGACGGATTTAGGTTTGTTGAAGTATTTTCTTGGGATAGAAGTTCAAAAAAAAACATGGAATTTTTATTTCACAATCTAACTATTCCAAATAGATTTTAAGAAGGTTCAAAATGAATAAGTACAAACCTGCCCCCACACCGACAACAACATGTCTGAAACTGCACAAGGCTGACAGTAGTAAGGAAGTGAACCCAACCCTTTACAAAAGCATGGTAGGAAGTTTGATGTACTTGACATCAACTAGGCCTGATTTAATGTATGTAGTAAGCTTGATATCTAGGCTCATGGAGGAACCTAAGGAGACACATTGGCAAGCAGGAAAAAGGATTTTGAGGTATGTAAATGGAACAATCAGTTATGGCATTTTGTATGCAGCATCAATTGAATTTAAGTTGGATGGTTTTATGGATAGTGATTGGGCAGGAAATGTGGATGATAGGAAGAGCACATCTGGACATGTCTTCAACTTGGCATCAGGTGCAATCTAATGGGCATCAAAGAAGCAGCTGATTGTCTCTCTCAGTACAGCAGAAGCAAAATATATAGGGGAAAATGTAGCAGCTTGTCAAGCTATTGGTTGAGGAGGATCCTTACAGATTTACAGCAATAAAAAATTCACAACACAATCATTCATTATGACAATGTGTCCTCCATAGCGCTGACAAAGAAGCCAGTCTTCCATGGATAAAGAAAACACATCGAGATTTGATATCACTTCATAAAGGAGTTGGTAGAGCAAGGTGAGATAGAACTTCAGTATTCTAGATCCGAGCAACAACTGACCAACATCTTGACCAAAGCATTGAATAAGGATAGTTTTGAATGCCTAAGAGATAGGCTTAGAATTATAGATAGCTTGGGAGATCAGCTCTGGAAGGAAACATCAGATTGATAGCTAACTTGCAGAGTAAGATGGAGTGTTGGAATATTATTTAATTCTGCAGTCAACAGAACTGTCAACTCAGCCCCCATGTCAGATGAAGACCCCAAGTTATAGCCAATGTATTCCCCCAAAATTTATTTTGGTAGACAAATTGGAAATTTAAATTGTACTCTTATTTTTTGGGCCTGTTACAGCCAACGAACACCTACAACAATTAATGAAGTTTGGTGAGTTTGAATTTTGAATCAAGCACTCATTTTCATGAGCATTTTGAAACAAGACAAAACAAATGTCTTTGTATTCTTTGGAGTTAGCTTTTTAGAGTATGCAAAAAAATTGTATTGGAAGGTGACCCTGTAGTAGCAGATGAAAAAGGGAATGTTCAGCACAAAACCAATGATAGTAGTAGCACATGGAATGTTTTAGCAGAGGCAACGCATTGTTAGCTACAACTACAGGATTGTAATAGTTTATGTATTTGAGGTGTGAGTTTAACACCCAATCATTGGACATTTGTCCAAATTAGTTTAGCTTTATTTTGTTTATGTAAATCAGAGCATGTCCTCTAAGATTTTGTATTTTGAAGAAAACAAGGAATATATGCAAAGTTAAATTATGTCTGTTTATCTTGCTATCATTGTGCGTACTTTGTGTGTTTATTTATCTTCCATCAGTCCATTAATAGTAGCTAAGTTGTGTATTTTGCACCCCTATTGCCCAACATATACTTCTAGACTATGCTCAAGTGTTACATCTATGAGGGGTTCCCATATAATAGTGAGGTTATTTAATTCTACACACCCTACCACGTTCAAGTGTTTCCATTGTAACAGACTATGAAGGAATTAGGGAGCTTTTTTAAACGTCCACTCTCTTGTATGTTCAAGTGTTGCAGTGGTGACAGGTCAACAATGGAATCAAGGAAATTATTTAAACATCTACAACATTCTATTTTCAAGTGCTATAGATGTGACAAGTTTCTAATGGAATCAGAAAAGTATTTTAGGCTTCTACAATCCAAGAAAAGTGCCTCCTATGGTCATTGATGAACAAGAGGGATAATTGCCTAAAATCAATTTAAAAAACACTTAAATCAATTGGAAAATAAGTGACGATATATGTTTAAGCCAGTCAGTCATAGCATTCCTAGCTCAGGTTCAAGAGTAACTCTTTAAAGACACATAACAATCAATCCAACTGGAAGGTATTACGCTTTCATCGGACATAAGTTCAAACAAATGCCTTTTTTCCCATGTTAACAACCTACTAAGATGTAGCATTTCAAACTCAAAGAAATAACAAGAGTGAATTTATTTAAATCAAGACCATGACCTCACTTGTCTAGGGCACACTCCTTCATAACATTTAGGAAAAAAATATAATAGTTACAGGAAATTTCAAGATCAAGCTAGGGAAACAGGAGGGAGAGGATGCATATTCCAATGCTTGAGGCAAGGCAGCAAAACAGATATGTCTCAAATTTCAATGACCACACTTAAGAGAGGAGACCTCAAGAATACATTGATTATAGGATAAGGAAAATTAAAGAATACATGATTTAATGGTCTCTTGAGATACATGGTCTCCATAACAACAACAACTAAGGAAACTTATAGTATCGACGTTAGTAGTCTGACCATCATACTCAAGAAGCACTGTAATTTTCTTTCGTGAGAGTAAACCTTAAGGATAGCATCAGGTTTAGCTCACTATAGGATTAAAGGTTATATCATCTTCATGACTTCATCCCTATGAATACGATGAGGATACCATTGAGCATTTAAGTCATTGAATTTTGCATACAAAAATAACTTTGGCTTCCTAGACCACAGATACAAATAGAAATGAATGCATTAAACAAGGACTAGCGAAGGTACTTTGTGATCTACATTTGATAATGATAGTTCCAACCAACCGACTAAACCAAAACAAGAGATTTAGTATCACTCGGTTAATACCCAAGAAAACTACACATAACAAGTGGATAGTCTATAGCTAGCAATATAAACCATGATATTACAATCACCAGTTGACTAAAATATTTCAGTCTGAGATTAATGTCTTACAATGAGTATTCTATACATGCATAGAGTTCACTAGCAGAAAATTCAAAGCGATTTATTTGTATAGGTTTAGGGGCATCATAACCACAAGAAAATAGTATTCAAGAATAGATATGTTCAAAGCCGATAATAAAGTTTGGTGGATCATTATTAAGTATGTTAGAATGAACTATAGTAAAGGAGAGGAAGAGAGAGGTTAAGTGGGTTGAATAGCTTGTTCATTTGGTTGAAACTGGGCAATTATTGACATGCCATCAATATAAACCATAACATTAGAATTTAATTTCTTCCCAATGCCAATCCACAAGTTCATTATTCATAATATTGTGTCTGAACTATAACTTCAAATAAAATAAATGGAGATTGATTTACAGAGAAACGCACACTAGAATTCATGGAGACCGAAATTTACATGCCAGTCCTGCTCTCGTATTCATTCGTTTCCTCTTGCATTTTCGAAAACCCCTCACCCTCCCCTCCACATCGAACTCTTTCTTTCTTTTTTATTAAAAGTGTCCTTTCCCCCAAGCCAATTAATAGCATGAAAACTAAATAGATTTTTATTTTCTTCCTCCCCATATTCCTCCGAACATCAAACCCCTCCCTTTCCCAATCTATGACTCCTGTGACATAAGGTAGTTACCATCCTGTCTTTCCCCCATCGATTCTTGAAGATATTCCCATTCTCCTTTTTCCTCCCTCTATTACAAACCGTAATTACTAAATAAAGATTATTCCTCTCGATTATTTGCAATTCGATCGAACTAACAATCAATCCCCATTTCAAATTAGTATCCTCAATAAATTTACTTTGAGGTAATTGAATTTATAAAACTAATTTGACTATTCACTCAATTGCAACACATCTTTTGCTTGGAGTAGAGTTTTACTGTGTTCTACAAATTCACAATATTCTAGAATATTTGTTTGACTAAAACATTACTTAATTGATCCTTTGCAAGGGTGTTGTAAAGTGTTGTAACACACTTTCACACTTATCAAAGATGTTTACTTAGTTAAGCCTTATGGGCCCCTTTCTAAATAAAATGTACATTATGTGTACCTTATTGAAGTGTAATAAAGTGTTATAAGGAACTTTCACATTTATCTAGGTGGTCATTAATTAATTGTGCATAATTGGAGCAAATAATCCCCTTTTAATTCAAATTTGAGCATAAACTATGACACGTCCTAAAGATTTATCCCAACACCCATAATTTAATTAATAAAATAATTCATTGGGAAAATCTGGTTCCTAGAAAATGGTGCCAAGAACCATTCACCCTAGGTTGTGAATGTGTCCTCCCTTAATAGGACTCCCCTATTGCAGTTGATCTGAAATGGGTTCTTAACCTTCTTTAAATTCCCAAAGGTTAGGTCTTGGTAAACTAAGCAAAGACCTATTCACGCAAGGTGGCAAATGGGTCCTCCTTTAATGAGAACCCCCATTATTAATTTAATTCTAGTGGGAATTTAATAATGTTTGTTTCCAAATCTGGTGTCAACCTTAATTATTTGAATTTTGGGGTTAATCTCGCAATTTAGTAGAAATAAGGGGTTAATTCACATTGTTTCTCCTAGCAAACTTCTGTGACTTCATGAGATCAAGAGCAAGAGAATTATAGAGTATTTCAAGAGAATTCATAAGGAATTACAAGGTAGATTTCAAGATTTTATTGCAGCAATTCAAAGTCATATCATCATGTCAAAGCTTTGAAGCATTCATTCAGGTTGTTGAGTTAAAGAGGTGGACGTAGCATTCAAGATCTACTTATAACTATTGTTCAAATCACATTCAAGGATCCAATATCTACATTCTTTATGGCTAGTACATGTTAGTTTGCATATTTGTTTCACAAGAAATCATCCAAGGTATCTACATTGCATTATATCATGTTTCATGCTTCATTTTATTTATTTCATCATTTGGTTTAATTAACTATAAGGGGTTTGACCAAGGAAAATCTGTATTCACTAAAAACCAATTTTTCTTCCTCTTAAGTGTGTTATTGTAGATTTATAGGTTGAAGATCAAGTGGAGCAAGTTTGGAGCAAGATTGTCAAAGTTGAAATTTTGCAAATGTTGACATTGAAAGTTTAAAATCAAGGAATCAAAGCTACAAAATTGCCTACATACTTTCAAAAGTTGATAAAATGGAATTTGAGAGTGCAAAAATCAAGGAACAAGACCCTGATCTCAGCTTCAAAAACCATAATAGGGATCCATTGAAGGAAAATGAGTCATATGTAGCTCAAAAACAACAATTTTTTGACCAAGTATAGAGATTTTTATGCTCTAAACACTTTCCCCATAATTTCTATAATAGTTATGTTTCATTTTTGAATGTTATTTGCCTCTTATCATACACATAATTGAATGAAGCACCCCTTAGATAATAGTGGTTCATCATCTTGTTCATTAAATATTTTGGTGAACCCATTTTTTGTTGTTTCACCTATCAATGCAAAAGTTGTGGAATAAGTCTTCGATGGGTAAATCATTGTCCATGATATGATATATATATAGTGCCTTAATTCTTGTAGAATTTTCTTATTTCTTAACAGTGGTTCATCCATTTTTAGGTGTAACCATGTATTTTGGCTTATAACCTAGTCCCACAATTTTCAATCTTTGTTCCACTCTGATAGGCTCCCACCTACCTTGTTTTTCTAGCCCAAGGCTACCCATTTCACTATATCCCATCTATTGAACTATTTGATAGCCTTTACTGCTAGGGTCTATTAGAAGATTTTGTAACTATTTTAGCTCTTTTTGGCCTTCTTTGTAAATCATGGATAAGAAGTCCTCTTTGAATATACCTTCTTTGATGTCTCCCCACTTGGTGAAAATTGTGGGTTTGGCTTTCATTTGCACTATCTGAGTAGGATGGATCTCTTTTGGACCTCCATAAATTTTAGGTGCTGGTGGAATCATGCCCATGAAGAATGCTTGGTTGAAGTGGTAGTTTCCATTACCCCTGTCCAATACTTGAACCTTGTTTTCCACTTTCAGTTGCTCACTTGGGGTGGTCTTTATTGAGGTTGATGGTAGTATCAAATGGTCAACATACAAGAATGAATGGAAGGATATGTCATTTCTAGGTATGCATTGGATCTTATTATACTTTTCTTCCAACTTTTCACATAAGTGGAAAGTTTTGAGATCAACATATAAGGTCACCTCTTTTGGGGAAACTTTAAACATTGTTCGAAGGGTGAAGGGACTCCTTGTAATGCATGAATCCAAGGGCATCCTAGGAGTAGGTTATATGGCAATTGAAGGTCAAGTAATTTACATGTGGTTTCCATGTTGGTTGGTCCTATCTACATTGGTAGCCTAACTATTCATTTAAAATTCCTTTCAAGGTCATCATAGGCCCTTATAGTAATGCACCTTGCTTTATCTATCACATCATTATAATACCCCCAACTGTTTGATGAATTTATAGGTATAGATGTTTATACTTGCACCATTATCTATCAACACTCTCTTTACCATGTTCTTATGGACACCAACCTCTATGTAGAAGGATTGTTTGTGAAAGGACTTTAGTGGAAGGTCTTTGTTAGAAAATGCTAAATCATTGTTGTCCATGATTTTGCAACCATGGATTGGAACTAATTTGGATCGATGTCATTAGGGACATATGCTTCTAATGTTTTTTCTAGTATTTCCTTGTGTGTGGGTGATATTTTTAACAAATCTAGGATTAAGATTAGGGAATGAAATTTCTTAAATTGTTCCAAAATGTTGTAGTCATTTGATGACTTAATTTTAGGTTTGGTTGTGGCTCCTTGTATTGCAACTCTCCCTCAATGGATAGTTACATTGTTGTTGTTGTCTCTACCTTGTATAGTCAGTAAATTTTCCCTATTGTCATTAGCTTGTGAGAGAGTTTCTAGAACTATATGACCATAGGTATAATTAGTGTTGTGATACATTCGATCATTTCCATTTTCATTCCTTTTGGCATCATTTGGGATAGGGTTCAATTATATTTGTAAGTCCTTGTTCCCAAGACAATGCTCAACATCTACTTCTTATTTCTCTATCAAGTCTTGGATGAGGTGTTTGAGTCTCATGCAATTGTTGGTCGTACGTCCTTTCATCTTATGGAATTCACACAAGTCTTTCTCATTATACCATGGTGTCTTGAAACTAGTTTCCTCATAGTTTGAGTGATCATTCACCTTGATGAAGATCTTTTGTACTAGTTTATACATGACTATTTCAAGTGACTCTCCTAGTACTATGAACTACCTTTCTGGGCTGATCATATTGTCTTTGTTGCCCTCCTTGATCCATTTTTTGGTTGACTACTTGATTATTTTTAGGATAGGTGAGTTGTTTGTTTTGTGCATTATTCGGAACATAGCTCATGTGTGCCACCAACGATTTTTTTTGAGGTGTGTTTTATGCATGACATAGTGCTCTAGCATCAACTACTCCATCGTCTGTAATATTTTATTCTTTTCCCATATTTTAGGTTTATCATTTCAACTAGAGGGACAATATTTTGAGCTATTCAATTTAAGTACTCCCATTCCATTGAGGTATCTCTCAATATGTAATCCCTATTTGATTGTTTCTTCAAAGTCTATGGAACATAACATAGTGAGTTGGTAGTTAGCCTTGGGTAGGATATTTTAGATGATGATATCTACCAACTACTTGTTTGGAATGGACCATTTGTGTTGATTAGCTTTGTACCTCCATCACTATTGATAGGAGGTAAAGGACTCTCCTTGACTTTGTTTGATTGTGATGTCTTGCTCTATGTTGAAGAAGAAGTGGCTTATGAACTTGCTAGATAGTTCATCGAAGGTTTTAATTCTTGGGGACAAATGGGAAATGACTCCATAGAATGACCTATAATGTTGCATGGAAATACCTTCATGAATTGAGTGTCATTTTTTTGTACCTCCATACATGACACTGAGAAGTCTCGTACATACTCTTCTATATCTCCTCTTCCTTTGTACATGTCAAACTTGGGTATTTCAATGTTTTTTGGAAAAGGTAGTGTAGTGATGGAGTGATCAAATGGGAATGGACATATTTATTGAAGGGTGTAGGTTTTCTTTGTTTTCCCTACCTACATATTTGCTATGTGTTGGGTGATGACCTCTAGTTTTAGTTCCATCTCATTTTTTGGTACATTTGTTTGTGAGCCCTATGTGTAATAGCCCTATTGTCCTACCATGATTTGGTCATAAGTTGGATATAAAAAGGGTATTGAACCTTGGTAGCTATTGAGAATGTAGAGAACATTAGGTCCTTGTTGTGTGTAAGGAGGGTTAGCTCCTAGTTATTGGAATAAAGTATACTAAAGGTTACCCTGTTGATGCATTAGTGGGACACCTTGTTGGTAGAATGAATTGGGAGGAGTGACCTCTGGCAAACTATGCTAAAGTTTTCCCTAATGGTGCATTGACGGCTAACCTTATTGATGGGATGACTGATGAAGGGTACCATTTCGTACACCTTTTTGCTGGGAAAAACTTTATTGAAGGTTTCACTCATTGTGTGTTGGTAGGTTACCTTGTTGATCAGATGACTGAAGAAGGGTATCATGTGGCATACCTTACTATTGGGATGAACTGTACTAAAGGTTTCCTGATCGTGCATTGGTGGGTTACCTTTTTGATGGGATGATTGAAGAAGGGTACCATGTGTCACAACTTGTTGTTGGGATGGACTATATTGAAGGTTTCCTTGATGTTGTGCTGGTGGGTCACCTTTTTGATGGCATGATTGAAGAAGGGTACCATGTGGCACACCTTGTTGTTGGGATGAGCTATACTAAAGGTTTCCTTGATGGTGCATTGGTGGGTTACCTTGTTGATGGGATGACTGAATAATGGTACCATGTGGCACACCTTATTTCTAGGATGGACTGTAGTGAAGGTTTCCTTGATGGTGCATTGGTGGATTACCTTGTTGATGGGGTGACTAAAGAAGGGTACCTATCAATCCACTTTTTTGATGATATTGATTCGAAAGGGGACCCTATGGCCAGCCTTTTTGGTGGTACTGATTTGGAGGGGGACCTTGTTGTCCACCTTGTTGATGGTGTTGGTTTGAAAGGGGACCTTGTGGTCCACATTTTTGGTGGTACTGATTTGGAAAAGTACCTTGTGTTCCACCATGTTGATGGTACTATGTGTTTTGGGAAGGGTCAACATTCAATGTTTTTTAAGGTACATATTGTCAGGGAGGTGGATTGTTTCTTTGCGGTATGTACTAGGATGGTCCTCCTTGATACTATTTTGCCACTACCACTTGTTTGATTTGAGCTAGTTTTTGTACAAGGGGTTTTCCTTGGTTTGACCTCTATTTTCTGAGAATACAGGTGACATGTTTGGAATATTTGTGGGTTTATTTAACTATCTCACAATTGAGTTATCCCCTAATGGGATAAAACTAGGATCCTTGAAGGCCTCAACATTAAATCTACTAGTAGTTTAGCACCACTATATGCTAACTTGGAGAAATGTAAATTTTCATCCTTTCTCAACATTTTGTCCATTAGTTTGAGCACCTTGGTGTTTTTGGAATTCTCAAATAGTTCTGAATCATTTATCTTGTCTTGAGTATCTAGCTCCTCCATGATTACTCTTTTGAGGTCATGGTTGTTTCACTCTATCACTTCATGTCATTTTTGGTTTATCTCTTCCTCATTGAATGTGTCTCTATTCATAGGTATCTTTTGGGGTGTTTCAAGGTTGCTTGGCCTATAGCCCTATGGGCCACCTTCTTCATTTGTGGTTTATCTCTTCCTCACTAAATGTGTCTCTATTCATAGGTCTCTTTTGGTTTGTTTCAGGGTCACTTTTCCTATAGCCCAATGGACCACCTTTTTCAGTTGTGGTGTTTGCTAGTGGGATGCTAGTGTTGTTTTTTCTTGCTTCCATGTTCTTCCTATATTATGATCTTGTAGTTTCCATAAGGAACTTCCAAGCTTTTGTGAACATTTTGTGACTCCTAGCTATTGAAAAAAATGATTTTATTTTTAGTGCATTAGATCTAAGGGTTGTTGGATCATTGAAAAGTATGCATACAAATGGTATATTTTATTTCGACAAGTGTGATATCTTCTCAAGATGTACCCTTTCAAAAACTTTTTAATAGGACAATTCTTTTAAAACTAGAGTATAGATTTACACTTAAGGATTTTTCTCTTGTTGGAGATAATGAGGGGTGTATATTTATTGCCATGCAAGAGGTAGTAACACAGGTCTTCTAGATGCTAGGTCTATTTTCTCTTCCTCTTCGTCTAAGATGTTTGTTGCGTTTCTCCATTGGTTGGGTGTTTTATTTTTCTCAAATATGAAGGTCCTTAAACTGCTAATAATATCATTTTGTTCACCTTCAATGTGTGTGAGACTTGGTTGGAGGATTGGTGATACAAGGTTTGGTTGTTGAACAAGAGAATTCAAATTGCAAATGGTCATATGGAAAAAGTATGGATGTTTTGATATGGTTTGTTATGAAGCTCAAGACCCTAAGGTTTGAGTGTTGTTTGGAGGTGGTACTATCTTTGGGAGCTAAAATACTAAAATACCTAGGTTGATATATCACTTCTCCTTCTAGAGGATATGTTGTGAAAAAGATTACTTGAACTATTTATGAGTTCCAACTAATTGTTGATATCTTAGAAGTGCAAGTGAGGGAATAATCTAGGATTCTTTGTTTTGATTCTAATTTCCAAAAGTAGGATGGAATGCGAAGATGGATGATGGACTATATGACTTATTTTGGTTTCTAATTTTTTTCGAACAAGGATCCTATAAGTAGCTTTGATTCATTTTTCTGTTTGTCAACAAGATAGAGCAACATTGATGGTTTTTTAGCAAAAGCAATAGACTATGAGAAAAAATGGCCATATATTATCAAATGTGGCCTAAATTTTGTCAAGTGCATGGATTTGTGAGAAGCAAGTGCACTAATATTTTCCACGTACAACCTCTATGTGTTTGTGTCAAATGTGGTGATCACTTGGTCAATAAATGAGTTGTTCTAGAGAGTGTGAATAGATTATTAGCAAATGTGCTAGTTCTTGGTAAGAAATTCTGAGCAAAAAAAGCAACCGTATGTGTTCCCCATCAAGTGAATAGATTATGTCAAATGCAATTTATTTTCATCAGTGAATTTTTTTGGATAGAGAGAAAATGCAATGAATTCTTAACAACACTAGTAGAAAATGGGGCAACTGTGCTATAATATTATGCAAAGGTGATCTCTGTGTGTTTTGTTTCTAGTTTGAGACATCTTTCTCTTGATTTTCACAAGTTTATGTTAGTTTTTCCTCAATTTATCTATGTTTGAAGTAGGGTATGTGAAGGATCATCATGGAAAAAATAGGCCCTTAAGTGGAAAAAAATACAAAAAAATCAAAGTTAGGCAACTTGATGTAAAAATTTGAATAATTTATCTATATTATTTCAAAAATATTTAAGAATAGAATCTGTAGAAAATTGAATGTAGTTTGTAAACTACTAGGTTTGTTTAAAAAATAAAAATTATTTGGTGAAATTTTGAAATTTCAATATAGTAGTGCTTAAATTTCTGGGAAAAAATAAGAAGTGGGTGTCTGTCTTACCACCCTAACCAGAATCAAATAATAATATTTTTTTATAAGATTTTAGATATAAGTAGAGAACTCATGTCTTGATGTTATGCATATTTTTTTGTAAATTTTTTCCAAGTATATAAATAATTATGAATTTTTTGTAACAACTTTTAAAAAATATAAAAGCTTGTATGTCTAACCACCTTAACTTGGTCAAAAGTTCATGAAATTCAATTTTTATTTTTTTAATCCTATAGTATGTGAAGCATAGAATGTGACACATGTTTTGGATTAAAAAAATGTGATACTATTTGAAAGCTATAAATATTTTTCAATCAACCTATCAATCAGGACTTTAATCATAAGTCAAATAGAAAATGAATAATAATTACTTATTAAATTCAAAGTAAAGCATAATTTATATTGGTGGAAAGCTGAGAATCTCCTTTAAAAACCCTTTTCATTTCATCAATTTTGGGTTAAAAAAAGTCATTAGCCACATACCCATCATATTGCCACTTTTTGGCCCATTATGATCCTGCACATACCCGGTATGTCAAGTGATACAACAATACTTGACTAACTCAAAAGGCATGAAATTGTGTGACCTTCATGTCTATGGCTTTAAGTTGTGAAATCACGATACCCAAGCCATAGTTTCCAATGTTTACTTTGAGCCAATGTAGCTTGAAATTAAAGCCTAAATATTTGGAAACCTTCAAGGAGATCCTTTAAGGAGTGAAAATATAGGGATTCTCTTAAAAGCATACACTAAGTCAAAGGGTTTGTGATTCAACCATCATATTTAGTGTCTGTTTGGCTACATTATTTATAGGTCAAGCAAAAATTTGGATGTCATGTTGGTTTTGAATGTTTTTGGAAAGTTTAACACAAACAAACATTAAAACCCTGGAGATAGAAACCATCCTTTTAGGTAGGATTTCCTCATGGCCTAAATGGATGATTTTACATGCAACTTATGGTGCAAGCCTGAAGATGGACATCACAAGTAAATTCTCAGAAGTGAATTCTGATGCACCACTTTCAAAGTATGTTTTTTGATAAAAGGTAGCTTCTACAAACATTTGAATCTTAGTAATTCTGGATTATTATTTTTGGATCCCTGTACATGCAAAGTTTTTCTCAATTAATAGGCCTCCCAGGCCTTATGGGTTTTTACAGATCACATGGATACTAGGGGAGACTGACGTTAGTATAGGTTAGCAGCACTTGGCAGGTGAGAACTTTCCTCACACCTACAATTACTTATATAGTCATCCAAAATGAGAGTACTGCTTGGGTCACCTATGAGTTCTTTGATGCAAGATGTGTCTCAATATGCAGGCCCTCTAAAAGGTATGCTTTCAAAATAAAGGTGTGATGTTTAAGATATTTTTGGTCACCCAAGATCACCAAAAGGTGTGAGGGGAGAAGACAACAATGTAGCTTACCAAATATTAAATACACAAAAAAAATTTATTGCAATTTTATTCTTTTTAAGTTCCTCAAGTGGTGTTATCCTGAAGAAAGTGTGAATAAGCATAAAAAAATTCTCATTGTACCAATATGAATTATTATAGATATCAATCACTAAGATAGAAAATGTGTAATAAAAAAACTAATTTATTAATTTTTAAGCTCAAAATTTGAGTGTTTCTAAATTTATCCTGGTCTTATTTGGTCGATAAAGAAAATGTGAGCCTGCATCAAAAAAAGGAAATTGTTATGGTCATTTAAACAAAAATCAAGAATTGAAGTGTTAATTTAAAAGCTTAAAACTTGTTTAGAGTGCCAATTTAAATGTTTTTTGTTCTTTTTATGCATCAAATAAAAACTCCTGACTTAGAAAATATTTGAAATGGTTCAATTTTAAAAACACCAAAAATGAAGCATTCATTTGTGTTGTTCATTTTAAGCACCAAATAAAGATTCCAAATTTAAGAAAGCTTTGAAATGGTTTGATTTTAGAAGCACCAAAAATGAAATTTTCATTTCTGTTATTCTTTTTAAGCACCAAATAAATATTCCTAACTTAAAAAGAAATGAAATGGCTCATTTTAGAGAACCTTAAAAAAATGTTTTGTTCCTTTTATGCACCAAAATAAAAGATTCCTAATATTGAAAAGGATTGTAAACTTGGAGTTCCTTGATTTTTCCTCTTCCCTATAGAAAAAGGTGTTAGTGGTTTCTTGATCCTACATACACAAACATTAATACCTGTCACACATTCAAATCATACATCTATTAGTGTAAAAATAAAATTTCAGTTGGCATATCTTGAACATGTTGAAGTGGTCAACCCAAGATCTTCAATCTGCAACACCAAATAACCTCCACACAATATAGAGAGAAGCAATAATGGAAGATTCTATTCCACCAAACAAGGATTGCAATATGATACACTATCATCAAGATGATCAATATGATATCAATATACAAGATGCAATACTATAATGCAATACAAAATATGCTAGAGATATCTTCCTTATAAAGGAAAGGATGAGAGATAGGATAAGACAAGATCATGACAATCATCTTAATCCTATCACATGAGACAACTAATTGATAACTACCTAGGAAAGTGTAAAGTATAGATAAGACAACTAATACTTATCTAGATATAAGAAAAATAGTATCCTAACTAGACATAACATGTGAGTTAAGTCCCCTAAGTCCCTAGCAAAGGAATTATGCAGGTACAAGAATTATTCACACCAAAACCTCCCCTTAAGTGCAACTTAGGGACGAAAAAAACAATGTAAACATGCAAAATATGGGTCTTGACAATAGGGTATGTGCAAGATCATGATGGGCCAAAAATTGGCAATAAGATGGGTATGTGTCTAACGACTATTTTTTCCCCAAAAATGATGAAACAAAAAGGGTTTTTAAAAGAGATTCTCAGCTTTCCACTGATATAAATTATGTTTTACTTTGAATTGAATAAGTAATTATTATTCATTTTCTATTCAAATTATGACTAAAGTCCTAATTGATATAGGTTAATTGAAAAACATCTATAGCTTTCAAATGGTATCACATTTTTTCAATCCAAAACATGTGTCACATTATATGCTTCACATACTATAGGATTAAAAAAATAAAAATTTAATTTCACAAACTTTTTACCGAGTTAAGGTGGTCAGACATACGAGTTTTTAGATTTTGTAAAAATTTGTAATAAAAAAATCATAATTAATTATTTACTTGGAAAAAAATTACAAAATAATATGCATCACATCAAGGCATGAGTCCTCTACTTATATCTAAAATATTATTATAAGATATTATCATTTTATTGAGGTTAAGGTGGTTAGACAGACACCTACTTCTTATTTCTTCCTTGAGATTTAAGTACCACTGCATTGAAATTTCAAATTTTCACCAAGTAGAATTGTTTTTTTTTAAAATAAACCTAGTAGTTTAGAAACTACATTCAATTTTTGACTGATTCTATTCTTACATATTTTTGAAATAATATAGATAACTTATTCAAATTTTTATGCCAAGTTGCCTAACTCTGATTTTTCTAAAAATTTTGCCACTTAAGGGCATGTTTTTCCATGATGATCCTGCACATACCCAATAAGGCCTGATGAGGTACCAATGTATAAAACAAAAAATCTCTCACAAATGGATAAAAGGAGAAAAAACATATGGGAGAAAACTCTTCTCCAAAAAAGAGAAAATAAACAAGAATATGAAGAACATCACTAATGTAGGAAGAAGTTGCAAACAACTTTCAAAAGATACTATTATAGTGCTAAAACTAAAGAACCTCCTCTTAAAAATAGGATGATCAAGATCAAGAAGACAAAAATCTATATGAGTTTCCCCAATCAACACTACTTAAACAATGATCAAATGGAAAATAAAGGCAATAACATTTATCAATTGAAAATATAAATGAAACATGAATCTATACGAGTGACCCCAATGACACTACTAAACAAGTGTAAGGTGAAAATATAGGTTCCAATAGTCTGAAGTGTTGAAGAATGAAAAATAATGACTATATCTATAGTTTTGTGTTGCCATTGATGCCACCATGTTGTGACTACAAGTCTAAGATAGTGCCTGATCTGGTACTTTCGTCTGGTATCTGAATCGGTATTTGACCTACACTCTCTAGTATTCTAGTCTGCATTCCTCTGCAATTGGTAGTTGATCCTTGGGGTTGTGGGGAATTTTTTATGGTTGTTGAAGGCATGCACATTTAGAATATTATGTGCTTTGGTGCTCGTACGATGTAGTGGAATTATTTTTTTCATTGATTCTTGCATTGAAGTCTATTCCTAGCCGACTTCTTGGGTTAATTATGATATGGTTTATTCATTTTGCTATGTGGATGTATGTGTGACCTATCTGAGGTATATGTCGACATGATGTAGCATGTTGAATGTTTGAATTTCTTCTTGGAAATATTTTATGAATACTTGGAGCCGACACTTAGTATTTTTAGTAAATATGAAGTGCATCTAATTAGGTTGACCTAATTGATTGTTGTTGAGAAGATCAAATATAAATATGTATATGTTGGAAAATTTTAAGTGAGAGAGATGGAAGTGTGCATGTATATGTGAACAATGAAGCAGTAGTAAATGTGAAAGTGATCAAAAGTGATGAAGTGTGTTAAATCAGTTTATTGAGCACCAGTAGAATTGCATCAACACTTGTTAGGTGCATTATTCTTAGTTCATTTTGGCTACGAAGCCCATTCTTTGTTTTTTAAATCTTTTCTAGGTAGTGAGCCTCTTTGTAAGCAGTCAAATTTTGTATTTGAATGGTGAGTCCTCTTCAGGGCAATGAGCCTTATATACTATATTGTAGAGCTACTTTATATTGTGAGTTATCCTCACCATGGTTTTTCCCTCCTTGGGTTTTTGAGGTAAAATATGGTGTTTAGTTTGTTAGTTTACTTTATGTTTTTGTATCTCATACTCTTGCTTAATAATAGAATGGTATGGCTATGGAATTGATAAGTGTTGAATTTTTATGTTTTCAATTTTGTGACAACTGATTCAACCCCCCCTCTTAATTGTCTTATGCCTATTTAAAAAATAGTATTACAGCATTGGTTCCTTGGTGAAAATATTAACCATTTGAGGAGGATCCTGAAGGTTGATTAGATCGATGATAAACGAAAGCATCAAACTACTCTTGAGGATCTTGACAAAGTGGAAAGAGAAAAAAAGATTTGGAAGTGAACCTTGATGAAGCAAATGAATGTGACTAAAATTTGAAAGAATAAAGTTCTAAAAAAATTCAAGGAAAGACACAAAGAAGTGAGTGAGAAGCTCAAACAAGAGATAATTGGATTGAAAGTTTTGGTAGAAGAAAATAAAAGAATTGAATAATTCCTAAATACAATGGTGCAGAATAAATGTGATGAATGCACTAAACTTAAATAAGAGATAGTAAAATTGAGGATTGAACTGGAAAAGGAAAGAATCTATGAGAATAACTTCAAATCAAGCTCTAATAAGCTTGGATAATTGTTTGTTGGACAGAAATCAAGTAAAGATAAAGCTATTTTTGGAAATGGTGCAGGTGAAAGTTATAAGGAAAATCAAATGACTTAGGATAGAAGGAAGCAGAGGATAAATTCAAGGAAGTTTGCAAGAAGAAATCGTGTGAGACAACCTAATGCACAAAGGTTTCCCTCTTTCAATGGTATTTGTGTTTCCTATGATAAATATAGTCACGAAGCAACAAAATGTAGGACGATGAATCATAATCAGTTTCATAGCTCTTTCTTTGTACAATTTTTTTCATGAAAGAAGGTTGGACATAAGGCTATTGAATGTAGATCTCAAGTGAGAATGATTAGCTAGGTGATCTGATGAATAGGTTTCATGGAGGAAAAATGAATCAATCATTTAATGGATTCTACTATACCTACAACAAATATGGACACAAAGAAAATCAATGTAGGTCGAGAGGTAATGGTGGTTAAACACTAATCAAAAAATTGTTGTCTTCTATAGTTGTACTAAACCAAGACATATCTCAAAGGTTTGTAGAAGTAAGAAAGGAAAGCATACTGCTTCGATAGAGAATAATTATTTGGTAAAGAAGATTGACAAAGAAGAGATGAGTCAAGAGATGAATATGATATGGAAGAAGAAAGAGAAATAAGAAGAACACAAAACTACTGATGAGTCTTTTCCCTCATCTGGTATACACAATTTATTTAGTAATTAAACCTAGTATGGTCTTAGGGGGAGCATTATCAGAAAAAATATAAAAACCCCTGATGTATGGTGTGTCAAAGGTTGGCACAAGGATAAAATGTGAAGAATGAGTATTAAGAGGTTTTGAAAAAGGAATTGGAGAAAAACATGTTCAAACATGATAATTTTTGGACTAAATTAGGGTTTACTATGATGGGAAGAATGTTTTTAGTATCTTTTTGATGTTTGTCACATTTAATTCATTTTAGCAAAAATTCGATGGTGTATAAATTGAAATTTGTAAGTATTTTTTATTAATTGAGCATTTGAAAGGTGCCTTAGAGCGATCTTCAATCAAGCTTGAACCAATTCTAATGGGAATTCAAAGAAATTGTCATTGGTAATCTAGAATCTTTTCTCAATTTACAAAGGGGGAAGAAGAAAAATGAAGAGGTTTCTATTAAAAAATTCAAGAGATGGACGTAGGGCTGAACAAAAACAAATTACAAAGCATAACAATCCTAGGTGTGGATTTGTGGAGATAATTTTCATGGTTTGATAATAAAGAGTTTATTTTGTTCTTGTTGAATCATTTCAAGAACGATAGTATTGTTTTGGACAAACCCTATTTAATCTCGAAGGAAGTGATCAAAGAGATTACTGGCTTATGTAGTATTGGGGATCTTCCTAGAAAGAAAACTATGAAGTAGAAAGATGTGGAGGAATTGACTACCATTAGTAAAGACCCTCGAACCCTATTGATAAACACACTCGAGGATTTGGTTGTAAGGTATGTTGTGTACAGTGTTTCTTACAAAATCTATTTTAGAAATCATGAAGCTTCGACATCAGCTATTGTTGTCTATATTGCACATATGATGGTTAAGGGGAATAGGAAATTTGATTTTCTAACATAGATATTAGGAACCTGAAATGCTAGGCTCTCTTCCTAGGATTTTCCACCTAGAAAGAGAAATAGTAGGGCCCCTAAAATGCTCATGTACATTCAAATCAGGATGTGTGTATTCTGATGTGACGTAAGTGGAGTGATCTAAGTGCTGCTAAAATATGAAATTGATCAAACATACATGCAAAATCTAAGAATTATGACTTGTTTGAAAACACATTATGAATTGCAACAATGAACTAGAAACCTGGGTAAATGGAAATACAAGTTAACAATATTAAATAGAGTGCACCTGGAGGTAGATTAAAGTCACTGGAAGGTTCTTGAATGTCTCTAAAAATTATATTAATGACCAATGGGACTCATTTTACATGCATGGTGAATCAGACAGGCTTTTGCTAAAATCTTCTGAAACCCTATTTTTGACTACCGGGAGTTGGAATCTATGAAATACACTTTTCAAGCCTATAGATGGGACTCATTTTCCATAGGTGGTGAATTATTCTACCTACAAAAATCTAGAAAATTAGAGTAATATTTTGTGGAGTTAGCTCTATATTTTAGTCTCCTATAGGTCTCTACTTCTGAAACTATGAGATTTGGTTTGAAAATGTCCTTCTATTGATATTTTGACTTGAATGATGAAAAAATTACTTGAGTTACTTTATAACTTGATATCAAATGGTTCCTAGTCCTTCAAGATACCTAAATCTACAAATAAACAATACAAAAGAGAGATATGTTGAATGTTAGGGCATGGGGGTTTGCCTTGGTCAAACGTCGTTTAGGTAATTAAACCAAAATGATAAAATGAATAAATGAAGCATGTAATAATAGAATAAATTACCTTGAAATGATGATTGATCTTGGATTTTTGTAGCAATACATGAATATTCAGCTCTTGAATGATTTAGAAATCTAACTTAAAGACTTCTAATGGAGAAACCTTAACTTACCTGACTTGTAGTGAAAGATAGATGATAAAAAAATGATGAGAGATGTAATAATTAAAGATTAGTTGTAAAAAGAGGATAAAAACACTTATTTATATTCAATTGTGTCTTAGTACCTAATTATACTACATCATAGGCCAACATGAACTGAAAATAAACTTTAAATTTCACTTTTTCCCACTCAAAGGTCAAATTGGGGACCAGATAGGAATCATTCACCACATATGGTGAATGAGTCCCAGTGGATGGGAATCATAGGGGCCATTCCAACACCTATGAAGTCAAGGAGATAGGAAACAAGGTTTAAAATGTTATCTTGTCAGGTCTTTGATCAATTAAAGCCTCGATATGCACAATATGGGTAAAATAGGACCTATTAGTGTTGATGTAAATGTTGGATAGGTCTTGGGACACATAAACCAATGTGAAATTTTAATTAAATGAACTTTACAACACTAAAATTAGGTCCACATAACCTAGAAAAACATAAGAACCAATGTGAATGTGCAAGACACATTACAAAATTAGCTTATCATTGAGTTTATGTTAAGAATCTTCTAAGTTGATATAATGATGTAATTAAATATGTTTTATATTATTGAATTGGGGAGAAATAATTTAATTAAGTCTAGAAAACTATTAAAGTTCTTTGCAAGACTTTAAAACACCTTTTCAAGATGTCTTTAAAAGCATGTTGTTTAAGTTGCAGGCATCCAAGACCTAGTGTGGACACATAAAATGCCTCACAAAACTATATTAGGGCCTCATTAAGTCCATTTAATCTCATTTCAAGTAGTGAGTTCAATTTTTGGTGGCACATTTAGCCCCCACTTTAGTGAGAGGAACTTGCTTCTTCACACTAAAGTAGCCATTCAAGAGAGATCCACATGTATGCCAAGCCCCCAAGATACAAGATCATACAAAGGCAAGGAAGAAAAAGGAATGAGATGGAAAATATGTACTCAATCTGGGGCCATGAAACTTCAAGTCATCTGTGGGGTGAGAAATCCCAAAAATAAAAGATACATATGCTAGTTGGTATATACTCACAAACAAAACAAAAAAGTGACTATGGGGAAAAGTCATGCCACTAGTTGGGCTTCCTACTCAACCATGCCAAAGTTATACCACTTGATAACTTTAACAATGTGCCAAAAAGAAAAAGGAAATGCAAATTTCAGTTTAAGTTTCATATAATAAGAAAAATAGGAAGGCACCACAGGCATGCAAGTTGTGTTATCCAAGGCAGACAAACAAATAAGATAGCTCCACAAGCATGCAAGTTGTGTTATGCAAGGTGGCCAAATGAGGATGCAATAATGTGAAAGATTGTTCAAAGGAACCTTTTTCAGTTTATGCAAGGTCAATCACTTAGGGGACATTGTTTCTAATGTCTCCAAGATAGGACCAATCAAATAATAGTATATTCACAACTTAGGGGATGCAGCCCACCACATTACACTACAAAGAGGAATATAATATTCTAATGGAGATTCAAAATTTTTCCCCTTATGTTTCACTCATACCCTACCTTATGTCACTGGTCTTTCATGTTATTGGAAAATTCCTAAGGTTGGGGTTTTAGCTTTGCTTGTATGTAAAACCCTTATGTTTACTTTATGCTTGGGGTGGGTTATTTTTTGCTTTTACTTTATGAAGGGTTTTTAAAACAACTTATGCCCCATCGTTTCATCTAGGTTTGGGTCCTTTTGGTCTCAAATATTTTTTATTTCATCCACGGGGTTTTATTTTCCTAAGTCCTATTTGGCCTCATGCTGCATCATTTAAAAAACAACTTATGGCATTGTTTACCGTCTACCTAGTAATGTCCCCTTGTCCTTTTAATAAATGTTTTATTTTGCAGAAGGGATCGAATTCACGCTACCATTGATCAACTACCATTTGATCTCAATCGTTCCTCCCCATCCCATGATGGCCCACCACAATGATTTGGGTGATTGCAATATCACAGGTCGGCACCACATGTCCCATCTAGTGAGGCTGAAGGTGATAGGTTTGGTTGACCATCAATCATTTATCATCAGATCTCAATGGTTTCCCACCATTGTGTGATCAAAAGTTTAAAGGATGTTATTGACTATGATATCATGAAAGGGTGCCAAGTGTCTAATCTAATGAAGCCAAAGGAATAAAGGAAATATCGTGGAACATTAATCCGGCCTTAAATACTTTAAAAGGTAGGGTACTAAAGTGCTCTTAAGGTGCACATTTTTTAGATTGACGGATCGATTATAATCTTGGTGGGAAAGTTGATCAATGGTTAATGATAAGGTTGGTGCCTTTGTTGAAGGAACGAGATCACTGTTGTTCAAGATCTACGATTGCTTGCCATCACGTGATACAAAGTTGCAAGATCTTTACTGATTGCGATATCGTGGGAAACTACCACATGGACTTACTTGGTAGTGTATGCTATGGTGGACCCCTTATTTCCATGTTGGCAATTGTGTCAGCTTTTTTTTAAGATGGCTATTCGATGATTTTATCTAACTGAAGGATCTATGGCTAGAATTTAAATCTACATCAAATATTTCCACCAACTAACGAAGAATACTAGAAATGGCCAACTAAATATTTGAATGAGGAAGAATAAAAGGATGGACTACTAGCATGATTGTTAAATAAGATGTTGTGATTACAACGACTTCCAGTTTTTCTTCGATGACAGTCTCGGTGTGGGTTTCTTGAGACTTTTGATGCTGCAACAACTTTTCTTAGCTATCATGATGAACAAGAATATTCTCCAGGGTGATTACTACAGTAATAGATTTTTGGAATATCACCAGATGCTTCATTTGGCTGGTGACATGTGTACTTTCTAGCCCGATGGTTATTTGCTCCTTCATTCTCTATAAGAAGGATTTGAAGGCCAGAAGTACAAGTTAGCAAGTTAGATAAATTTGGGTCAATTCTAGGTGAATTTGCAGAGAAAATTGTAAGAAAAAGAAATATTTTTTTAGAGAGAAATATAATTTAGGTTCTGGGTCATTTAGTAACAAGTTTTGAATTCATGGAGATTTAATGTTGTATAACAGTACTAGCATTCAAGTTGAAATGATGAATTACTATACATGCATATCTAGATTTTGAATAAGATAACTAAGGGTTGTTTCATTCATCTCACTATTGTGGTGTGTGTGATCCTTATTTTAGCTTTGATTCAAAGAATTAATTAAAATGCTTGAATGGGATTATAGGCGTATATGTTTTGTGGATTTGATAAGTAGCATTGGGTTAGAATGCAGACTGATGAAATTGTAATACAATATTGTCAGGGATCTTATATGTTATGTATTAAATTTGTCATGAACCTTTAGATGCTTATGAATTTGACTCTTGTAATGGATATATGGCACTAATATAAATCGTACTTATTTGTATAAGTTAGTATTTGTTTTTCTTTTCCTAGAGCTTGATACAAATTGCAAATCAATGACTATATCTTATGTTTTGTGTTGTGCTATAATTATCTCATGCTCCAAATAGTTGATATTATTGATAAACATCCAATTCTATTTGATATTATCCTATTGTGTTGAGCTATTAAGCTAGATTATCTGTTATTGTTAATGTTGTTTCTAATAATGGTACAGAGGTTGTAAACACATTAAGGGATCACCCTCTTGGGTCTTGCAAAGCCTGAAGTGTATGAGGCTTTTTAAAGTCCTTCTCAATTGGTCCAAGTCCTTCGAGCTGCCCTTGATTGCAATTGGAAATTCCATAGATATATTAGAAGACCAACCTGGTTATAGTGTAAAAAAAAGCCAACAAAATGGTGACTCTGCTAGGGATAACTTGAATCTCCAAGTGTTGATTGCTTAGTTATAGTGTCATGTTATTGTTTTCCATTTTGAATTAGTTGAAATTTTGATGAATTTGAAACTTGGAAAAAGAATTTTTTGTAGTTAACCTAAGGATTTCCAAATCTATGGTGCTCTATTGGTGGAAGGAACTTAGAGATAGATTTATTTGTGAAAGAACTTCATGTTTTTTTCCATCCTCTAAGAAGAGGTGGCAACTCTGTTAATAAGAACATGTTGAAGATTTAAACAAATTTCTAGATCTACAAGTATTTCCAGCTAGGAAGAAAATTTATAGCAACTGCAATGTTTCCAGGTACTCTTCACATGTTTGAATTCCTTAGGAAAGAACTTTGGTCCCCTTATTTAGTGATATTAAGCACTAAAATTAAGGGAGATTCAATATTGTACTTGAATAGTTGTAGAGGGAATAATTTTCATTTGCAGAATGCATTGCTATCCTAATTCTCCCTCTACAAGTTATAGTATCATGCCTAGAACACAACCTTGTCCTCAAAGGAAGGTGTTCAATAATGAAACATACAACCCTTTAGATTTTAGTAAACTACAAGGTTACCCACATTCTGTCACAAGAAGAATTAATGAAATTTTTCCTAAGTTTAGAGATGATTTTGAAGAATCAACATCAAAACATGTGCAATGTTTCATTGATTTGATGGAAGATTGTCAGATTGAAGAGGAAGATGTTATATCATGAATTTTTTTGTTAAAACTTTATAAGGTATGGCTGAAGGTTGGTTTACTTGCTTACTAATACATTCCATAGACTCATGGTATAAACTCATAACATCTTTCCTTGATACTTTTAAAGATGAATCAGTAGTGAATTATTAAGGCTTGTCCGAAGATAGAAATCTACATACTCAGGAAGAATTTGAAGAGGAAATTGCAAACAAGGTTGAGTCTGAATCATATATTGATGCTCTGTGTGATAGAGAAATATTGGAGGATGAGTATATCTATGATTTTCAGGATTGATTTATGAAATTTGTGCTTGCTATACTAGAATTACAAAGACCCGATGATTCATTTTGCATTGATTTGTTCTGTGAAAAGTATAAGCCAGGTCTAAGTACCATGCCAGTTCACTTGAGGCCCCCTAGCCTTGGATGTTTATATCAATCACTTTCAATAATTGAGGAAATGATAGATAAATGTGAAAGTCATCTCTTAACTTAATTATGTGATGGTACTTTTTCAAGATTTAGTCTAATGGATGTAGATGGTATAGTAGAGGACAAGAATGATAGTGCATCATGCAGTGATAAGGATGTTGTGTCTAAAAAACCTATAGAAGAAATATTTCCAGAAGAATATTGCAGCCATGATGGTCATGAACAAATAAATGAAACATGTGAAGTTTCTTCCATTTGCTTTGAAAATATAGAAATAGAAAGCATAATTTCTATACAAAATGAAGGATGCAATGATGCAAATGATACTAAGAGTGGTTTCTCCTCTATGGAATCTGAATACACAACTAAAAATCATGATGATTCTGATGTTTTAAGTTTTCCTAATGAGAACTATGATGTTGTAGATGGGAGTTTGCAATCGGCTGAAAAGCATCCTTGTATAGGTGATCAAGAGGATTTCAAATCTATTTGCAGGCCTAGTAATTATGATTCATTTCAAAAGTAGGAGGTGGAATTAATCTCCTTAAATGAAAATTATTCTAATGAAGATGATGACAATGATTTTTAAGGCTCACAAGAACAAAAATGTGATGGATATGAATTGAACATCTTGTTTGAAGAACATATGTGTAATCACCAGTATTGCAATACACTTGGTTATACCAATCTTTTGAGTGTATGTAGCATCAATGAGAGCTTTCATGATGAGATAAGGGTGCCTGGAGATTCAGAGAATGCTATTGAAAGCATCAGTGTATTAGTAGCAAATGATAGAGTATACAAGGATTTTCAGTTAGAGCAGTCATGCGTGAGAAGTTTCCATGAAGAAATAAATGATAATTTTCTCTTTGATAGTAAGGAATGCAACCCTGTTGATTGTTGCAGCAATGTGAACAAAGAGAAGGATATGCATGCAAGAGATGTATTGAATGAATCAATACAAGCAGTTAATAATGAACAACAAGGAACCCCTGCTTTTCTTGATGTTTTTCCTTCTTTTGTCCCTTTTGCTACCTTGGAAACCATAACTAAATATTTGCATGAGGATACCATTTATGTAGATGTACATGAGAATGCACATGTAGAAATAAACATTGGTACAACTAGTTACAACTTTCATGATGAGTTTCAACATGAGGAACGTGATTGTGTCTATCATATCGATGCATATGAGGACCTTTTTTTGGATCTGCAATTCATATTTCCTCTCACGAGCAATATGTTTCATATTTTCATGTTGAAGCAACAAGAGATGATGTTTATTTTGATACACCTTGCATTGGTGAATGTGTCTTTGACACTCACTATGATGAGTTTGTTGCAAATTAAATTTCTAATTCACATGAACCTGTACCTGAAGTTTCCCTTTATGATAACATATTGAATGCCGATGATCTTGTCTATGAATATGAGGTGGAGAACATTGTTTGGGATGCTTGCATTTCTTCTAAATGCCATGATTTGAATGGAAATGAAGATATTGTGGGTGTTGATAGGCCTACTTTTCAACATCTTGAAACACATGGCAATGTGTTAGGGTTTTGTTGTTGGGATGAGGACAAGTTGACCGGTGATGTATTTCAATTGGAGGAGATACGAATGTATGAGAAATCTTTTCTCAACACACAAGAGGATTCCATGTTATTTTTCACCTATGCTATCTCCTCGAAGCATGATCATTATGAGCAGGTTAGTGAATGTGGTCTTGATCACTATCCTCTCATGTTACCACTTGATGCAAAATCAAAGATCAAAGAGAATGGTAGTCATGTGGCTATTCAATTTGGTTTCCAATTGATGAAAAAGTTGAATAGAGAGCAAGTTTTTCCTTGCATGAAGGCATCCCGATGCTTGTGTTTGCAGGGGTGTAGTCACCCATGTTGTTATGGTTTCATAGAGGCAAGCATGAGTTGAGGGAGATCAACTCTTTTTGTAGAATTGTGTTTGACAGAGGTAAATGTTGACTCCCATTTTTCATTTAGTGGCCCAGGGTCACCAAATGAAGTTGAAAAAGAGAAATGGAAAGTTCTAGTTGCAACTAAAGAATTTGTATGACAAGAGAAAAACTGCAAGGAGTTTCAAAGATTGAGATTTGGTTTTAATGTGTTTATTGAATGCCAGATTGGACGATAAAGGGAAGCATGAGAAATTTGACGCAATCTGTTTGGATCCATTTTTTATTAATGGTAAGTGGGGTGAAGATTCGTACTTCCTCCAAGATATGACAGAGGATATTCTTGAACTTCTAGTTCATAGACATTTCTTGAAGTTATACTTCACTTGAAGTATTCTTTTCCATGAACAATAGCTTAGGTTTGTATATTTTGTATATATTTTGTACATAGTCTTTCTTGTTTTTCTCGAACAATCCCTTTTGGTCATCTCTGCATCTTGGTCTGCTCTACCCGAGATTTTGAATTCTCTCTCCATTCCAGTGGAATGAATGTCCCCAACTGGAGCCACTGATGGAACTTCAAATTTTTTCCCCTTATGTTTCACTCATACCATGCCTTATGTCACTGGTCTTTTATGGTGTTGGAAAATTCCTAAGGTTGGGGTTTTAGCTTTGCCTCTATGTAAAACCCTTATGTTTACTTTACACCTGGGGTGGGTTCTTTTTTTCTATTACTTTTTGAATGGTTTTTAAAACAACTTATGCCCCATCCTTTCATCTAGGTTTGGGTCCTTTTGATCTCAAATATTTTTATTTCATCTGTAGGGTTTTATTTTCCAAAGTCCTCGTTGACCTCATGTTGCATCATTCAAAAGACAACTTATGGCATTGTTTACTGGCTATCCAGTAATTTTCCTTTTTCCTTTTGTTAAATGTTTTATTTTGTAGAAGGGATCGAATTTTCGCTATTGTTAATCAATTGCCTTCAGATATCAATAGTTTCCCACCATCGCATGATCAGGAATTTTAAGATCTTTATTGATCACAATATCACAGGCGGGTGCCATGTGTCCTTTTTGAGGGATCAAATTTTCAGCACCGTTGATCAACTACCATTTGATCTCAGTCGTTCCCCACCATCCTATGATTGCCCCACCACAATTCTTTAGTTGATCGTGATATCCCAGGAAGGTGCCATGTGTCCCATTTGGTGAGGCTGAAGATGATAGGTTTAGTTGACCGTCGATCATTTATCATTAGATCTAAATGGTTTCCCTCCATCGCATGATCGAAAGTTACAAGGTTGTTATTGATTGCAATATCATGGGTGGGCACCATGTGTCTCATCTAATGAAGCCAAAGGAATAAAGAAAATACTATGGAACATTAATCCGCACTTAAATACATTAAAAGGTGGGTTACTAAAGTGCTCTTAAGGTGCATGTGTTTTATATCAATGGATATGTTATAATCCTATTGGGAAATTTGCTTGATGGTTAATGATAAGGTTGGAAACTGTGTTGAAGGAATGAGATCACTATTGTTCAAGATCTATGGTTGCCCACCATCACGTGATCCAAAGTTGCAGGATCTTTACTGATTGCAATATCATAGGCAACTACCACATGGATTTCCTTGGTAGAATATGGTATGGTGGACCCCTTATTTCCATGTTGGTGATTGTGTCAGCTTGTTTTGAAGATGGTCATTTGATGATTTGATCTAACTGAAGGATCGACAAGCAGAATTTAAATCTGCATCAAATATTTCCACTGATTGATGAAGAATACTAGAAATGGGCAACTAAATATTTGACTAAGGAAGAATAAAAGGATGGACTACTGGCATGATTAGTAAATCATATGTTGTGGTTACTGCGGCTTCCAATTTTCCTTTAATGTCAATCTCAGAGTGGGTTTCTTGACACTTTTGATGGTGCAACAACTTTTCTCAGTTAGCATGATGAATAGGAATATTCTCCAAGGTGATTGTTATTGTAATAGATTTTTGTAATATCACCACATGCTTCGTTTGGCTAGTGACATATGTACTTTCTAGCCTTATGCTTGTTTTCTCCTTCATTCTCTATAAGAAGGATTTCAAGGCCAGAAGTATGGGTTAGCAAGTTAGATAATTTTGGGTCGATTTTACATGAAGTTGCAGAGAAAATTGTAAAAAAAGATAGATGGTTTTAGAGAGAAACACAATTTAGGTTTTGGATCATTCGGTAACAGGTTTTGAATTCATGGAGATTTAATGTTGTAGAACAGTACTAGCATTCGAATTGAAATGATAAATTCAAACTCATGTCTCTCCACTGTACATGCATATCTAGATTTTGAATAAGATGACTAAGGGTTGTTTCATTCATCTCATTGATGTGGTGTGTGTGATCCTTATTTTAGCTTTAATTCAAAGAATTAATTAAAATGCTTGAATGGGATTATAGGCGGATATGTTATGTATAAGGATTTGATAAGTAGTATTGGGTTAGAATGCATATTGATGAAATTGTAATACAATATTGTTAAGGATCTTATATGTTATGTATTAAATCTGTCATGAACCTTTATATGCTTGTGAATTTGACTCCTACAATGGATATATGGAACAGATCTAAATTGTACTTTTTGTATAAGTCAGTCTTTGTTTGTCTTTGCCTAGAGCTTGCTACAAATTGCAAATCAATGACTATATCTGATGTTATGGGTTGTGCTATAATTATCTCATGCTCCAAATAGTTGATACTATTGATAAACAACCAATTCTATTTGATATTATCCTATTGTGTTGAGATATTAAGTGAGATTATTTGTTATTGTTAATGTTTTTTCTAATAATGGTGTAGAGGTTGTAAACACATTAAGGGATCACCCTCCAGGGTCTTGCAAAGCCTGAAGTGTAGTAGGATTTTTAAATTCCTCATCAATTGGTTCAGGTCCTTTGAGCTTCCCTTGATTGGAATTGGAAATTCCATAGGTAGATTAGAAGACCAACCTGGTTAAAATGTAAAAATAAACCAACATATTCTAAGAAATATCACACTTATGAAGGACATCACACCCAATGCCATCCACAAAGTGAAAAACACATCACATAAATGGAAAGGCTTCACTAAGAATGAAAATTAAATAATGGTAATGTATACCTCCATTTTAAAAGAATTGCTACACATTTTTTTGTGAGAAATTGCTTGAAAGTACAGAAGAAAAGGAAATGAAAAATAAAAACAAGAAATGAGAGCCAACTTGGAAAGCTCTATGCCAAGTCATGAGTTTTGAAGTTAGGTTGCATCTTTTCAAATGAAATGGAAAGAAAGGGAGGATGCCATATGCGTATAAATCTTAAGACATGTCGTTCAAATCCCAAGCTTGCTCTTAAATGTTCATGAAAGGTTAATGAGTAGTTGAAAGAGACAACGACAAGTGGCATACAATGGATAAGGATATCTAACCCTTTGCCCCTCACTTAGTGTAGAATAAAGGTGAGCCTAAAGTGGATGATGATATGCTTCCCCTTGTGATGGATGCAAGACATGCAATAGTGATAATTTGATTATCCTACAACTATTACATGGCAAGGAGTAGTAACTAAGGTTATTGATGTGAATAAGAAAGTATTCTAGAAGATTCTTTTGTGAGAGTATTGATGTTAAGTGAAGGCTTGTTGATCTCAATTAGACTAAAATATCCATGACCATGAGCTGTGTGTTGTGTGTTATGTTCAATAGGATTACGTATACCTTGTTCTTGAGCACCACAACCTTTTCCATTATACACAAATCATTTCATAAAATGATAACTTTTTCCATAAAGCTTTTCCAGTGCTTTGGAATCAATAGGTTGTTCATTGTTGTGTTCATTGGGGGTGATTGGAGAATTTGTGGCATTGTCTGAAGTAGTTGAGGTAGATACTTTTGAAAGGTTATCTAAATTTTTTGCTGACATAATGATTAGTTGTTGTGGTTTCTTGTCATGTCCCCAAAAATCGTAAGACCAAAATCTTACAAAAATATCAAGATGTAAATATGAGTGATATCCATTTAAATATTACTATTATAATTATCTAGATAATGTTTACATATCATAACCACTATGATATAAGAAGTATATATATATATATATATATATATATATATATTAACAAACATAAAATAATATAACTATGAAATAAAAAGGGCAACTATGATTACCAAATAAAACAAAGTTACATAATATTTTATTGCACACTTAGAACCCATATGTATACACCAATAGAAGATCATGGTAAAATCCTAGCATGGATTATATGCATAGCGTTGGGTTAAGAAATGATTTCGTAAAAATCACCAGAAATAGAATTATTGGGTCTATCATTTAAGGCGTTCATATAATACAATATCCCTATATATATGTCTCTATCGGACTATCATGACATTGGGACAATAAAGGAAATATCCCTAGCTACCTTAAGGTCAAAAGAATTTGACTTATTCCTCACCATGGCTATATCTCCATCAACATTGGAATCTCATAGAGATCGTGACAACATTCTACAGGTCAACATCCTCAAAGAGAATCAAGCCGGTTGGAAGGGTGTTTGACGTTTATGAGGGAAACAATATTGGCCAGTATGAGAAACATTGTGGTGATCAATATTATTCAATGGCAAGGAATAAAATTGGTATGGAGCCTCTCACCAGAGCCTGGGTAAAGGAAACTATCTTTGGTAATAAGATCTTCTTGAGCAACGAATATAAGGAAAAGTATGGGAAATTGTATTTAGCAAATCATAATTATGACTAAATTAAGAGCCATGACCATTCAAGTGATGCATCTCTCATGGAAATAAAAATTTGGAAATATAAAAAGGTAGTAATTTATAGTGGAGAAAAGGAGGAAGGAAGAAGGAGTTGTATCTACTGGAGACATGTAGGACAAAGGTAAGTATTCCAACCTATCACTACCAAATCAAATGTTGATATTAAATCAAATCTCCTATAGGGAACTATGTTAATTCAATACAATAGATAAAAATATTTCATTTAAATGAAAGAATTAAGATGAAGTCATTATGAAATCTCTTTTTGAGTAGAGATCGATCAAATATATTCACTGAACTGTTAAGGGAAAAAATAAAGGAAACTTCATAAAAGAACTTGGCATAATCACTAGCCCTTAGCACATTGAAATAATAAACTATACTTGTGATAAACTGTATAATAAGCATATTATTGCTATATATGAAACATAATAAGCATATATTTACTAGATATGAAAGATAATAAGAAAATTCCAATTCATTAAATTACTAAGCAATTTTTAAAAATATGCAAATTTATAATTTGTCAAAACACAATAATATGGATTACAATAATGAATATGTCTGAATGATGATAGTTGTACTACTCCATGAATAAACCTCAACTAGAAACTCTTTCATAATGTTCAATGAGGATAGGGAGTGTGTGGAAGGGAAAGGCAGTAAATCCACACAATGTTGGATGAAGCCCAAGATGGGAAACCAATCCTTGAGGGTGTCCATTCCATCGGAAGTAAGCAATTTTTTCATGATCATAATAGTAATACCCTAAATGATATATTTATTTGTCTCATTCTTATTATATGCAAAGTTGAAAGGAACTAAACATTGAATTATATGCCTCATTGTTGTCTCTTATATATAAATATATAGGCTTCAAAGAAAATTACTTAAATAAAATGATGTGTCAGTAAAATACATTATATGTATTAATTTGATGTTTCTATTTTTCTAGGGTTGTTAAACTAGGGGACATTACAAGTGGTATCATAGCCTGTTATTGCCATCCAGTGTATACAGTGTGTGTCTTGCATGTATTCCAGTATGTACTTTGAGATAATGTATGTGTATTCAAGTGTATTCAAAGATTTACTTTTTGGCTTATGTGTATGCTTTGTAACATATGCTCATACTTTGTGTATTACGTGTATTCGCATGTATGCTTCAAACTCATGTGCATACTTGATGACCTTGGGATGGTGGATGGGTCCACAATGTAGTATGGCATGCATCAGATCCCATTTCCAATTGTCCAATAGTATACTTATATGTACTAATGTAACCTATGCATATTCATGTTTTTTTCACGAATGCACTTCACATTACATGTTTTCCACATGCTTCATGTATATACTTGTATTCAATAAAATACTTTCATGCAAGTGTATACTTTGTGACTTATGTATTCAAGTAAATACTTTATGACTTTGTATTTGTATTCAAGTCTATACTCCATGATTTGTATTATTTGAATGTATACATTATGACTTGTATTTGTATTCAAGTGTATGCACTACAACTTGCATTTGTATACTCTATGACTTCTAATTGTATTTTATTTGAGTGTATAATCACAGATTACATTTCTATTTGGGTATATATTCTATGAATTGTGATTGTATTCATATCTGAGTGCATACTCTATAACTTGTCTTTGAATTCAAAATGTATTTATTTTAATGTATACTCTATGATGTTGTATTTGTATACTTTGTGACCTTAAATTCAAGTGTGTACTTCATGATGATGTATTCGAGTGTGTACTCTATGACCTTGTAATTGTTGTGACTTGTATTCAAGTGTATTCATATGTATGCTTGTGAATTCATGCACTTGTGCATATACTTCTTGATCTTATGATGCTTTTTTCATGGTAAATGGGGACACGCTTAGCATCTTACTTTTCCACTTCATGACTATTGTAATCTAATACATGACTACCCTATTCTCAAATATATACTTTGTGTTGCATAATTCATGCCTTATATGTATTTGTTGAGTGTATCTATGAGCACTCTTATACCTATGCTCTACATGTATGATCATTTGTGCTTTATGTATATTCAAATGAAAGCTTCATATTGTGTATTAAATGCATGATATACTTCTATTCCATGCATAGAAGTAAAATTGAGAGTAGGTGAATTCTCTACATATTAATGTCTTATGTAATGAATAAATGCTTCTCGCTCTATGTGTGTAAATTCCTATATGTAAATACTCCATGCCTTATGTATTCAAGTTGGTATATGCTCCATGTATTTCTCATGGTTTGTATGGTGTATGTGTGTTCAAAGGTATGATTTAGATCTTATGAGTGTGCCTGATGTCTTACATACTTGATTATGCCAAATGTGATTTAGCATGTTTACTGCATGTGTAAATTTCTTGAGTGTATATTTCTGATTGAACAAGTATACATCTCCGAGTGTATTTGCACACCTTAAGGGTGTTAGCACATGCCTTATTTGAAACTTACAAAGTGTATCATATCTTGTGAGCGATTATACTTGATGTTCCTTCAACAAGATTGTTTCATGAAACTTTTTGTGTGATTTAATCCATGTTTGATACATGAGTGCCTTATTAATACCTTGAATAAGCTTCGTAACATGACTTATGTATCTTTTAACATATTAGTAGCTTCATTTCTAAAATGATTGTGGCTTCCAATGTATGACCATTAGCTCCATGTATGATATGTATTAACATGTGTGACTATATCCGTACCTATTTTATGTCGTTGAAATATTTTCTCGATGTCTGACGTGTATTTAACATATGTGATCCACATGAATTCTTGGACGTGTAAGATTCTTATCTTGTATAAGTGTGTGACTGTATATGTATTCATGGGTGCTAATATGAATACTTTGTGCTTCATGTATACTCTTTTTTGAATGTTGGTGTGTACTTTGTGTTATGATCTTTGTATCTCATGTGTATACATGTATGATCTTGCCAAGGTGTATTAACATGACTTGTGTGTATCTCTACACATACTTCTATGAATTATAAGTAATCATTTTTTCTCATGAGAATGATTCATGCTTATATGTATAATACATGACTCTATGAAGTTATGCACTACCGCTTACATCAAATGTCTTAGAAACCCTCCATGCATATATTTCGAGATTTTATGATAGGCTTCATTGTATATTTAGATGTGTGCTTATGTATTAAATGTTTTTAACATATTTACTCCATGAATACTCTTCTCATGTGTGTTGGTGATTGATTCATGTCTCATGTATTCTAATGCAATCCAAGACCTACATGCATAGATGTTTTATGGCACTTGCCTTTGCATTCAATTGTATGATCCATGCCTTGAGTATTGCTTCATGCCTTATGTGTACATTATCAAGACTGTTATATGACTATGATTCATACCCAAGTGTATTCAAGTGTATCTAAGTGTGTGCTATGACTTATGTATATTCAAGTTCCTTCAATAAAATACTTTGTAGCTTATATTATGATGTGTATGTGAATGTGCATACTCTGTGACTAGAATTCATTTGCATACCTTGTATCTTACCTGTGTTCATCTGTGTATCTTATGAATTGCATACATTCACACTATGTGACTTATGTGTAACCCTCATGTATCCCAACATACACATATAATGCTTCATTAGGTATTTCCTTGTGTTAGCTTCATCCCAATTGATTGTCCAAACACGATTACTCCATGGTTTCTTGAAAGACTAGATTGTTGTCGAACTACTTGCGTGGAGGAGATGTAACTATTGAAGATGTTTTATGATTTCTTGAGGACAAGCAATCTTGGGCAAGGAGGACTATCATGTCCTCGAAAATCGTAACACCAAAATATTACGAAAATACCAATAATAAAATCAAATAAATATCAAGATGTAAATATGAGTGATATCCATTTAAATATTACTATTATAATTATCTTAGATAATGTTTACATATCATAAAAAATATGATATAATGATTATTAAATATATATCTATATATAAATTAACAAACATAAAATAATATAACTATCAAAGAAAGAGGGAAACTATGATTACCAAATAAAACAAAGTCAAATAATATTTTATTACACACTTAGAACCCATATGTGTATGCCAATAGAAGATCATGGTAAAATCCTAACATGGATTATATGCATAGCATTGGGTTAAGAAGTGATTCCATAATAATCATTGGAAACATAATTATTGGGTCTATTAGTTAAGGCATCAATAAATACAATATCTCTCTATCGGGCTATCATGACATCGAGACGATAAAGGAAATATCCCCATCTACCTTAAGGTCAGAAGAATACGACTTATTCCTCACCGTGGCTATATCTCCATCAACGTTGAAATCTCGTAGAGATCATGAAAACATTCTACCGGTCAACATCCTCAAAGAGAATCAATCCACTTGGAAGGGTGTTTCATGTTTATGCGGGAAGCAATATTGGCCAGTATGAGAAACATTGTGGCGATCAATATTATTCAATGGTAGGGAATAAATTTAGTATGGAGCCTCTTACTGGAGCATGGGTAAAGGAAACTATCTTTGGAAATAATATCTTCTGGAGCAACAGATATAAGGAAAAGTATGGGAAATTATAATAAGATAATGTTAATTAAGACTAAATTAAGAGCCATGACCATTCAAGTGATGTGTCTCTCATGGAAGAGACATTTGGACATATAAAAAGGTAGTAAGTTATAGTGGAGAAAAGGAGGAAGGAAGTAGTTGTATCTACTGGAGACACACAGGATAGAGGTAAGTATTCCAACCTATCACTACCAAATCAAATGTTGTATTAAATCGAATCTCCTACAGGGAATTATGTTAATTCAATACTATAGATCAAAATATTTCCTTTCAATACAAGAATTAAGATGAATTCATTACGAAATCTCTATCTAAGTAGAGATCGATCAAATATATTCACTAAACTACTAAGGGCAGAAATAAAGAAACTTCATAAAAGAACCAGGCATAATCACTAGCTCTTAGCACATTGAACTAATAAACTATACTTGTGATAAACTATATAATAAGCATATATTTACTAGATATGAAACATAATAAGAAAATGCCAATTCATTAAATTACTAAGTAATTTAAAATATACAAATTTATAATTTGTCAAAACACAATAATATGGATTACAGTAATGAATATGTATGAATGATGATGGTTGTACTACTCCATGAATAAACCTCAACTGGAAACTCTTTCATAATTTTTGATGAGGATAGGGAGTGTGCGGAAGAGACAGACAGGTAAATCCACCCAATATTGGACGAAGCCCAAGATAGATAACTAATCCTTGAGGGTGCCCAACTTGAGATGAAGCACCCACCCTTGGCATAGTAAACCTACCATCCCATGAGGTTAGGGAGAGGAATGGGGCAAAGCTCTATTCCATCATAAGTAAACAATTTTTTCATGATCATAATAGTAATACCCTAGGTGATATATTTATTTGTCTCATTCTTAAAATATGCAAAGTTGAAAGGAACTAAACATTGAATTATATGCCTCATTTTTATCTCATATATATAAATATATAAGTTTCAAAGAAAATTACTGAAATAAATTGAGGTGTTAGCAAAATACATTATATGTCTTAATTTTATGTTTCTATTTTTCTAGGATTGTTGGACATTACATTTCTTGTCTTTATGATGTGTATGTGTTTGCCCATAAATGAGGGTGTGAAGTCTAAGGATCCACAATCGTCACCAACAAATTTAGATGGAAATGCCTCATTTTTGTGGTCAATTTCCATGTTGCAAGTAGGAATCAATGTGTTAAGAGGACTTCTAGCTCCGTTTTCAAGATGTAAGCTATTTTTAAGCTTAGCATTGGCTTCAACTTGATAAATTTTATTTTTATAGAGATATTTCATTATACGATAAGGGTTGAAGGCACTACATGCATCTCATGAATCCATGGTTGGCCTAAAAGAAGATTGTATGAGAGTTCATAAGGCATGACATGAATAGGATTTTGAAAAGTAACCACCCCAACTGTGATAGGTAAAGTGATTATACTAAGTAGTTTCTTTGTTGTATTATCAAATCCTTGAATAGTGGTGGAATTAGGTTTTATTTGTGATCTATCTACTTTTAATCAATCAAGAAGGCTCACACTACACACATTAAGGGCAAAACCATTATCTATGAGAGTTCATTTAATACCTATGATATTGAATTAAGCAATGATCATAAAGGCATCATGTTTTTTTGCAACTCTAAAGGAGGGAGCTTCTATTGATGTAAACTAATGTCAAGATTTGTTTGATTCATTGGATGGGTTAAAGTTTTCACATCATTTAGAATTGTACTAGTTGGAATTGCAATTTGTTGTAAGGTTGTTTGAAGAATATTGTTGTAATGTGGTGAGGTCTGAAGTAAATCCCAAATGGATATTTTGGTAGTATTATTCTTTAATTGCTCAACAAGATCATACTCCTTTTCTTGTGGGGTGTAACAAGGAGCACTAGGTGTATTAGGAAAATGTAATGATGGTGGAATTATTTGTGGTGGTTGTGGGTTATTTCTTTTGTTATATGTATGAGCAATAGTATCATCACTAGATTATAGTGATACATTAGAGGGATTAAGGGGATGCGAAGGTGGGTAAAGGGTAAGTTGAGGTTTATTGGAAGGATGAAGCAGATGTGAAGGTGGGTAAAGAAAAAATTTAGGTTTAACTTGAGATTTTTGTTTATGTGAAGGTGGGTAAAGGATAAGTTTAGGTTTGGTGTAGTGATGTTGAATATTGTTAACATCCCTTAAGTGAAGTTCTTCTTTGTGTTTTAATGGTATATTATGGTTGTCTTGGGTCATAATATCCTCCCTAGGAGGAGAGTTCATAGGAGAAAAAACCAAATGTTCATGACAAGGAAGGTTTGGTTCATCCTAAATAACTTCATCACAACTAAGGGGATTGTTAATGGTTGATTGTGTTTGATTATTGATGGTGGGGAAACTAGGGGAAGATTGTATTTTATTGTTGGTTGTTTATAACCTGGTCTCATTCCCTCATTCAATGTTATCTACTACACTAGGAGAGCTTGTAATATGTTCATCTAAGGTTGAAATTGGTAAAGTAGCTTCATCACAAGTATGGGGAGAATCAATGAAGAAATTATTGTGGTCACTAAAGTTTTTTGTAGGTAGAAGGGTAAAACTAAGATTTGCATACCTCTCATTGGTTATGTTTTCTAACAACATAGTATCTTTTTCATAACTAGGAGAGATACTAGGAGAAGAAAAAATTTGATTATCATGTATTACTCCATTGTTTTTTTCCATAATGTCTTCCAAAATAGGAAAGCTAGGGAAATGATCATAAAGAGGGTTGTTATAGACTATAAAGTTATGATTAAGTAAGACCAATATTATTTGCACAATGGAAATTAGGTAAGGTGATGTCTAAGGATGTGTCTATGATTCCATTTTTTTGTACTAAAATATTTTCCCAAAGGGGATGAGGAGAAGGACAAACAAGAGACATGATTCTCAACGATTGTATCTTCTTCCACCAAGATAACCTTGTCAATAAAAGAAGAGGTATTAGGAGAATTAAAATCATGATCATCATGAGTTCCTATGTTTGTATATTCTTCTAACGCATCATCCACAAAAATAAGAGAGATAAGAGGGAATGTAAGGTTAAGACAAGCATTGACACTTTCATTCTTTTGCACTAAGAGACTCTCATAATATTGACATGTAGTGAAGGAATGATGAGCATGCTAATTAAATAAAATTTTGAAATAACAATCTATGCTAACTCAAAATGCAATGTAAAATGTTGAAATGAAATGCAATTTTCAAAGAAAAATTGACTAATTATGCTATGTAATAATATGAGAATGCAAATGTGCAGTTTTAAACTATGCATGAAATGAGCCAATTTATGCTAGTTTTGATGAAACACATGCTAAAAAAATGTAATTAACTGATATATGTAGGTTAACGCACAAATCGGAAGCCTAAAAACTAATTTCTAAGATTTGAAAAATGTTGTTTCAGGAGCTAGAAGGGACTGATTCGCCCAAGGTGGAAAATGAGTCTAAGTATGGACCTTTTTCAAAATTTTCAAAAATATGTGACTGATTTTTATGAATTCTAAGAGCCAATATTTAGAAATAAATGAAAAATTTACATTTGTAGAAAATCTAAATGAATTTAGATGCAAGAAATGCAATCTAAATGAACTTTTTATGAATGCAAATTTTAAAGTCTAGCATGGAAAATATTGAAAATCCTAATGTAAAATGAATGCAAGGCTACATGTAAGATACCAAATAAGAAGAGAGAATTATTCCAAAAGTTAGGTTCACCAAAATGTGACATATTTTAGGAACCTGAAATGCTAGGCTCTCTTCCTAGGATTTTCCACCTAGAAAGAGAAAGATTAGGGCTCATAAAATGCTTATGTACATTCAAATCAAGATGTGTGTATTGTGATGTGATGTAAATGGACTGATATAAGTGCTTCTAAACTATTAAATTGATCAAAAATGCACGCACAATATAAGAATTATGAATTGTTTGAAAACACATTGTGAATTGCAATAATGAACTAGAAACTTAGGTAAATGGAAATAGAATTTAATGAGATTGAATAGAGTGCACCTAGAGCTAGAATGAAGTCATTGGAATGTTTTTTAATGTCTCTAAAGCTTCTATTAATGGCCATTGGGACTCATTCTCCATGCATGGCGAATCAGTCCTACTTCTACTAAAATCTTCCAGAAACCAAGAGTTGGAATCTGAGAAATCTACTTTTTAGGCCTATAGATGGGACTCATTTTCCATGGGTGGAAAATAATTCCACCTAAATAAATTTGAAAACTTAGATGATGATTCTATGGAGTTAGATATGTACTTCTATCTCTTACGGGTCTTCGCTTCTGAAACTGTCAGATTCAGGTCTGAAAATGTCCATTTTTTGATATTTTGACTTCGATGATGAAGAAATTACTTTATTTACTTTATAAATTGATATCGAATGATTCCTAATCCTTCAAGATACCTAAATATGCAAACAAACATGACAAAGAGCGATATGTTGAATTTTAGGGCATGGGGGTTTACCCTAGTCAAACCTCATTTAGGTAATTAAACCAAAATGATGAAATAAATAAATGAAGCATGTAATATTGGAATGGATTACCTTGCAATTATGATTGATCTTGGATTTCTACAACAATAAATGAATACTTAACTCTTGAATGCTTTAGAAAGCTAACTTAAAGACTTCTAATGGAGAAACCTTAACTTGCTTGACTTGTAGTGAAAGATAGTTAATAAAAAAATGATGAGAGATGTAATAATGAATGATTAGTTATAAAATGAGGATAAAAGAACTTTTTTATAGTCAATTGTGCCTTAGTACTTGATTATACTACAGCATAGGCCGAGATGAAGTGAAAATAAGCTTTAAATTTCACTTTTTCCCGCTCAAGGGTCAAAATGGGGACAAGATAGGACTCATTCACCAGACATGGAAAATTGGTCCCACTAGATGGGACTCATTTACCACACATGGAAAATGGGATGCACAAGGACCATTCTAACACCTATGAAGTCAAGGAGATATTAAACAATGTTTAAAATGCTATCTTGTTGGGTGTTTGATCAATTAAAGTCTTGAGATGCACAATTTGGATAAAATAGGACCTATTAGTGGTGATGTAAATGTTGAATAGGGATTGTGACACATAAATCAATGTGAAAGCTTAATTAAATGCACTTTACAACACTAAAATTGGGTCCACATAGCCTAGAAAAACACAAGAACCAATGTGAATGTGCAAGACACATTACAACATTAGCTTATCATTAAGCTTACGTTAAAAATATTCTAGATTGATGTAATGACGTAATTAAATATGTGTTACAATGTTGAATTATGGAGAAATAAGTTCATTAGGTCTAGAATAGTGTGAAAGTCCCTTACAAGACTTTGCAACACCTTTACAAGATTTCATTAAAAGCATGTTATTTGATATACAAGGGTCGAAGACCTAGTGTGGACACATAAAATGTCTTACAACACTAGATTAAGACCTCATTAAGTCCAATTAATCATTAATTAATCCCATGTCATGAATTCAATTCATTAGGTCTAGAAAAGTGTGAAAGTCCCTTACAAGACTTTGCAACACCTTTACAAGATGTCATTAAACGCATGTTATTTGATTTACAAGGGTCCAAGACCTAGTATGGACACATAAAATGCTTAATAACACTAGATTAGGGCATAATTAAGCCCATTTAATCTCATGTCAAGTAGTGGGTCCAATTTTTGGTGGCACAAATTTATGTGTCCTATTTCTTGAGAATATTTATGAAAATGTTTGAATGTTGGTGGTTTAGGGTTATCCCTTTTGGTTTGGATCTTTCCTTGTGTGCTTGGTGTTTTTCTTTTTGATCTCCCTACTAGGAAGAGAAAATGTTGTGTGGGAATCTAGTATTTCTATTGGAAAAAAAATCTAAAAATACTTGGAAACGTTGGTAGATAATGTAAGTGTGTGCAAATCTTATTTAACATCCTTGAAAGTAAATATTTGCTCTAGTATGTCAGTACCCAACCAATTTGAAGTGGGTTCATCCTTCGGTAAAAGAGAATTAGAAGTTGTTATTGTTGATTCTCCTCTAGAATCAAAGAAATGAAAAGTTATAACTGAAGACATCATTGTCTTTTTGGAAGAGAAGGAAAAAAAAATCTTTGCTTGGATCTAAATCCTTTGATCTAGATGACATCTAGACTATGTTGGTTAAAGGAAAAATGTAAAAGATTAGAGATATGGAATGCAGCCTCTCCTATTGACAGACTAAAATTGATGATTCTCTAGTAGATTATCTACTTCAAAAAGGTGTTGATGTATCAAGTGTCTTTGGCTCCCTACCAAAAAAATTAGTTGAAATTGTTCAAGAAAGAATGTTACTTGAAGGTCCAAAAGGATGTAAGTTTAAAGATTTGTTTGAAAAGAGATGTACTAAAGCAAAGCTGAGAATGTCTAAACTTATCGTTGAAAAAAAGAAATACATTAAAGAAATATCAGATATTTACAAATAATGTCTCTGATGGCCTACTACAGTAGATAATTTCAGAAGTACAATTGAAGCAATTGAATCTAAAGTGAATAGAATTTGAAAGAAATTTGATATCTTTGAAGAAAAGGGCATGTGCAGGATCATCATGGAAAAAATAGGCCCTTAAGTGGCAAAAAAATAAGAAAAAATAGAGTTTGGAAACTTGATGTAAAAATTTCAATAAGTTATCTATATTATTTCAAAAATGTGTAAGAATAGAATCTATAGAAATGTGAATGTAGTTTCTAAACTAAGTTTTTTCTTTTTTAAATCTATTTGGTGAAAATTTGTAATTTCAATGTAATAGTACTTAAATTTCAGGAAAAAAATAAGGAGGTGTCTGTCTGACCAACCTAACCACAATAAAATGATAATATCTTTTTATAAGATTTTAGATATATGTAGAGCACTCATGTCCGGATGTGATGCATATTTTTTTTGTAATGTTTTTTTCTAGTAAATAATTAATTATGATTTTTTTCTTAAAACTTTTAAAAAGTATAACAACTCGTGTGTCTAACCACCTTATATTGGTCAAAACTTCATGAAATTCAATTTTTTTATTTAATCCTATAACATGTGAAAGATAGAATGTGACGCATGGTTTGGATTAAAAAAAAAATGATGTCATTTGAAAGCTATAGATTTTTTTCAATCAACCTATCAATCAAGACTTTAGTCGTATTTCAAATAGAATTTTTTTTTTTTTATTCAAGGGGTAAACGCTTTTGACCGGAGCTATGAACCGGAATACATCCATTCAACAATACCACCCCAATGGGGTTTGAATCTTGGTGGAAAGAACAACAATGCCACCTTTAAACCATCACACCATGCCAATACTGGATTCAAATAGAAAATTAATAATAATTATTTATTAAATTCAAAGTAAAGCATAATTTATATTGGAAGAAAGCTGAGAATTTCATTTAAAAAACCTTTTCATTGTATCAATTTTGGGTAACAAAAAAAGTCATCAGCCACATACCCTACAAATACCCATCATATCACCACTTTTTGGCCCATCATGATCTTGCACATACCCAAAAAGAAAGTAAACAAAGGGTGAGAGTTTGAAAATTACAAGCTAGAATAATTGTTGTACAAAGACAAACAAATGATGTGGTGAAGACCTTCTGGTTCCTTAAGGAGATTGTTGATGTTTAGTTATACCATCTTTCTAAAATACTTACTAACAATGAAGATGTGGAAAGATAGTGTTCATATCGGTCATATTCTTTTACTTTTTTGGGTTTATTAGAAAGCATATGCACAAGAATGGATTTAGCTACATTTAACTAGAAGTTGTGCCTGGTTCTCAAAGAACAAGAAGGTGTTTAAGGTGAAGAGTCTCATTTTTACTTGAATCTTGAGTGTTCAATTTTTGTTGTTTTGTTTGTTTTTGGGAAGAATAAAAGGAAGAATGAAATGAAGAAAAAGGAATTTGAATATAATGAAGTTAACTAAATTGTTTTCTAAAAAATTTGGATGGCCAAATTTTTTTCAAGAATTGGAATCTTTTTGTAAATTTTGATGTCACTATGCTTACATTTTTTTTTTGGCTGCCATTTTCCATTGATGTCAAATGCAAAGAGATTGGAGTTGGAGAGTCTTTTGGAAGTTGGGAGAGATTGGAGGAGGAACATTTTTTTGGCATATGTTGCCATCAATGACAAAGGGGGAGATTGTTGGAAGAATGAAGAAGAATGACTATCTCTATAGTTTTTTGTTGTCATTGATGTCACCATCTTGTGACTACAACTCTAAGACAGTTCCTAATCTGATATTTTGGTCTAGTATCTGAATTGGTATTCAAGTTGCTCTCTCTAGTATTCTAGTTGGCATTCCTCCACATTTGGGAGTTGATGCTTGTGTTTTTGGGAAATTGTTTATGGTTGTTGAAGGCATGCACATTAAAATATTATCTGCTCTGGTACATATACGATATAGTGACATTATTTTTTTGGTTGCTTCTTCCATCGAAGTCTATTCCTAGCTGACTTCTTGGGTTAATTGTGATATGGTGGATTAATTTTTCCATTCAGATGTATGTGTGACCTATCTTAGGTCTATGCTAACATGATGTAGCATGTTTGATGTTTGAATTTCTTCTTGGAAATATTTTGTGAATACTTGGAGCCAACACTTAGTATTTTTGCTAAATATGAAGTGCATCTAATTAGCCCAACCTAATTGATGCTTGCTAAGAAGATTAGGTATATATGTATGTTGGACAATTTTAAGTGAGAGAGATGGAAGTGTATATGTATATGCGAACAATGACATAGTAGTAAATGTGAAAGTGAGCAAAAGTGATGAAATGTGTTAAGTTAATTTATTGAGCATCATCGAAACTGCATCAACACTTGTTAGGTGCATTATTCTCAATTCATTTTGGCTATGAAACCCATTTTTTTCTATAAATATTTTGTAGGCAATCAACCTCCTTTTAAAAAGTGATATTTTGTATCTAGATAGTGATTCCTCTAAAATGCATCAAATCCACTGTAGATTTCAAAAATTCTAAACAGAGGAATTTATATTTAGTTGGATCTGAAGGGGGGAGCATAAAAAAATTTTGAATGGAAAATTAAATTAAATTAAGTATTTTGGATTCCTCCACCACCACTCAGCCCGAGCACCTCCTAAGAACCAATGGTCAGCCACATCCACCAATAGGCCATTGGTAGGGTTGCATAGGTGCCACACCTACACCACCTCATAGGTAGATTTGACAACTTTTACTCTGGAAGGCATAACTTTTTCCTAGTATGTATGTTTTTCGACTTTTTGTAATCATCAGATAGCTATTTCCATGCTATTTCCTATAGAGCTGGTTAGGTTCCATGATTTTGTTGTTTCCATATAGTTTTGGAGCCTTTAAATCAAATTATCTCATTTTCACTATTTTGAGCATAACTTTTGCATACAAAGTCAAATTTTTTATTTCAAGGAGTTGGAGAGAATTTGTAGTGTACTGCATTGTGGCTTAGATTGTTTATTGTAGGATGATTTTGGTAGTTTTTATCCACTTGTACGAGCTAGGATTCAGATTGTTATTGTGTGAGCATGCAAATGAGTCAAGAGGTGAAACCTTGAGGGAGTACATTAACTTATATGATATTAATGCTACTACAACTAATTATCAATTTAGTTCTTCCTAGTATAGGCTTATAGGTTTTTTTTCGAGTTGGTATTTGATGGTGATAGGTATATATGTTTTCTTCATTTTTTGAGGACATGGTTTGAGACAGGGAGTCTTGTATGGGTGATAATTGAGTGCAGGTATAGTGATGGCTATGGTTATGATATCACGGGTATGTGGGTATATTTGATGCATTGGTACAACATGATCATCTATGTGGTTGTTTGGTGGTGATATGGTTTGATGATTAAGAGATTGTTATTATCTTCTTAATGCTTATTTCATTCCTTGACTATGATTACCCATTTGTGGACATGTTTGGAAAATAATATTTGTGGTTGATTTGGCATTTGAGTCTTGATGTCTATAGGATTATCATCTTTGATATCTTGGTTTATAGGTTACTGATGTGATGATGATTTTACATTCTTCATGGTTTTGATCACGAGTTATGCAGGTTTTTGCATTAGCTACCCATTTTCTTGCAGCGAGATAACTCAATGTGGACTATCTATATCCATGAGATTGGTTTAGTATTGATGCAGATTTTGTTAGTTGTCCTTGTTCATGGTCATTTGTACATTGGTATGTTTCCTTGAGATTAAGAGGATGGATGGTTAGATTTCTAGATTAGTCATTTTTTGGGACTTGTAGTATGTGTTTTGATCATGATGTCATGATAGCTTGTTACATTCATTGGTTATACACTTTCAATGGGAGATTTTGATAGTGATGATTTGGAGGTGTTGTATTGGTTTGTGATGTTTTAATGGTAGTTGTATGTATCTTCTTGGCTTGGAGATCTTGATTTCACTTGTATGTTACTAATATTATAGTTGAGTGTGTGTAGACCTAGATGATATTCATGGAGAGCATGGTATTCTTCTAAGAGTAGATGATTAGATCATGTCCTCATGATAGGTTTTTGATTCTACGTTTGGAGCTCTGACATTGATCTTTGTAGTTCTATTTGTATTTGGTACATTGATTATTTCCTTGATCAATTTATGATGGTGTTATGTTTCTTTTATATTTTGGCATGGATAGATTGGTTACAGGTACTCATGGATACTTGGAGATGTAGGTGATGGTTGGAGTTCTCTTGTTACTAGAGACATTTTCTTGAGACAGTTACTCTTTGGAGGTTCCAGTGGGAAGACCAAGGAGATTTCACCAAGATATGGATGTGAGTTCATTATGGACACATAGAGGAGATTGTTCTCATATTGTGTCATGATGGCTTGGTTGTC
>VDFB02047230.1:350881226-350924778 GCA_007258455.2 Sequoia sempervirens
CCTCTCTCTGAGCAACCGGTTATCTTCCTCTTGCTCTTCTACTTTCTTTGCTAGCTCTGCATTCGTCACCATGGTTCCTTCCTCTGGTGTATTTTCTCCTATTGACTCAGTGGATTGGCTCATGAATCACAAGCCTAGAATCCAACTCTTGCTCTGATACCAATATGGTGTATGATAAAACCCAAGGTTGCTTGCACTGCCTTGTGGAAGTCTTCCCCACTGTCTACTGCCTGAAACCTGTCTCCAATGGTTTCCTCTTGAGCTTCTAGGTTGACCAAACCCTGCTCCAACTCTTTTCAAGAGTTTCTACCTTGTGCTTTACCTTGGGTAACCAATCACCTTCTTGGATTTGCAATCTTTGTCTCTGCACCTAGAAGACTCTAGATGCCAAACTCTCCAACTTGCTTGAACTTATTGCAGGGGAGTTAGATACTCTTTCTTCATGCCTTTTGTAAGCTAACTGATCCATTTTCTGGATGCCCACTCCTCAACCTACCCGTTTTCTTCAATTTGTCAAGATGAGGCCTAGAGCCCTTGTAGCCCTTACCAGTCGGTTTTTGGTCTTTTTCTCTCACTTCTTCCAAACAACCTACCAAAAAAAAAGCAGTTTTGGACACCCTTTTCAGGGTTTTAAATCTTGAAAAAGTTTCAGGTCGCCAACTGGTCCGTACAGGTGGTTCCAAACTTCTTGGACTGGAGGCCTAATTGCCCCTTTTCACTAGGGTTTCACTGGTTTTTGTTTCTTAACTATCTCCAAACAAGTATTGGATGCCTCAAGCCTTGTGGAATATGTCAACCTCACCTCACCTCTCCTGACACTGTACGGAATCCGTACTATCCTCTATTCCCCTGCCTATTCACTTGTATTTTCTTTACCAAACACCTAACCGGGTTACTCTTCTCGCCTAGGGTTTGGTAATACCATTCATTGCTTGGCCCTTTTGATCATCTATCATAGTATACATACAAAACATTGGCTTCCCTCCCATCTTCACCAAACTCATGAGAATCTCGTGGTCAGGATCTAGGAGGGAGCCATTTGAAAACTTGCTGCTCAAAGTAGAAAACTAACCTACAACAATTAACCTATGAACTACAAACAACAACTATATCCCAAATGACTTAAAGATCAAATGAAGATAGTTCTGCTCTGACTTCTAAACATTTACACAATGTCAGATTAACATGCACAGTTCCTTTTTAACTCACTGTCCACAATTTGCACGGGCAAATATAGAAAGTGCAATTTCAGCCAAAACAGAGTTAAGTTCTTTTTATCACCTGAACCTTGAGAAACCAAACACTATCAATACTCAAGATGAAATTTATTTGCCTAGAACAATGTTAACACTGCTCTGTATTTACAAATCAAAAGGCTAAATCAATTTACAATGCCTAAAAAGTCACTGCGCAAAAATATACTGTGTTTTCCAAAAAACACAGAAATTACAGAAAAACCAGAAATCTGTCTTCTTATTCACACCAAAAACTTTGAATACAATGCAACCACACTACTATTCTCTCTATTCCTGAGCCATATCATCATTGGTCGTTACATTTTCCTGTTTCAAGGGCATTACTCATTCCAAATATCCCTGATTTTAAGGGAATCCTAGATAACTTCCAAACTGCATGCAACCTCTCACTGTTATCATGCAGTTTTCGCAAGGTTCCTGCAATACTCACCATTATCCCTCTTTTTAGGATCTCCTAACTCGTTATCCTTGAGTTAACAACTCTTCAAATGACCACTAACATCTTCCATCAACGAGGAAGTGACTCTAACACAAGTTGTTGCATTATATTTTCAAGCACAACATACTATACCTTAATAAAGCAAAATCTACCAACAACCAACAATGATGACTAAAATATCACCTAGACAAAAGGTTAATTCAACCTACCACACAACATGCTGACTTGGCCAAGGTCAGTACAAGCCAAAACTTTTCAAACCAAAATTTTGTGCAAATCAATTTGGAGATTGGCCCTGGTGCTCCCGCACTGTAAAGACCCCATTTCAAGTGAATCACCACACTGGGAAAAATTTTATTTCACCTATAAGCCCTTATTTTATTGCCTAGCAAAATAATATGAAAATTTTCATCAAAATAGTTCCTGTGAATATTTAAATTTCACCTTTCAAAGTGAAAATTTAAAATATTTTCCCTTGAATAATAAAACACATTACTTTTTTGGTAAAATGTTTTCATTTGTTGGGTCCACCATTTGTATTTTCACGGGAAATATTTCAACTTTTAAATTTTACACGTGCACATGAAAAGACATCATTTTATGAAGACTTTGTCAAGCCCACTGTGCCACATGTCTTATTCACAATGATCTCACCCAAATTAATGAGTGAACACCTTTATTTGGTGAGTCAGTGGCAGATGGCTGAGATTTAATCTCACCTTCGTGCCCATGATTCACCACTTCATTTAGTCTTACCCCGTGCTTTGATAAATATTTGATCGAGCAAATTAAAATGCTTCCTTTTTCAATAAAATAAAACCCATCATACTCACCCCACACTCTCGCTAAAATTAACAAGTAGGTACTTTCATCCCACAAGATAGTGGGGAAGGGTCTTGATCTAGCTACACCAAACCTCTAATCTTAGTCATTTATTTCCTTTTGTTATCTTTGGTTTTCCCTAATTTCTTTATTGTGTATCTTTCCATTCATTCTCTGCAATCCCTAGTTTGCAATGGTGGTTTCTCATTGTGGAGACCAGTCAACACATGGCCATCAAACCTTCTATCTAGGGCATTTTGAACACTCCATTTTTCATACTGTGCTGGTGTCATTTGCTATGAAAGAAAAATGTGAGCTCTTGTTCTCTTGAAATCTATAAGGCTTTCAACAACCATCTATGCACAAGCATTCTCCATGCGTGCCCATCTCTTCACTCATTTGGGGATTTTGATACATTCTCTTTGGCGCGAGCTTTGGAGTCTCCTCTTGTTCCTATGCAAGAAGCTTTCTAAAAACCCTTTTCAACTCATCCACTATGTACAGGTCGCACCCTATTCACAAGTTGTATTTATCTTAATTTTTTGGGTCATTTCAATATATAAACCTTGTGAAATGTGTATACACTGTCTCATAGTGTGCCTTTTGCATTGCTAGAGTTTTGAAGCTTTTAACAAATTATGTTTGTACATGTTGGTCACAACATTCTTCAAACAAATTACTACCTTCTTGGAGCTCTGCCCTATGCGCCAAGCATCATCGAGGCCCTTTTTTTTGAGAAGTTTCTTTTCTAAAATATTTTCAATGAATACATTTTATGCCATATACACAACCATCTCATTGTGCTTAGTTATTTCTATCACTTCAACCACCAAATTTGTATCTAAATGTTGAGCTAAATATCATCACTTTACTTCATTATTTTGAATTCCTTATAGAAAACAACAACTTAATTCCCTCATGGAATCTCATTAGAATAATCCTTCAAAACTGGCTTTCACTACATTTTTCTCCATGGAATTCTTCTTGCGTAGGGTATTGAGCAATCATACCTTGTGCACAAGCTTCCATTACAATGTCATGTCGATCCAAAAGAACCATTCAGGCTAGAGCATTCCATCATATAATCTTAGAACAGTGCACACATGCTCACATGGAACCATTTTGTTGCCTTCATGCCTCCTCTCTATTTCCATATTTTGTATATGTCACATTTTATTGAGATATTCTGTCAAGAAACTAGGGTATCCTCAAGCACTTCATTATAAATTTAACATGTACTTCTTTGATTCCATATAAATATCAAGCAAAATTCCTATCACCTCAACATTTAACAAATTTTCTCTCTCTCTAATATTCCTTGACAACTGGAGTATACATGTACGCTACTTCCATCTTTATTGATGGTCTCTACATAAAGTAATCTTTTGTGTGTTATTTTCTATGTAGCGATGACATTGAAGCACCTCACACCATAACCTAGTTTCAACATCTTGTGACTGTTCAAATGACCATGCTAAGATAACTTATGTTTGTAGTTTTATCCCATAGGAGCTCAAACCAAAATCATCTCTTTTTGCATATGTACTCCATAGCACTAATGTTCTTGGAATCAATCAATTAAATAGGCCAGTTTCCTTACATATGCTTCCATAATTTATTTGCATATGATTCCTGCACTACAAGGAAACATTAAACAATAACTGTACCATCTCTTTTGAGGCATTTCATTAATTGCAATTCCACAATTGTGTAAAGAAAGTTAGGTCCCCAGGTGGGCCCAACTAAAAAAAAATCATTTCCAAAAACCTTTTACCCTCAAATTGACTTGATGCAACTTTTGAATACTTTTGGAGTTAAAAAAGGAACTGGATTGCCATTAGAATTTTCTTTTTGGCACTTTGCAAAATGGTGAAAACTGGGCAAGTGGACTCTAGAATCAGCTTTGAAAAGTGGTCAAATGGCCTCATGGAGCCATACGAACTTGCAAGCATGTAGAGATTTGACCTAAGATTTGAATGCAAAAGATGAATCAGAGAAATAAATTATGAGACAAAATTTATTAATTTTCAAACATTCTTACTTGAACTTTGTGCAATAGATGACTTTTCTGAACCAATTAAAACTCAAGAGATCAACTTGCAAAAATATCAAATCAACTCCTCGCGAGCTACCACTAGACACAGTAGTTCATTTTTGTACACTAAACATGTGTACAAAATGGATTAGCTTGAAACATCTCCCATCAAAATATATCAAGAGTCAAAGTTGACCTCATAGAAAGGCTTTAGTGCAAAGCTAAAGAAATTCCATTTGGTTTTGATCTGCTAAAAATAGAAAATAAAATCATGAGGCTCTAAAAACTGACATGTGAGGTCATCTTAGTATGGAGAATGTAGAGGAATAATTGGTCTGGCATGATGATCAACTAGTTGAAAAATGAGAGCTCAAATAGGAGGCTACTTTGCAAAACAAAGGTTTGCAAAAAACAAAAAAGTGACAAAGCCCTCCAGCTTCACTTTTTGAAACCCTGACAAAATTCATTTTGGGAAGCTGAAAATTTATATGCATATTCACATATGACACATGAGTGTCTTTGCAAAGGAATTTCACTTGAAAATCAACAAGATTCAAACTGTGACCCTCCAAAGTAGGCTACTTAGGCAAGTTCGTCAGGTGCACTTCTGAGAGTGTAGAGGCAATTCTTTTGAAATGGGCATCTCAAATTTGAAAAATTTGAGAGTGCCAACAATGGCTTCGATTGGGCATGTATTCCCCCTATGGGCACAACAAGATTCTAGATCTCTAGGGAGTAGACGAAAAATTGAGTCCATCAGGTGCCTTCAAACTGCTCCTTTATTGATTCTCTTTTTAACTTCATTTGGTGACCTCGAGCCACCAAATGAAAATGGGACATCAGTATTTTCCTTTTTCAAAAAAAAATCTAATAAAAGAATTAATCTTCCTCAACTTATGCTTGCCTCTATCAAACCACAACAACATAAGTAATTGCACTCCTACAAATACAAGTATTAGGTTTCCTTTATGCAAGTGGAAACTTGCTCTCTGTTCATCTTTATCACATGGCAGCCAAATCAAATAGGTTTCAACACTGCCACTTTCTTCATTCTCTTATTTTGTATCAAGTGACAACATTTGAAGATTGTAATCAAGACCACAAGAAAGCATATCCTGATCACATTCACTAACTACCTTAGAATGATCCCGCTCAGAGAAGATGTCAGGGTTGAAAAGGAATATGCAATTCTCTGGCATGTTGAGCAAAGATTGCTCACAAATATGTACCTCCTTCAATTGAACTACATCACAGGTCGATTTTTCATTAATCAAACACCACAACCCAAACACTTTGTCATGTGTTTGAGGATTCTAAAAATCAGATTTATTGACAACAAGAATATTTTCATCTTTACTCAAATCATGACATTCAACAAAAATATCAACATTTGATGCATAAGCAATGTCTTCAATCTCTAGTTCACACATGATGTCAAATTCATTCTTCAAACCATTATGCAATTCCATGTGGAATGTCTCATCTATAGTTTTAGATAATTCAAAACATAAGCCAGAACTAAAAGCTTCACATTGATCTTTCATAATATAATCACTGTCTAAATCATTTTAAATGCTATCACTTTCAAGACTAACAGGGTTAGGAAAGAAACTTTCATGTGCACTAGCAATACCATGTGTACTTTCATCTGATAAGCATATTGATCCATGCACCAAAGATTGAATGTTATCTATAAATTGTTCATTAGAAAAAGAGCTAACACCCTTATTCTCTTTCACACTGATGCATTCCTCATTCAAAGGAAACATGTGCACTTGCATACCATGAAGATGAGAGAGATCATCAAAGAAAGACCCTTACTCATCCTCATACTGATTGACCTCATATCTAGTGTCATTTCCATCATATGGTTGTTCCACATATTGACTGAAAGGTTTTGCAATGTCATTAAGTAGCAAGGCTGATCCTTGATCCAAGTGACTATCACAATGCATTACTTGATCATTCAAAATAGAATCCCTTTCTTTATCAATGTGCACCTCATCATCCCTTGTATACATAACTGACATTCCCATCTCTCCTTCATATAAACAATCATGAACAACAAATAAATAAGCAAGTTCATCAACATATTTATCACTTTCAACATTATGTTCAAGATCAGCAAATTGAACACACATATGTTTCTCCTCAAATTACTCATCGTTAAGAGAATCAACATGCTCCATTCATGTCAAAACTAAACTAAATTCTAAGCTTGCATCAAATGCAATTGGATCATTCACTTGTGGACAAGTGATTTCTTGAGCATTCATGTCGTTACAATCTTCATGCGAAGAAGGTATCTCCATATCATCCTCATAAGAGCATTCATAATCAACAGAAGAGCAATCATTTTGACTTTCATCAGCATCCTCATCACAAGAGAACTCATCAACACATAGATCATGCACAAATTCTTCAGAGTGAGTGCTTGAACTATCATCTTCAATGTCTTGGTCACTAACTTGAGAAGAAATGTCATATGCAATTACATTACCTTCATTGATCAAGACATGACATGGAATGATGTATTTCATCTCTTCTATTTATTCTTCGTCCAAGATATTGAAAGAAAAGTGTTCATGCATATCTATTTTCCCATCATACCATGTACCTTCATCATCATCACTATTGCAAGGATCTACAAATGTAATAATTGTGAGCTGATTACAATCAACATACTCATTCATACAATAGATATCTTCATTTTCTGACACACTCTTTTCATTCTTGTGTATCATGTTCTAAGTTTCTTCATTAAGGAAACCTCTATCTTTACTTTGAGTCTCCACATTTTGTGCATAACTAAGTTAGTCTCTTTCAATAGCCCTTACTGAATCAAGTAATTGATCCAAACTGTGAGGCTTCAACTTTTTTTGGCCAAGTACTTAGTCTAGACTCATAGATTTCACAAAACATATCAATGCACATTGAATCATTAGGTCTAAAAATTTTGGGGACTTTCCTCAAGGCATCCAAAAAATTTGAGAACAGATCATGTGTTGATTCTCCTTTGAGTCTCTTCATTCTATACCATCCTTGAATAACATATTTTTGATCAACATTGCTCAAACTTTGATGAAATTTATCATGGAGCTCATTATGATCTACAAATTATGATGATAGAGAAATCAGAGCAGCAGAATTAGCATCTTGGAAAGAACTTTTGTTATCTACTCCATGTGTTCTATATGCATGAGATGTATTGGGATGACCAACACTCACAACCCTATGTCCTCTCATCATTGAGTATGTCAAATTGTTCTCAATATCCATGGCAATCTGATATGCTTGGTGTAGGGTTGTAAGCTCTTTGTCTCTTAATAAGAAGCTCATCTCTTTTTCAAATGCTCCCAAGTACATGACCAAACATTCAACAACATTTGGTCTTATGTCTTCAAGAATCTCTCTTATGATCTTTGAAAATATGAGGTTAAAAGATGGGACTAATTCAACTTTTCCTTTCTCCATGTTCATGAACCTTTTTCTTATCAGCACAGGGTCAATCTTTTCTCCAAATTGCTCCAGGAACACTACCTTAAATTCTTCCCATGAAGGGATGGAGGAAATTGGCAGATAGGAAAACCATTCCCTTGCATCTCCTCTTAAGGATTGAACAAATAGTCTCATGATCACATCTTCATAGTCAATCTCATAATCTTCCATCACATTACTAAATTCTTGGAGATATCTATTTGTTGATTCAGACCTATCACTAATGAATCTTGGTAACTTATTTATGACTTTAGCTGGAATTTCATTTGGGTAACCACTGATGCCACTGAACTTGATGGCTTTGTTCCTTCTAGTGTTGAAACTTCTTTGACAGTCTGGTAGGGACTAATCACAAAACATAGTTCCATCTGGAACCATACTAGGATGCATATATTGAAGCATTTTAACATGCCTCTTTCTAAATTCACATATTAACTTTAGATCCGATCATTCATTTTCCCTATTTCTATCTTTTATCATGAACTTAGAATATTACAATGAATAATTCAAATGCATCTAAGCCTAAGATCTATTCAGTGTGAAAATTTCAAGAATAAGCATACTTTCAGCATCATACATAAGCTACAAATTACAACTCAAAAGTATGCAAACTAAATATTATTGTCCTTTCCCTCTATTAGTGCTAATCACTTAATAACAAACAAATTTTTTATCCTAAGATGTTAAAATATGGTTTTCATATACAATTTTCTTGAAAACCAATAGTGAAGAATACCTAGAAATGCTACTATAGCTCCAAATTGTTTGGAAATATTGTAGATCTAGAACTTCTTTCACCTCTTCAATAGGTTCTTGTAATAGGGTAGCCACCTCTCTTCTTAGAGGAATGAACTTTGAATAGCATGAAGTTATTTCACATGTAAATTCATTTATGAGTTCCTTCCACTAGCAGAGCACCACAAATCATAAAATAATCAGGTTCACTACAACAAATCCTTCTCCAGGCTTGAGATCCTTCAAGATTTGAACAAATACAGAATGAAAAACAATAATATGACTCTGTAACTAAGCAATTTTCACTTAGAGATTCAATTTTCTCCCTAGGCGAGCCGCCATTCTATTGGTGCTCCAAATATCAAAAAAATACATGAATCCTAAAGACTTAGCCTCTTATCCTCAGACTCAAAGGTCGATTTGGCCAACTAACAAGATACATTCAAAGACTAAAATATTCTACACTTCTGGCTTTGTAGAACCAAGGTGGGTCAACCTACACAATGCCTACAAATTAATTCACTCATGTATACTAACATTGCTTCCTATAGTAGATAATTCCCAAATGAAAACACACTAAGAAAGTAATGACAACTTTGAATCTGGCTAAATTCTAGGTATTTCAACACTAACTCAACAATTGGGAAATAGGACTCAACACCAAACAACAGGGATTTAAATAAATTTAAATTTGAATTTGTTTATGAGATGAATAAAACTGAATGATAGACAAGTACCTAATTTTGGGCCATGGAGTCAATTCATGAAAATAATTCATTAGCAAACAACCTTTATCTAGTGGATTCACAATTTTTAATGTATTACTCTAACATATCCTATCTTGTTAGCAGTCAAATTCTTCTTATAAATCGAACCTGCACACTCCAATCACAACTATTTGCTCATGCCATTTAACTATTTCATTTAAACAAACTCATAAACAAATAAAAAATTCTCATCAAATCGAGAATCCAAACTCAAAGATACTTGATATTATTGAATTTGAATGACTGAAAATGTACAAATCTAGAGACAATTTGAAGATGTTTCTTGAATGTGCAAAAACTTTGAAGACATTCATGAATTCCCTACACAAACTAGCTAATATTTTCCTACAAAATCTAAAATTAAAACTTATAGACTCAAACAGACTCGGAACATTACATGTCTATCTACCTAGCCCAATTTAGAACCTCAGAAATATTTTTACAAATCTAAGAAGAAGAGAATAAAAGAGGAATGGAAGCAGCCCTAAGATCAATTTGATCCATAAATATAATCTGGAAACTCAATCCACTATTGATCATCAAACTAGAAAAAGACTCTCTCCTCTCTCCTCCAACTGAATTTGCCTCCCAAATTGCCTTTTTCCTGTTTGCAAGCAACTAAAAAATTTTCCATATGGAGAAATTCACCATTTATCAGCAACTATAAAATATCTTACTATGCCTATGAAAATTCCTTTGTTTTCCTATTCTTGTTCACTACTGCATTTTATTTTATCAAAGTAAAATATACCCCTTTTCACTTTAAAACACTTTTCCTTTTAAATAAAATAAAGGCTTTCTAAATTTTATTCTGGGAAAACAAAATTTTTCCCGTGATTTTTTCATTTTAACCATTCAAAATGGTAAAGACCCCCACACTGAGAAAATTTTTAGTTCACCCATGAGCCCTTATTTTACTGTCCAACAAAACAATATTAAATGTTTCATTAAAATGGTTCCTTTGAATATTTAAATTTCATCTTTCAAAGTGAAAATTTAAAATATTTACCTTTGAATAATAAAACACATTACGTTTTTGGGAAAATATTTTCATTTGTTGGGTCCACCATTTGTATTTTCACGTGCAACATTTCAACTTTTAAAATATTTTTCTTTACTGGAAAAAGAAAAATAGAAATTACAATTATGGATCCCCATTCAAATTTTACCTGTGCACGTAAAAGGCATTAATTTATGAATACTTTGCTAGGCTCACTGTGCCACGTGTCTTATTGACACTGATCTCACCCAAATTAATGAGTGAACACCTTTATTTGGTGAGCCTGTGGGGGATGGCAGAAATTTAATCTCACCTTTGTGCCCATGATTCACCACTTCATTTAATATAACCCCATGCTTTGTTAAATATTTCATCAAGAAAATTAAAAAGGCTTCATTTTGCAATAAAATAAAACTTGTCATACTCAACCCGCACTCTCGCTGAAATCAACAAATGGGAACTTTCACCCTACAAGATAGCAAGGAAAGGTCTAGATCTAGCTGCACTCAACCTCTTATCTTAGCCATTAATTTCCTCTTGTTATCTTTAGTTTTCTCTAATTTCTTTACCATGTATTTTTTCATTCATTATCTACAATCCCTGGTTTGCAATGGCGATGTCTCTCTATGGAGACCACTTTGCACATGGCCATCGAACCTTCTATCTCAGTCATTTTCAACACTCTATTTTTGTACTGGTGCCATTTGCTATGCAAGACAAATGTGAGCTCCTATTATCTTAAAATATTTAATGCTTTCAACAACCATCTATCCACAAGCATTCTCCATGTGTTCCCATCTCTTCACTCATTTGGGAATTTTGATACATTCTCTCTAGCACGAGCTTTGGAGTCTTCTCCTCTTGTTCCTGTGCCAAAAGTTGTCTAAAAACTCTTTTCAACTCATCCACTATGTGCAGGCTACACCCCGTTCACTAGTTGCATTTATCTTAAAGTTTTTAGGAAATTTCAATATATAGACCTTGTGAAATGTGTATACTTTGTTTCATAGTGTGCCTTTTGCGTTGGTAGAGTTTCGAAGCTTTTAACAAAATTTGTCTCTACATATTGGGTGTAGCATTCTTCAAACTAATTATTACCTTATCTGGATCTCTGCCTTATGTGCCAAGCATCATCGATGCCCTTTTGTTTGAGATGTTTCTTTCTAAAACATTTTCAATGAATTCATTTTATGCCATATACGTAGCCATCTCATTGTGCTTAGTTATTTCTATCACTTCAACCACCAAATTTTTATCTAAGTGCTACCCTAAATCTCATGAATTTACTTCATTCTTTTGAATTCCTTATAACAGACAACAACTTAATTCCCTCATGGAATGTCACTAGAAGAATCCTTCAAAACTGGCTTTCACTATGTTTTGCTCCATGTAATTCTCCCTGCATAGGGCATTGAGCAATCATACCTTGTGCATAAGCTTCCATTACAATGTCATGTCAACCCATAAGAACCATTCAGGTTGGACAATTCCATTAGATAATCCTAGAAAAATGCATACATGCTCACATGGAACCATTTTGTTGCCTTCATGCCTCCTCTCTGTTTCCATATTTTGTACATGTCACATTTTATTGAGATATTTTATTAAGAAATTAGGGTATCCTCAAGCACTTCATTAGAAATTTCACATGTACTTCTTAGATTCTACATAAATATCGAGAAAAATTCCTATGGCCTCAACGTTTAACAAAGTTTCTCTCTCTCTCTAATATGCCTTGACAATTGGAGTATATATGTGCTTTACTTCCATCTTTGCTGAGGGCATCCAAGTAAAGTAATGTTTTGTGAGCTATTTTCTATGTAGCAATGGCATTGAAGAACCTCACACTATAACCTACTTTCAGCATCTTTTGACTATTCAAACGACTATGCTAAGATAGCTTATGTTTTGTAGTTTTATCCCATAAGAGCTCAAACTAGCATCATCTCTTTCTACATATGTACTCCATGGCACTAATGTTCTTGGAATCAATCAGTTAAATAGGCTAGTTGCCTTACATATGCTTCCACAATTCATTTTGATATGATGACTATACTACAAGGAAACATTGAACAAGCACTATACCATCTCTTTTGAGGCATTTCATCAATTGGAATTCCATAATTGTGCAAAGCAAGTCAGGTCCCCAGCTGGGCCCGGCTAAAAAATAATCATTTTCAAACAAATTTTACCCTCACATTGACTTTATACAAGTTCTAAATAGTTTTGGAGTTAAAAAATAACTAGGTTGCTATTAGAATGTTCTTTCTAGCACTTTGCAAACTGGTGAAAACTAGCCAAGTGGGCTCTGGAATCGGCTTTGAAAAGTCATCAAATGGCCTCATGGAGCCATAAGAACTTGCAAGCATGTAAACATCTGAGCTAAGATTTGAATGAAAAATATGGATTGGAGAAATCAATCATGAAGAAAAATTTATTAACTATCAAAGTTGCTTGGACTTTCTAAAATAGATAGTTGTTCTAAACCAATTAAAACTCAAGAGATCACCTTATTACAAAAATATCAAATCAACTCCTCGTGAGCTGCCATTGGATACAGTAGTTCATTTTGGTACACTAAAGATGTTTGAAAAATTGATCAGCTTGAAACATATCCCATCAAAAGATATCAAGATTCAAAGTTGACCTCTTCATTAGATTCAAAGATATCAAGTTCATTTTGATATAAAGATGTGTGAAAAATTGATTAGCTTGAAAAATAGCAAATCAAATCATGAGGCTCTGAAAACTAACATGTGAGCTCATCTTGGTTTGGAGAATATAGAGCAAAATTTGGTTTGGCATGATGATCAAGATGATCCCACAATAGTGGTTTACAATATTTGGCCAAATTGGACACTAAAATAATTTATTTTAACTAAATCTTCACTTTTAGGCACCTATAGTAGCTAAACCACGAGGAATTTGAAGATGATGAAAACTAGAGTTTCATGAAATTTTTCCTATAGATTCTAAATATATTTTTTTGTTTTTTGTTTTAATTATATTGCACTTCTTTTTCCATCTCCCTCAAAAACTAGTTGTTTTTAGAAAACATTTTTAAAAAGTGACACTCACTATATAATGCATAACTTTTTTCTACGAAGGATAAAATTCTAATTCTTTAAAATTTAGATTTGTAGCTCCTATATCTATTGCTTCCACTTGGTTAGATAGTTTGTTATTGAATATTTTTGTTTAGTGAAGTTTCGAAGTCAAATTGATTACAATTCAAACATAGTGCAACCCTATAGCATGTAACAGTTTTTGAATGTATCGAAATTTAGTTTTATTTTTATTTTTGGATTAAGTACTTCAATATTTGGTGCACACATATGTTTCAATTTTTTTTGATAATCTTCTATTTTTCCACATGTACAAAACAAAGAGCTTGATTTTTAGTGAAAAACCTACATTCACAAGAAATAAAAAGTAAATATAATAATAAAATTAAATTTATTTAAAATTATACTTTTTGGGAAGCTTATAATAAGGACTACACAATTACAAAAAAATAATTTTAAATTAATTCATTTGATCCCCCAAATGGTAAACCAAAAGTGGTTTAATTAGCATTTTGATAGCTGTAAAGGAGGCTTCATTATAGGTATGGTTTAAAACTAGTGGGGTTCTATCCAAGGGGGTTTGATCTAAGGTAGTTTGATCAAAACCGCTTCAATTAGAATGCTTTAAATGGAACATTTTAAGGCTTAAATTGTTACATTTTCTAAAAATATGTGATTTCAGCAAAAATCAGAATCTCCCAAAAATTGTAAACCAACTTTGTGGGATCACCCATCAACTAGTTGCAAAATGCAATCTCAAATAGGAGGCTACTTTGCAAAACAAAGGTTTGGAAACAACAGTAAAGTGACAAAACCCTCCACCTTTACTTTTTGAAACCCTAAAAAACCTCATCATGGGAAGCTAAAAATTTATATGTGCATTCACATATGACACATGAGTGTGTCTACAAAGGATTTTTTCTTGAAAATCAATAGGCTTCAAATTGTGACCCTCCAAAGCAGGTCACTTAGGCAAGTTGATCAGGTGCACTTCTGAGAGTGTAGAGGAATTTTTTTTGAAATGGGCATCTCAAATTTGAAAATTTTGAGAGTTCCAATAGATAATAGGGAATTTGAGAGTGCAAAACTCAAGGAAAAAGACCTTGATCTTATTTTCATAAACCCTAATAGGGACCCATTCACCACTAAAGGAGAATGAGTCCTTTGTAGCTCAAAAGCAAATTTTTCACAAGGTACAAAGCATTTTATGCTCTAAAAACTTCCCCCATATTTTCTATAATAATTAGGAAACATTTATGATTTTTATTTGCATATTATCATACACAAATTGAATGAAACACCCCTTAGAAAAATAGTGGTTTGTCATTGTGTTCATTTAACATTTTGGTGAACCCGTTTTTCAGTGTTTCATCATGGTGAGCCTATTGTATTGCACATTGCAATTTTCTCTTTTTTGGAGTCTCTCCTTGCATCTTAAGCTATATCTTGCATTGATTTGAATGTATATTTCCATTTAATTAAGGTCTCATTAGGGGTTACTTGTTTTGCATTGAAATATTGCATACCATGTAGCGTTTAGATTTGCATTGTTTTGCATTTCTCTAAATCTGAAAATTATAGAAAAAAGTAGTCATTTTGCATCTCATTTAGATCTCATACAATTGCATTTTGAAAATCAAAACAAAACTACACTTCAAATTAGGCCTTGCTTTTAACCTTTTCATTACATTTTTACATTGAATTTTTGGAAAATCTAATGCTGAAGCTCATTGTGTCAGACCTAGAATTGAAAGATATAACTAAGAACTTGCATTTAATCATTATAAAATTGTTTAAAAATGCCTAAAAAGTACCCATTCACCTTTACTAGCTAATGAGTCCCTGATTAGGATGAGCCTCTATCTTATCGAATGTAAAAAGTATCAAGATTCACTCGTAAATCCACAAAAACATCTTAGAAACATCTAACCAAGACCCATTCACTCTTACTAGAAAATCGGTCTCTATTAGCTACTGATCTGCATTTTTAGGACATTAAAATCTTAGTTTCTAGATTCTTTTTGGTTGTTACTTTCCTATTTTAGTTTCTTGATTTTTTGTTTCATCAATTTCATTGAATTTAGCTTAATTTGCTTCATCTAGTGTATTGTGAAAATTCTAAATTTGCATTTACAACATTTCATTTTCAGTTTATTACATTTCCTTATTTAGAATATGAAAATTTCATAGTTTACTTTTTCATGTTAGCATTTTTTCCTTTAATTAGTTAGTATTCAAAGAGTATCACATGGCCTGTATGATTCTATTTTCTTTATATGAGCATAGTTTAGGAAACAAAAGAAAAAATCATTAATAAGCATGTGGGATACCCTCCTAGCATGTACAAAATTTGTAATAATGCTATAAAAAAAGAGGATGTGAGTTTAGAAAATCATAACAATCATAATTTCTCTTCTCCTGATACCTCTCCCATCAGTGACAAACGTATCTCGGGGAAAGAAGATACAATCATTGTGATTCATGATTGTCCCTCTCCTCCTCCCACCTAGGAAGATATTATGAAACAATAAGATGAGATCATTAGCACAACTTTATGTAGTCTCCATTTATCTCCAAACACCTCCCCTACTTGTGAGAATGCTTTAGTGAAAGAGGATACAATTGAGAATGATTATGAGAAACACATTTGTTAGGAGGGTATGTTGGTGTTAAGTGATCCAATGATTGAGAGTTACAACATTATTTCTCTCCTTCCTAACGTCCCCAATATTTAGAAAGATCTATTAAAATGAGATGATCCAATCATTGGTAATCATGAAAATCATTGTTGTCCTTCCCTCAATGCCTCCCCTATTTTTGATGAAGTTACTTTACAAAATATAATTATGGAATGTGACGAACCTCTTGAAAACCCTCCCACTATATTACAGATTATGTCACAAGAGAATGAGACTTTAGAAAAAAAGGATGAAATCATGGGAAATCATAACAATCAAATTTGTCCCTATCCTAATATCTCTCCTAGTTATGATGAAGATACTTTTGTATTAGAAGATCCAATTCATGAAAATGGTGAGATTCCTACTTTCCTCTTTTCCCCTAGGAAAAACATTATTGAACAAGAGAATATCATCATTAATTAGCAAGAAAACCCAACCACTGATCACTCCTTGACTTGTGATGAATATATTTTAGAAGAACCAAATAATGAATATCATGAACATCTAGATTGTTGCTCTCTTAAAAAATATCCTACAATGGACGATATCATGGTGCAATCAAATGAGAACATTGACACATGTCTTTCAAGCAATAGTGATGTGATCTCCTTCGATGAAGATGGTGACGTGAAATTAGACCCCCCTTCACTAGGAGATCATGAAAATGAGGAAAAGTGTGTTGAGTTCATGAATATTAGAGCTCCTTTGAGTCTTCTAATTATAGAACAACCTAAGCCTCAACTTATCATTCATCCGCCCTCACAACAACCACAAGTTCAAAATAAACCCATTCTCATCTTAGAACCACCTCAAAAGCAACTCAATCATGACAATGTTTCACAACAACTGAGTTACAAAGACATTTCTCACATATATAACAAGGTCTGAACAATCAAGATTGTTCCAAAACCCCAAAATTATTTGCATGTCGAGAAAGAAAAATAAAACCTTATTAAAGAGGTTTCAAAATTATTGGAAGATGCTTTGAGTTCCTTTGAATTTATACCTCCATCCATGGGTGAGTACAAGATCATAACAAAATATTCTACAAATAGAAATGAAAAAGTGATAATTTAAATAGAAAATTCAAAAGAATCCACTTCAATCACTCTAGAAGAAAATACAAAATACACAACAAAATTTGATAAAGGTGATTGTGAGAAACCTTTGAACCAAAAACAAATGAAAAATATTTATGGAAAAGGTTACAAACTTATGAAACAACTTGGGTGTAGTGGAAAAGGACAAGGTATCCATGTCCCTATAAAACCTAACACATAAGAAATGACTTGTGGTCTTGGTCATTGTCCTTTGATGGAAATCCAACCATAAAACAAACCTTAACTTAATATCAACAACATCACAAAAGATTCTTCCAAGACAAGTTTAACTTTGGTGCATCCTAAATAAATAGATACTACATTCGGGAACATTTCATTAGATATGAATCAAGTTGATACTTTTTTAACTCATCAAAATCAATAATAATAGTTGTTTCTAATTGCCATGTAATAGTTGTAGGATCCTAGCTTAATCACTATTACATATTTTACACTCATTGCAAATAATTTCCTTTTTTCAAGGAGTATCATACCATCATGCATCCTCAGCTCATTCCTATCTCACACTCAATTGAGGCAAAGGGTTAGGTATATTTTTCCTTGTATGTCACTTGTCATTGTCCCTTTGGCTAGTTGCCTCACCTGTGCCTTACTAGTCTTTAGTTTTTCTTTATGATTGCATGTGCATAATGTGATCCCCCATGATGTTTCATTTGATGTCTCTCAATTTTTGTGCATTCCTCTATATCTACCTTCTTTCTTCTCTATTTCATAATCATTTTTCACGTAACACCCCATTGAGAACCCTAGAGGACACAACTAAAACTACAAAAAATGGAAAATAAAATAAAATTCCTAAAGTGTAAAGTTGCTTAAGGAAATAGACCATAACTTTAACTATTATCCTAAGTTCCCTAGGGTGCATGACTACATTACTTAAATTCCATTATTCAAATGAAAAACCACTTAGCTTATTAACAAATAACACTATTCAACATTTAACATAGCATTAACATTTACCCATTACAAAATGAACATATGAACTATGAGAGACATTTATTCATTAAACATAACATAACAATTGAATACTATCTTTACAAGTTAACAAGTACAATGTCACTGATTCAAAATTCCTTACATACAAAGGATACGTCAATTCAGTTTACAAGTACATTTGTACAATGATACCTGCTTGAGACAAGTGAGGAGTGCTTCCAAATGATACAAGATACATAATAGGGTAACCATACATTACAAGTCCAAAGATCAGCTACCAAGAATAGATACAATGTTAAAGACAATGTATCCGAAGAATCACCACATCATGAACATAAGGGCTACCCAATGGAGAACGTTACACATTCCAACCACCCACACGAATCCGAATATTCACCACCCCATGCTAGGAGATTACAAGGGGCCCCACCAACTGATAGACAAGGACTGGGAATCACAAGGTTGTCAAAACTCACATCACAAAATGAACACACAAAAAGTTTAACAACAACAAAGACCATACTTCCAGAGGCACATAGATACATAAAGTAAATCAGAAAGTAAAGAAACTCATGGTTGTCATAGGGAAAGTGTACTAACATAATTGGACATAGGTTATCAAGGTAGTTCTTCCTAGGCCCCGGTCCCCACCCTGGGTTATCCTGGTATCCTCTATCGAACTTTGACCCCTCATGCCAACTTATGCAAAATCGACGTACTCCTCATGGAGACAAAGGGGTTGATTATGCCATTCTAGGCCTTCCTGACTCACCTCAAGCCTAAATGAGCACTTGAGGCTAAGCAAGGTACAACTTATCTTGTTAATGTTATAGTTACCCTTTTCCCTTAGTTCATTTAATGTTATCACTTGTTAATAAACTTCCACATGGGTTGTCCTGGCACCCCTTTGTATGCCGAGGCCCATTGGAAGCCACTCCCCTATTGACAACATGAAACCCATGAAACAAAAAACAAGCCACTTGCACAAACTCAAAATTCAAAGAAAATAACATGGTGAGGCATGATCCCTTCCTGCTAAGATATTCCAAAGAATGACCACAATGGCGAATACAATCTGTATGGCTACATACTACCATAAACACAATTCATAAAAAATCTCCAATATCAAATTAACCAAAGAATTCCATCAAGAGAACAAAACTCCCTGGCTTTTGGAAGTCTTCAAATAAGCAAAAAAGGACTCCCCCATAAAACAATGACTAGAACCAACCGCAATAATTCAAAGCCTTTTTTTTAGCACCCTAACAAAGAGAATAAATATGCATTATAACCATGGTTTTAGCTTAAGGTTACAAGAGAACTTGACATCCTATAATCCAACAATTTTTCATAGTTGGGGTAGAAATTTACTACTACACCTTCCATCTGATTCAATGTAAACCATCATAGGTCAAAATGCATATATAACATTGTCAAAATACACCCAACATCAAACTAATCGAAAGAATTATTGCAAACCAGGATATATTCTTTTAACCTTAGGAAATATGAGCTTATTATCTTGGCACAAACAACCTCTATATCAAACATCAACCAAAACATACACACATTAAGCAATACAACCATGAAAGCACTATTCCCACATTTTACTTACACTTAGCTCTACCACTAGGTTCACTTTACCATTTCTTGAACTAAGTTACCTAATAATCTAGCAAACCAGCAAGTTCATAACAAATCTATATATAAATCTTCATACAATCAAATAATTGCTTTCATAACTATAATTCTTTTTAAGGAGATACTATATGTAATTTTATTAAAGATATCATTAGTATATAAATTTAAAATGCATCGATACCCGCATTACTATTATTAATTACCATTAACGGTCGGATTCCTCAGAAAAGATATACCAATTTGTCCCATGAACAAATCATTATATTATTAATCATAATAAGTTCTAAACTTAACATTTCATCAATGCTACCAAAGTGTTCAAATATATATATATATATATTCACCTAGTTTTCCATTATAGATTCTAAATATCCAACTACTATATTACTTAACCATATGTTTTCAACTATATAATCTTCAACATTTAAGCAAAAGACACCTTTGTAATAGACATATCGAATACATGAACACATATATACATTTATATCTTAGTATATATATATATATATAGATTTTTAATCTAAATTAATCTTAATTAAGGGCCTTATTTAAATATTAGATTTATAATTTCATGTTATTCATATATTGACAATAGAATCTAGTATCATTTAGAATTATTCATTGCTCCTGCCGATAGTGAAGTGAAGTTGATATGGTCAAGGGCCGAAATGCATCTGGAGATAGCTTCAAAGTACACACTGATGCTGCAAACTCATTTAATGCCAATGATGAAAATGAGGAAGTGAAGCGCAACCCATGGTCAATCTAATTGGCGGAGTATCAAGCATCTCCAAGGCAATTCAACAAACCATTAATCAAGAAATGACTATAGAAGAGTGGCGTGGAAGGCACTACAAAGAACTTTCCAAGCTAAGGATGGAGGAGATTACAAGGAGGTTGGCTGCGAGAGCTAAGATACAGGGAATAGTTATCCCCCTTCTAGAGAGCTCATGATTTAGGCTGATACATAAGTAATTATGATGTTATTCTGGTACCCATATATGGTAGTACTCATGATAAGGAAATCTACTTTAGATCCAAGAATTGAAAGCGCATCGACCTTGTGGTGCACTGATTAAGTTCCCTAGTTGATCTAGGCAATGAAGGAGTCCAACAGAGAGAATCAAGGAAATTGTTTGAACTTTATACTTCCAGATTATGCTCAAGTGTCACATTTGTGAGGGGTTCCCATATAATAGTGAGGTTATTTAATTCTACATACCCTACCATGTTCAAGTGTTGTCGCTATAATAGACTGCGAAGGAATCAGGGAGCTTATTTAAACGTCCACTGCCTTTTATGTTCAAGTGTTGCAGTGGTGACAGGTCAACAATCGGATCAGGGAAATTATTTTCAAGTGTTGCAGATGTGGCAAGTTGCTAACGGAATCAGAAAAGTATTTTAAGCCTCTACAGTCAAGAAAAGTGCTCGCTATGGCCGTCAATGAACAAGAGGGATGGTGGCCTGAAATCAATTTCAAAAAGCACTTAAATCGATTGGAAAATAAGTGACTATCTATTTAAGCCAATCGGTCATAGCATTCCCAACTTGAGTTCAAGAGTAACTCTTTAAAGACACATAACAATCAATCCAACTAGAAGGTATTATGCTTTCATCAGACATAAGATCAAAAAATGGCCTTTTTTCCCGTGTTAACATCCTACTAAGATGTAGCATTTCAAACTCAAAGAGATAACAAGAGAAAATTTATTTAAATCGAAAGATAAAAAGGATGTCCAAACAAAAATGAGACTTGGAGTCAAGACCACGGCCTAACTTGTCTAGGGCACACTCCTACATGACATTTAGGACAAAATTATTAGAGTTAGAAGAAATTTATAGAGCAATCCAGAAAAAGAGGAGGGGGAAAGGGTGCATATTCCAATGCTTAAGGCAAGGTTACGAACAGAGATGTCTCAATTTTCAATGACCAAATTTGAGAGAGCAGATCTCATAAATACATCGATTGTAGGATAAGCACAAAAGAATACATGATTTAATGGTCTCTTGAGACACAAGGTCTCCATGACAACAACAACAAAGGAAACTTATAGTATCGGTCTTACTAGGCCAACCCTCATACTCAAGGAGCACTACAATTTTCCATCGTGAGAGTAAACCTTAAGGATAGCATCAGATTTAGCTCACTACAAGATTAAAGGTTATATCTTCTTCATTACTTGATCCCTATGAATAAAATGAGAATACCATTGAGCGTTTAAGCCATTGAAGTCTGCATACAAAATAAGTTTGGCTTCCTAGCCCACAGATACAAATAGAAATGAACGTGTTAAACAGGGACTGGCGAAGGTACTCTGTCATCTACAGTTGATAACGATGGCACCAGCCAACCGACCAATCCAAAAGAAGAGATTTAGTATCATTCGGTTAATACCCAATAAAACTACAAATAACAAGTGGATAGTCTATAGCCAACAATACAAACCATGATATTACAATAAGCAGTCGACTAAACGATTTTGGTCTGAGATTAATGTCTTACAATGAGTGCATAGAGTTCACCAGTAGAAAATTCAAAGCGATTTATTTGAATAGGTTTAGTGGCTTCGTAAACACAAGAAAATAATATTCAAGAATAGATAAGATATGTTCAAAGCCGAGCTCGATAATAATGTTTGGTGGATCATTCTTAAGTATACTGGAATGAACTATAGTAAAGGAGAGGAAGAGAGAGGTTAAGTGGGTTGAATAGCTTGTTCATTCGGTTGAAACTGGGCAACTATCGACATGCTATCAATATAAACCATGACATTACAATTTCATTTCTTCCCAATGCCGATCTACAAGTTCATTTTCATATTACTGTGTCTAAACTATAGCTTTAAATAAAATACATCCACATTGATTTACAGAGAAACGCACACTGGAATGCATGGAGACTGAAACTTACATTTTGGTCATGCACTCGTATTCGTCAACTACCTCTTACATTTGCTAAAACCCCTCACCCTCCCCCTCCACATCGAACTCTTTCTTTTCTTTTTTTTAAAAATGCCCTTTCCCAAGGCCAGTTAATAACATGGAAACTAAATAGATTTTGATCTGCTTCCTCCCCATATTCCACCCAGGCCTGGAATTTGACGGCCACCCTTGCCTGTCATATGAAAATTTTGTGACGGTTTGTTCATTTAAATACCTGTCATTTTACGTTTTATGAAAAAATTTAACTGTCAAAAAAAATATTTAAAATATCTAAAAAATCAATATATTAGTAATCTATGAAATATTATTTTATAAAATAATTATGTTAGAAAATTTACAAATTTTAGAAACTATGCATGCACTCAATTAGTAAATCCAATTGCATATAATAAATTTTATTGATAATTAAATAATTATATATATGTAATTTACATTTTGACAATGCATAGAGTATTAGATTAAGAATAATTATATTGCACAATATGATTGTTTTTTCCATATATTTATTCTCTAATTTGTAAAATTGTATTACTATTTTGACTATAAATTAATTTATTCATTTCATATGTGTAAATATCATAAAAACACATTTAAATATCAATTTCAAATCAAATCTAGTAAGAAATAATTATATAAAATTAAAAATAGTTCAATCCACAAATTGATCTATCTAAAATCATATTTAAATATCAATTTCAAATCTATGCAGAAATAATTATATAAAATTAAAAATAGTTTAATCCTTATTCAACTCATTATCTAAAATTTCAACATGCTCACCAATAAAACACAACTATTGCTTGAAAAAAATCAAAGTTGAATCACCTTTAAAATAAATGTTGTTGAAAAAACAATGCTATAAAGTGAAATTAGCTGTTATTGTTCAATTTTTTTTATAGTTAAATCTTAAATTCATCTATCTAAAAACATAAATTATTTGTAAAAGGCAAACAAAATTTAACATGCTCACCAATAAAACCAAATACTCTATTGAAGAAAATTAAAGCTAAGAATCACTAGAAAATTAAAAAATGTTGATAATTAGAAATAAATCTTAAATCTTAAATTTATTGTTAATTGTAACAAGAAGTTTCTAAATTATGTAGAAAAATAAATCTTGTTAAAATATTCAAAAAGTTAAAAATAAATTATATTCTATTTTGAAAAGATTTTGAATTAATATATATTTTTATAATAAATATTATAAATCATATATATTAATATAAAGCAATGATAACTATTAGTAAAAATGTCAAAATCTTTAAAAAATTAGAAAGAACTATATTTAATCTTGAAAAGATTCTATTCTCAACAGATTTTAAATTAATAAATATATTTATAATAAATCATATATATTAATATAAAGTGAAATTAGAAAGAATTATTCCAATTTTCAATTATAAACTAATTTATATTTTTATCATAAACATATATATATAAATTTTTACGGTTTAATAATAATTTGAAGTGTCATATTTACGTTTATATAAAAATATAGCAAGTCAAATGATACGCCTAATAAATTTTAGGTTGTAATATAATGGTAAAAATGCTTAAAAACGGGTCAAATAGACCATCAAATTCCGTGCCCGATTCCACCAAACATCAAACCCCTACCTTTCCCAATCTATGACTCCTGTGACATAAGGTAGTTACTAGCCTATCTTTCCCCCACCGATTCCTAAATATATTCACATTCTCCTTTTCCCTCCCTCTATTACAAACCGTAATTACTGAATATAGATTATTCCTCCTGATTATTTGCAAGCCGGTCGAACTAACAATCAATCCCCATTTCAAATTAGTATCCTCAATAAATTCGCTTTGAGGTAATTGAATTTATAAAAACTAAATTCACCATTCACTCAATTCCAGCACATCTTTTGCTTAAATATTTTCTTTATTAATTCATGGTTTAATTTATCTAAACCAATTAAAGATGTTAATAATAATTTATTTATCCAGCCTACAAATTTATCAAAACTTTTAATTAAATTTTCACATGTCCATCAATGTTAATAGCCTTTTATTTTATGTAAAACTAATTAAGCTAATAACTCAAATAACTAGTAGATCCAACAAAACTTGATCATACGTGAAACAAAAAATGACACCACAAGAACCTGGGTGGAGGGGCACTGCATCCTCCCTCCCTTGGGTTTGACTTACTCATGGAAGTCACTAAGCCACAACAAAATATGCAAAGAAAATGCACCTTAGTAATCAAGTATCCAAAATCAAACCAAACCTTCAATCTTAATAATCTAAATATAATGAAATATTCAAACAATGCACAAGTCACAACCATGACTCTAAGCTCAGTCAAACAATTATCAACCGAAAGCATGATGAGGGTAAAATAGCCGCATGAAGAGGAAACAAAACCAACAAGCCTTACAAGCAGAATGGAACAATGGAAATTCGTCCCCGAGGAGGGAAATGGCTCGAAGTGGGGAACCCAGTGTAACCTCTAAAGACAAAAACTCCATTGGGATCTGGTATGCTCAAACGTAACAATTAGGTGGAGTTAATGCCATGTATCTATAGCTACAACAAAATGAAGGTTCAAGCATGTGCACATAAAAATAACCAATCACACCATGATGGGGAAATCACATAGTCGCAAGGCGCTCACATGTGAGTGGTGTGACACTATCCCCATCACCGACACATAAAAACTAATATCACAACATGATAGCTCATACATCTATCCAAATATAACATCCTCATATCAATAACATTCAACAAGAATGAACTCATCTTCTAAACATGATATAAATAAGAATATCAAATATCACTTAATCATCAAACTACATCATAATGTCATCAATATCACTAATCTAAGCATCATCATATTATCAAACAATCTCAACATCTACTCATCAAAATATCACCATACCTAAATAGTATCCAACAGTGTCATAACCTCCAATAATCACACAACAAGTTTGTCCATTCATCAAGCAAGCGATACAATGTTTGACAAAGTGACCTTTCATGTCCAAAAATGAGTTTTAAGAATACCTTTATCCTTCTACAGGGATGCAATCCACCAACTCAATCCATACTCAGGTATTCTTGATGCACTAAGAATCTCCTGAAGATAAGATATCTTAGAAGTGACTTTTGAAGTTTTCTCAACTTTAGAAGTCACTCCCCAAGATATTAAATCTTGAGTACCTCTTGGCCCATGTCAAAGCCTTTCAGAAAAGTATTCTCTCAAAAGATCATTCTTAACCATGCTAACACTTACATGTCCTCTTTGTTACATTGTAAAGCAATTGATATATCAAAATGCTAAGCTTCCATATAACACAGCATATTTAAAGCCACATTAACATCAATTACTCATCATTTCTAGACAATGTGTTCCACTTGTTTAATATTCAACACAAAAACTCATAGCATAAGCAATAAAAAAAATAGGATTTTACACTTTTATTAGAAATATAATGACACAATTTTCACTTCAAAGGCACCAAATCCTAGATTTATCATACATTCTTCTCACACATACACAATAATAGATTAAAATCATAATAGGATATTCATCCAATATACATATAATCTTAATATCAATGTGAATCCACATAAAGTATCAAACTTATCTAAACATCAAAGTTACTGCAATATCATAATAACATTCAATAGTATCATGGGTCAAATGGGCAAGCATAAGTCACATGGACTCATTTTACAATGAGGTTCATTATGTCTCATCTAGTTCCTTCACCCTTAAAAAGAGGATATTCCTCTAGGTCCTTGTTAGAATCCACCTCAATTCTCAAAGAAGAGGATGGTTGAGCTTGAAGAATCTCCTCCCTAGATACCAAGGGTGCATTTCATCCACACCCTAGTGGCCTGTCTCTAATAGTGGATGGTTTCTTATTCTTCACAATCGTCTTTGATTCCATAGTTTCCTTATTCTTTGCCGACTTGAGACAAGTAAGGATTTGGACCAATGTCTTCTCACCAAAATCCTCCTCTTGATTTGTCTAATGATTCAATTATTCTTTGCATTTGTACTTGTGGGAACTCTGGGAAGGGGTATCTTGGTAGTTGTCCTAATGGCCTCCACCATGACCTTCCACACCTCCTCAATTTCATCCATGATCTCTTACTCTGTGTATTTTCTACACATCACCACCAAAAGGAAATCACAAGTATAAGAAAAAGAGAGATGAGGGAAAACAAAATTCCAAGATTGCATTCATGGTTTCACATCATTAAGCTACCCAAGGGTCCATAATGCATCCTTGATAGATAGGATATTGGTGCATTGCACACTAGACAGAGTGTCCTATCATTTCCACCAATTTTTTCACTTTTGGACCAACACCAACTATAAAAATATCTTGGATTGCTAATCATAATCTTAAATGTACAACTAACAAGGTCAATGTAATGGGCTCATTTGTATGCATATTACCTAATGTTTGAACGTGGCTCTGATACCATATGTAACACCCTGTCGAGAACCCTAGAGGACACAAATAAAACTACAAAAAATGTACAATTTTTTTTCCTAAAGTGCAAAGTTTCTTAAAGAAATAAAAAATAACTTTAACTATTATCCAACGTCCCCTAGGGTGCACAACTGCATTATGTAAATTCCATTACTCAAATTACAAACCACTTAACTTATTAACAAATAACACTATTCAACATTTAACATAGCATTAACATTTACCTATTAGAAAATGAACATATGAACCATGAGAAACATCTATTCATTAAACATAAGAGGAAAAATGAATACTATCTTTACAATTTAACAAGTATAATGTCACTAATTCAAAATTCCTTACATACAAAGGATACATCAATTAAGTTTACAAGTACATTTGTACAAAGATACCTCCTCGAGACAAGTGATGAGTTCTTATAAAAGATACAAGATACATAATAGAGTTATCATACATTACAAGTACAAAGATCAACTACCAAGAATAGATATAATGTTGAAGAAAATGGATCCAAAGAATTTCCACATCAAAAATACAAGGGGAACCCAATGCAGAACATTACACGTTTTACCCAAACGTGTGAATCTAAAGATTCACATCCCATGCTAGGAGGTTACAATGGGCCCCAATAACTGATAGACAAGGACTAGGAGTCACAAGGTTGTCAAAAATAACATCACAAAATGAACACACAACAAGTTTAACCAAATCAAAGACCATACTTCTAGAGGCATGTAGATACATAAAGTAAATCAACATGTAAAAAAATCATGGTTGTGGTAGGGAAACTGTCATCATATAATTGGACATAGGTTATCTAGGTAGTTCTCCCTCGGCCTTGGCCCCCACCCTAGGTTATCCTGGTAGCCTCTACCAAACTTCGGCCCCTCATACCAACTTATGTGGAATCGGCCTACTTCTTGTGGAGATGAAGGGGTCAATTATGCCATTCCAGGCATTCCCAACTTACCTCAAGCCTAAACGAGCACTTGAGGCTGAGCGAGCTAAAAATTATATTGTTAATATTTTAGCTACCCTTTTCCATTAGTTTATTTAAGCTTATCACTTATTAATAAAATTCCACATGAGTTATCCTAGCACCCCTCTGTGCGTCGGCCCCCATTGGAAGCCACTCCCCTACTAACAACATCAAACCCATGAAATAGAAAACAAGCCACTTGCACAAACTCAAAATTCAAAGAAAATCACATGGCGAGGCATGATCCTGATCCCTTCCTACTCAGATATTCCAAAGAATGACCACAATGGTGAATACAACATGCAAGGCTAGATACTACTATAAACACAATTCATACAAAATATCCAATATCAAATTAACCAAAGACTTCCATCAAAAGATCAAAACTCCCTAGACGCTGGAAGGAATCAAATAAGCACAAAAAGACTGCCCCATAAAACAATGACTAGAAACAATCACAATAATTCAAAGCCTTTTTTTAGCACCCCAACAAAATAGAACAAATACACATTATAATCATGGTTTCGGCTTAAGGTTACAAGAGAACTTGACATCCTATAATCTAGTAATTTTTCATTGTTGGGGTAGAAATTTACTACTACACCTTCCATCCAATTCAAGGTAAACCATCATAAGTCAAAAGTCATATATAACATTGTCAAATGACACCCAAGGTGAAACCAATTGAAAGAATTATTGTAAACAAAGATATATTCTTTTAACCTCAGGAAATTTGAACTTATCATCTTCACACAAATGACTTCTATATCAAACATTAACCAAAACATACACACATTAAGCAATGCAACCATGAAAGCACCATTTCCACATTTCAATTAAACTTGGCTTGACCACTAGGTTCATTTCACCATTTCTCAGACTAAGTTACATAATGATCTAGCAAGTCAACAAGTTCATAACTAATCTATCTATAAATCTTCATACCTGTAGTGGAAGACTCATTTACCTAAAACATAAGGGATATTGATGTGACAAGACAATTATGTTTCATATATCTCTATCTTACAAGAATCTCCTACAATCAAATAATTTCTTTCATAACTATAATTTTATTTTAAGGAGATACTAGTTGTAATTTTATTGAAGATATCATTACTATATAAATTTACAATGCATTGATACCCACATTACTATTAGTAATTACCATTAATGATTGGACTCCTCAAACAAGATATACCAATTGTCCCTTGAACTAATCATTCTATTATTAATCATAATAAGTTCTAAACTTAACATTTCATGAGCTACCAAAGTCTTCAAATATATATATATATATATTCACTAGTTTTCCATTATAGATTCCAAATATTCAACTACTATATTACTTAACCATATGTTTTCAATGATATAATCTTCAACACTTAAACAAAAGACACTTTTTTAATAGAAATATTGAATACAAGAACACATATATACATTTATATCTTAGTATACACATATTATATATATAATCTAAATTAATCTTAATTAAGGGCCTGATTTAAATATTAGATTTAGAATTTCCTATTATTCATATATTGAAAACAGAATCTAGTACCAATTAGAATTATTCATTGCTCACTGCTAACATTGAAGTTGATAAGGTCAAGGGCTGAAATGCATCTAGAGATAGCTCCAAAGTACACACTGATGTTGCAAACTCATTTAACGCCAATGATGAAAATGAGGAAGTGAAGCCGAACCCATGGTCAATCTAATTAGAGGAGTATCAAGCATTTCTAAGGAAACTCAACAAACTATTAATCAGGAAAAGACTATAGAAGAGTGGCTTCGGTAGAACTAAGAAGAAATTTCCAAGCTAAGGATGGAGGAGATTGCAAGACGGTTGGTTGCAAGAGCTAAGATACAGGGAATAGTTATCCCCCTTCTAGAGATCTCATGATTCAGGTTGATACATAAGTAATTATGATGTTGCTCTAGTACCCATATATAGTAGTACTCATGATAAGGAAATCTACTTTAAATCCTAGAATTGAAAGCACATCAACCTTGTGGTGCATTGATTAAGTTCCCCAATCGATCTAGGCAATGAAGGAGTCTAATAGAGACAATCAAGGAAATTGTTTAAACTTTATACTGTTGGAATATTATTTAATTTTGCAGGTAGCAAAACTGTCAGCTCATCCCTCGTGTCAGATGAAGACCCCAAGTTGCAGCCAATGTTTTCCCCTAGCATTTATTTTGGTAGATAAATTTGAAATTTAAATTGTGGGCTTATTTATTGGGCTTGTTACAACTAACAAACACCTGCAAAAATTAATGAAGTTTTGTGAGTTTGAATTTTGAATTAAGCACTCATTTTCATGATCATTTTGAAACAAGACAAAAGGAATGTCTTTGTATTCATTGGAATTAGTTTTTTAGAGTATGCAGAAATTTTGTATTGGAAGGTGACCATGCAGCAACAGATGAATAAGGGAATTTTCAGCACAAAACCAGTGACAACAACAACACAAGAAATATTTTAGTAGACGGAGCGCATTGTCAGCTATAGCTATAGGATTGTAGCAGTTTATGTATTTGAGGTGTGACTGTAGCACCCAGTCATTGGACATTTGTCCAAGTTAGTTTAGCTTTATTTTGTTTAGGTGAATCACAACATGTCCTCTAAGATTTTGTATTTGGAAGAAAACAAGGAATATATGCAAAGTTAAATTATGTATCTTTATCTTATTGTCATTGTGCATACTTTGTGTGTTTTCTATGTGTTTATTTTTGTTCTATCAGTCCAATAATAGCAACTAATTTGTGTATTTTGCACCCCTATCACCCAGAAAGCGGTATCAGAGCCCTATTTTTCTGGGCAATCAAGTTAGTCAGCTTTTTTATTGTGGGTAAAGCCCTAGGTTATCTAGGCATTGTCTAATATTCTCAAATTTGAGAAATATGGTAGGAGGTGAGAACAAAGTTGGCAGTAGCCACCCAATTTTGATGGAAAAAATTATGATATATGGGCTAAGAAGATGAGAACCATCTTAGCTGTAAGTGACCTATGTGAGTTGGTCACAAATGGGTTCAATGATATCACTGACCCAAATGCATTTGCAACTCTTTCAAATGCACAACAAACCTAGTTGAAAGATATAAGAATGAAGGATGCAGAAGCCTTCAGCTTGATTGAGGGAGGCTTGAGTGAGGCTATCTTCCCATGTATTGTAGCAGAAAATTACTCAAAGCAAGCTTGGGAAATATTGCAAAATAGTTATAAAGGGACTGACAAAGTGAGGTTAGCTAAGTTGCAGCTCTTGAGAAGAAACTTTGAGACTCTACAAATGAAATATAATGAGTCCATTTCAGATTTTCACACTAAGGTTTCAACCCTGGTAAATTAGTTGAGAGTCAATGGAGAAACAATGGAAGAGAAAAGGATTGTTGAGAAAATCCTAAGAAGTCTACCTACTAAGTTTGATTATGTAGCAGTCGCCATTGAAGAGGAAAAATACTTGTCTCAAATGACCATAGATGAGTTGATGGATTCACTACAAACCCATGAGTAGTGGTTGAAAAAATCCACTCCTTCCCTAGAGCAAGCATTGAAAGCTCAAACCAATGCAAGAAGTCGAGGAAGAGGAAGAAATAACAGAGGAAGAGGTCAAAGAGGCAAAGGCAGAAACAATTCTAGAAGAAGAGGTTTTGACAGCATGGAGGGAATGAGTAGCTCACTATCAGTAAACTAGAATCAGAGGACAAACAATAGTTTGAATCAAAGGAGTGACAAAAGAAATGTAGAGTGTTATTACTATCACAAATATGGCCCTTATGCTAGTGAATGTAGAAAAAATCAGCATGACCATGGAGGCCAAAATGCTAATGTTGCAAATGAAAACAAAGATAAAAATTACAAACAGTCACATGTTTTCATTGTTTGCAACCTTGTTGAGAGCAAAAATGATGAAGTATGGTACTTGGATAGCGCATGCAACAAACACATGAGTGGTAACAATAATTTCTTTACCTCCATTGACAATAGTCTAAAAAATGAGATCAAAATGGGAAATGATGAGAAGGTTCTTGTCATTAGAAAAGGTGTAGTCAACATCCAAACCAAGAATGTTGAGAGGCAGTAAATCTAGGATTTTTATTATGCCCCCGACATGAAACATAACCTATTGAGGATTGGACAAATGGTCCAAAACAGTTACAAAATCCTAATGGAGAATGGAGAATGCAAAATATTTGATAGAGGAGGTAGCAAAAGAGTGATGATTGCAGTGCAGATGATGAGAAAAAAATGTTTCCTCTTAGGATGCACATAGTGTCTATGACGGGAACAACAGACGATCAGCAACAACATTGTTCACTGGCATTTACAATAGTTTCGCAACATTTGGTGGTGGAACAACAATCTGCATTCAATACAGTCATCAAAGACCCATCCAAACTTTGGCATTTAAGGTTTGGGCACTTAAGCTTTTCAAGTTTGAGTTTATTGTCTAGGAAAGGTATGGTTAGGGGTTTACCATCCATTGTAGAACCCAATGGCAAGTGTGAGGTTTACATTTTAGGAAAACAACATCTAGGCAGTCATTGAATCCAGGTATTCTAGGAGAGAAAAGGCACAACTAGAGTTAGTGCACTCATATTTGTGTGGACCCATAAAAACCCCCACCTTAGGAGGAAATACATATTTCATGAATTTCATAGATGACTATAGTAGAAAATTTTTGGTCTATTTCTTGAAAAAAACAATAGAAAGCCTTTGAGAAGTATGGTTTAAGGTAGCAATTGAGAAGGAGAGTGCTCACTATATCAAAGCCTTTAGAATAGATAGAGGGGGAGAGTATATCTCCAATGAATTCCTAAATTTATGTAGGAATGAGGGCATTCACAAACAATTCACAACAAAGTATACCCCACAACAAAATGGAGTGGAGGAAAGGAAAAATAGGACCATTCAAGATATGGGGGAAAGTATGCTGAAGGAAAAAGGGTTGTCACACATATTTTGGGGAGAAGTTGTAGCAACAATAGTCTATATATTGAATAGGTGCCCCACAAAACTTGTCGGTGATAGGATTCCACAAGAGGCATGGACAAACAACAAACAGAGTGTTGAGCACTTAAGGATATTTGGGTGTGTAGTATACACACTTGTGCCAAAAGAGAAGAGGTAAAAATTTTATGACAAAGGAGAAAAATGCATCTTCATAGTCAAAAGCCTACAAATTGTACAATCCCATCACCAAGAAAGTTGTGATTAGTAGAGATGTTGTATTTATTGAGAATGAAGCATGGGATGTAATGGTGGATGACACCATGGGTATTTCAACTTTACAATACCTCTTGATGATGAAGAAGTTTCAGATGATAGCAACATAGGGGGAGCTCAAGAGAGCAATATCTTAGCAAGAAACCACTGTAGAGCATTGGAAAATAGCAACTCTGGTGATCTGCAATAGAACAATAAATCTGACAGTGTTCAGTAGAGACAACATATTTGTAGCATTGATTAGAGGCAATAAACTAGCAGCTCTAGAATTCAGCAGAGCAGTAGCTCCGACAGTCAACAGTACACTAGCTCCAAAGGTCAGAGTAGCAGTAGTTCGGAAGAAAATTCAGATCCTATACTCGCATCATTGATTCCAAGAAAAAGAAAGAGTGTGAGGGAGATCTATGAAAACACATAGCATGTTTATTTTTATGAGAACTTGGATTTTGCACTATTCTCCTCTAGTGATCCAACATATTTTGAGGAAGTGATGAAAGAAGATAAATGGTGTAAGGCCATGGATGAAGAGTTGGAGGCTATAGAGAGGAACCAAACATGGGAGTTGACCAAGTTACCCAAAGGTAAGCAAGTGATTGGAGTGAAGTGGGTCTATAAGAACAAGTGTACTACAGAAGGGAAAATTGAAAGACACAAGGCAAGACTTGTTGTCAAAGGGTACAAACAACAGCCTGATATTGATTATAATGAGACATATGCACCAGTTGCAAGGATAAAAATAGTGCGGAAAGTGATAGAAGTTGCAGAAGAGCATCAGTGGAAAGTGATGAAGATGGATGTACAGTCAACCTTCTTAAATGGAGTGCTAAAAGAGGAAGTGTACGTGGAGCAGCCACCTGGCTATGAAGTCTTGGGGAAAGAGGACAAAGTGTATAGGATTCAGAAAGCTCTTTATGGGCTAAAACAAGCACCTCAGGCATGGTACAATAGAATAGACACTTATTTGTTGAGCAATGGCTTTAGCAAAAGCAGTAGTGATCCCACACTCTACATCACATCAGCTAAATGTGATATTTTAATTGTTGTTTTGTATGTAGATGATTTTATTTTTACTAGTAACAATGACATTAAAATTGTAGATTTTAAGGAGGTGATGAAAAATGAATTTGAGATGACGGATTTAGGTTTGTTGAAGTATTTTCTTGGGATAGAAGTTAAAAAAAAACATGGAATTTTTATTTCACAATCTAACTATGCCAAATAGATTTTAAGAAGGTTCAAAATGAATAACAACAAACCTGCCCCCACATCGACAGCAACAGGTCTGAAACTGCACAAGACTGACAGTAGTACGGAAGTGAACCCAACCCTTTACAAAAGCATGGTAGGAAGTTTGATGTACTTGACATCAACTAGGCCTGATTTAATGTATGTAGTAAGCTTGATATCTAGGCTCATGGAGGAACCTAAGGAGACACATTGGCAAGAAGGAAAAAGGATTTTGAGGTATGTAAATGGAACAATCAGTTATGACATTTTGTATGCAGTATCAATTGAATTTAAGTTGGATGGTTTTATGGATAGTGATTGGGCAGGAAATGTGGATGATAGGAAGAGCACATCTGGAGATGTCTTCAACTTGGCATCGGGTGCAATCTAATGGGCATCAAAGAAGCAGTTGATTGTCTCTCTTAGTATAGTAGAAGCAAAATATATAGGGGAAAATGTAGCAGCTTGTCAAGCTATTTGGTTGAGGAGGATCCTTATAGATTTACAGCAATAACAAATTCATAACACAACCATTCATTATGACAATGTGTCCTCCATAGCGCTGACAAAGAATCCAGTCTTCCATGGATGAAGAAAACATATCGAGATTTGATATCACTTCATAAAGGAGTTGGTAGAGCAAGGTGAGATAAAACTTCAGTATTCTAGATCCGAGCAACAACTCACCAACATCTTCACCAAAGCATTGAATAAGGATAGTTTTGAATGCCTAAGAGATAGGCTTGGAATTATAGATAGCTTGGGAGATCAGCTCCGGAAGGAAACATCAGATTGATATCTAACTTGCAGAGTAAGGTGGAGTGTTGGAATATTATTTAATTCTGTAGTCAACAGAACTGTCAACTCAGCCCCCATGTTAGATGAAGACCCCAAGTTACAGCCAATGTATTCCCCCAACATTTATTTTGGTAGATAAATTTGAAATTTAAATTGTACTCTTATTTTTTGGGCCTGTTACAGCCAATGAACACCTACAACATTTAATGAAGTATATGGTGAGTTTGAATTTTGAATCAAGCGCTCATTTTCATGAGCATTTTGAAACAAGACATAAGGAATGTCTTTGTATTTGTTGGAGTTAGCTTTTCAAAGTATGCAAAAAAAATGTATTGGAAGGTGACCCTATAGTAGCAGATGAAAAAGGGAATGTTCAGCATAGAATCAATGACAGTAGTAGCACATGGAATGTTTTAGCAGAGGCAACGCATTATCAGCTGCAACTACAGGATTGTAATAGTTTGTGTATTTGAGGTGTGAGTGTAGCACCCAGTCATTGGACATCTGTCCAAATTAGTTTAGCTTTATTTTGTTTATGTAAATCAGAGCATGTCCTCTAAGATTTTGTATTTTGAAGAAAACAAGGAATATATGCAAAGTTAAATTATGTTTGTTTATCTTGCTATCATTGTGCATACTTTGTGTGTTTATTTATGTTCCATCAGTCCATTAATAGTAGCTAAGTTGTGTATTTTGCACCCCTATTGCCCAACATATACTTCTAGACTATGCTCAAGTGTTGCATCTATGAGGGGTTCCCATATAATAGTGAGGTTATTTAATTCTACACACCCTACAACGTTCAGGTGTTTCCATTGTAACAAACTATGAAGGAATTAGGGAGCTTTTTTAAACGTCCACTCTCTTGTATGTTCAAGTGTTGCAGTGGTGACAGGTCAACAATGGAATCAAGGAAATTATTTAAACATCTACAACATTCTATTTTCAAGTGCTACAGATGTGACAAGTTTCTAATGGAATCAGAAAAGTATTTTAGGCCTCTACAATCCAAGAAAAATGCCTCCTATGGTCATCGATGAACAAGAGGGATAATGGCCTGAAATAAATTTAAAAAACACTTAAATCAATTGGAAATAAGTGACGATATATGTTTAAGCCAATCAGTCATAGCATTCCTAGCTCAGGTTCAAGAGTAACTCTTTAAAGACACATAACAATCAATCCAACTAGAAGGTATTACGCTTTCATAGGACATAAGTTCAAACAAATGCCTTTTTTCCCATGTTAACAACCTACTAAGATGTAGCATTTCAAACTCAAAGAGATAACAAGAGTGAATTTATTTAAATCAAGACCACGGCCTCGCTTGTCTAGGGCACACTCCTTCATAACATTTAGGAAAAAAATATAATAGTTATAGGAAATTTCAAGATCAAGCCAGGGAAAGAGGAGGGAGAGGACGCATATTCTAATGCTTGAGGCAAGGCATCAAACAGATATGTCTCAAATTTCAATGACCGCACTTAAGAGAGGAGACCTCAAGAATACATTGATTATAGGATAAGGACAATTTAAGAATACATGATTTAATGGTCTCTTGAGATACATGGTCTCCATAACAACAACAACTAAGGAAACTTATAGTATCGGCCTTAGTAGTCTGACCCTCATACTCAAGGAGCACTGCAATTTTCTTTCGCGAGAGTAAACCTTAAGGATAGCATCAGGTTTAGCTCACTATAGGATTAAAGGTTATGTCATCTTCATGACTTCATCCCTATGAATACGATGAGGATAGTATTGAGCATTTAAGTCACTGAATTTTGCATACAAAAATAACTTCAGCTTCCTAGACCACATATACAAATAGAAATGAATGCATTAAACAAGGACTAGTGAAGGTACTTTGTGATCTACAGTTGATAACGATAGTTCCAGCCAACCGACTAAACCAAAACAAGAGATTTAGTATCAATCGGTTAATACCCAAGAAAACTACACATAACAAGTGGATAGTCTATAGCCAGCAATATAAACCATGATATTACAATAACTAGTCGACTAAAAGATTTCGGTCTGAGATTAATGTCTTACAATGAGTATTCTATACATGCATAGAGTTCACTAGCAGAAAATTCAAAGCGATTTATTTGTATAGGTTTAGTGGTGTCGTAACCACAAGAAAATAGTATTCAAGAATAGATATGTTCAAAGCCGATAATAAAGTTTGGTGGATCATTCTTAAGTATGTTAGAATGAACTATAGTAAAGGAGAGGAAGAGAGAGGTTAAGTGGGTTGAATAGCTTGTTCATTCAGTTGAAACTAGGCAATTATTGACATGCCATCAATATAAACCATAACATTAGAATTTCATTTCTTCCCAATGCCAATCTACAAGTTCATTATTCATAATATTGTGTCCAAACTATAACTTCAAATAAAATAAATGGAGATTGATTTACAGAGAAATGCAAACTAGAATGCATGGAGACCGAAAATTACATGTCAGTCCTGCGCTCGTATTCATTGGTTTCCTCTTGCATTTTCTAAAACCCCTCACCCTCCCCTCCACATCAAACTCTTTCTTTCCTTTTTATTAAAAGTGTCCTTTCCCCCAAGCCAATTAATAGCATGAAAACTAAATAGATTTTTATCTTCTTCCTCCCCATATTCCTCCGAACATCAAACCCCTCCCTTTCCCAATCTATGACTCCTGTGACATAAGGTAGTTACCAGCCTGTCTTTCCCCCACCGATTCTTGAAGATATTCCCATTCTCCTTTTTCCTCCCTCTGCTACAAACCGTAATTACTAAATAAAGATTATTCCTCTGGATTATTTGCAATTCGATCAAACTAAAAATCAATCCCCATTTCAAATTAGTATCCTCAATAAATTTACTTTGAGGTAATTGAATTTATAGAAACTAATTTGACTATTCACTCAATTGCAACACATCTTTTGCTTGGAGTAGAGTTGTAATGTGTTCTACAAATTCACAATATTCTAGAATCTTTGTTTGACTAAAACATTCCTTAATTGATCCTTTGCAAGGGTGTTGTAAAGTGTTGTAACACACTTCCACACTTATCAAAGATGTTTACTTAGTTAAGCCTTATGGGCCCCTTTCTAAATAAAATGTACATTATGTGTACGTTATTGAAGTGTAATAAAGTGTTATAAGGAACTTTCACATTTATCTAGGTGGTCATTAATTAATTGTGCGTAATTGGAGCAAATAACCCCCTTTTAATTCAAATTTGAGCATAAACTATGACACGTCCTAAAGATTTATCCCAACACCCATAATTTAATTAATAAAATAATTCATTGGGAAAATCTGGTTCCTAGAAAATGGTGCCAAGAACCATTCACCCTAGGTTGTGAATGTGTCCTCCCTTAATAGGACTCCCCTATTTCAGTTGATCTGAAATGGGTTCTTAACCTTCTTTAAATTCCCAAAGGTTAGGTCTTGGTAAACTAAGCCAAGAGCTATTCACGCAAGGTGGCAAATGGGTCCTCCTTTAATGAGACCCCCCATTATTAATTTCATTCTAGTGGGAATTTAATAATGTTTGTTTCCAGATCTGGTGTCAACCTTAATTATTTGAATTTTGGGGTTAATTCACATTGTTTCTCCTAGCAAACTTCTGTGACTTCATGAGATCAAGAGCAAGAGAATTATAGAGTATTTCAAGAGAATTCATAAGGAATTACAAGGTAGATTTGAAGATTTTATCGCAGCAATTCAAAGTCATATCATCATGTCAAAGGTTTGAAGCATTCATTCATGTTGTTGAGTTAAAGATGTGGATGTAGCATTCAAGATCTACTTATAACTATTGTTCAAATCACATTCAAGGATCCAATATCTACATTCTTTATGGCTAGTACATGTTAGTTTGCATATTTGTTTCACAAGAAATCATCCAAGGTATCTACATTGCATTATATCATGCTTCATGCTTCATTTTATTTATTTCATCATTTGGTTTAATTAACTATAAGGGGTTTGACCAAGGAAAATCTGTATTCACTAAAAACCAAGTTTTCTTCCTTTAAAGTGTGTGATTGCAGATTTATAGGTTGAAGATCAAGTGGAGCAAGTTTGGAGCAAGATTGTCAAAGTTGAAATTTTGCAAATGTTGACATTGAAAGTTTAAAATCAAGGAATCAAAGCTACAAAATTTCCTATAGACTTTCAAAAGTTGATAACATGGAATTTGAGAGTGCAAAAATCAAGGAACAAGACCCTGATCTCAGCTTCAAAAACCCTAATAGGGATCCATTGAAGGAAAATGAGTCCTATGTAGCTCAAAAACAACAAATTTTTGACCAAGTATAGAGCTTTTTATGCTCTAAACACTTTCCCCATAATTTCTATAACAGTTAGGTTTCATTTTTGAATGTTATTTGCCTCTTATCATACACATAATTGAATGAAGCACCCCTTAGATAATAGTGGTTCATCGTCTTGTTCATTAAATATTTTGGTGAACCCATTTTTTGTTGTTTCACCTATCAATGCAAAAGTTGTGGAATAAGTCTTCGATGGGTAAATCATTGTCCATGATATGATATATATATATACAGTGCCTTAATTCTAGTAGAATTTTTTTGTTTCTTAACAGTGGTTCATCCATTTTTAGGAGTAACCATGTATTTTGGCTTATAACCTAGTCCAACAATTTTCAATCTTTGTTCCACTATGATAGGCTCCCGCCTACCTTGTTTTTGTAGCCCAAGGCTACCCATTTCACTATATCCCATCTATTGAACTATTTGGTAGCATTTACTGCTAGGGTCTATTAGAAGATTTTGTAACTATTCTAGCTCTTTTTGGTCTTCTTTGTAAATCATGGATAAGAAGTCCTCTTTGAATATATCTTCTTCTTTGATGTCTCCGCAATTGGTGAAAATTGTGGGTTTGGCTTTCATTTGTACTATCTGAGTAGGATGGATCTCTTTTGGACCTCCATAAATTTTAGGTGCTGGTGGAATCATGCCCATGAAGAATGCTTGGTTGAAGTGGTAGTTTCCATTACCCGTGTCCAATACTTGAACCTTGTTTTCCACTTTTAGTTGCTCACTTGAGGTGGTCTTTATTGAGGTTGATGGTAGTGTCAAATGGTCAACATACAAGAATGAATGGAAGGATATGTCATTTCTAGGTATGCATTGGATCTTATTATACTTTTCTTCCAACTTTTCACATAAGTGGAAAGTTTTTGGATCAACATATAAGGTCACCTCTTTTAGGGAAACTTTAAACATTGTTCGAAGGGTGAAGGGACTCCTTGTAATGCATGAATCCAAGGGCATCCTAGGAGTAGGTTATATGGCAATTGAAGGTCAAGTAATTTGCATGTGGTTTCCATGTTGGTTGGTCCTATCTACATTGGTAGCCTAACTATTCTTTTAAAATTCCTTTCAAGGTCATCATAGGCCCTTACAGTAATGCTCCTTGCTTTATATATCACATCATTAGAATACCCCCAACTGTTTGATGAATTTATAGGTATAGATGTTTAGACCTGCACCATTATCTATCAACACTCTCTTTACCATGTTCTTATGGACACCAACCTCTATGTAGAAGGATTGTTTGTGAAAGGACTTTAGTGGAAGGTCTTTGTTAGAAAAGGCTAAATCATTGTTGTCCATGATTTTGCAACCATGGATTGGAACTAATTTGGATTAATTTCATTAGGGACATATGCTTCTAATGTTTTTTCTAGTATTTCCCTGTGTGTGGGTGATATTTTTAACAACTCTAGGATTAAGATTAGGGCATGAAATTTCTTAAATTGTTCCAAAATGTTGTAGTCATTTGATGACTTAATTTTAGGTTTGGTTGAGGCTCCTTGTATTGCAACTCTCCCTCAATGGATAGTTACATTGTTGTTGTTGTCTCTACCTTGTATAGTCACTAAATTTTCCCTATTGTTATTAGCTTGTGAGAGAGTTTCTAGAACTATATGACCATAGGTATAATTAGTGTTGTGATACATTTGATCATTTCCATTTTCATTCCTTTTGGCATCATTTGGGATAGGGTTCAATTATATTTGTTGGTCCTTGTTCCCAAGACAATGCTCAACATCTACTTCTTATTTCTCTATCAAGTCTTGGATGAGGTGTTTGAGTCTCATGCAATTGTTGGTCATGCGTCCTTTCATCTTATGGAATTCACACAAGTCTTTCTCATTATACCATGGTGTCTTGAAACTAGTTTCCTCATAGTTTGAGTGATCATGCACCTTGATGAAGATCTTTTGTACTAGTTTATACATGACTATTTCAAGTGAATCTCCTAGTACTATGAACTGCCTTTCTAGGATGATCATATTGTCTTTGTTGCCCTCCTTGATCCATTTGTTGGTTGATTACTTGATTATTTTTAGGATAGGTGAGTTGTTTGTTTTGTGCATTATTCAGAACATAGCTCATTTGTGCCACCTAATATTTTTTTTGAGGTGTGTTTTATGCATGAAATAGTGCTCTAGCATCAACTAATCCATCGTCTGTAATATTTTATTCTTTTCCCATATTTTAGGTTTATCATTTCAACTAGAGGGACAATATTTTGAGCTATTCAATTTAAGTACTCCCATTCCATTGAGGTATCTCTCAATATGTAATCCCTATTTGATTGTTTCTTCAAAGTCTATGGAACATAACATAGTGAGTTGGTAGTTACCCTTGGGTAGGATATTTTAGATGATGATATCTACCAACTACTTGTTTGGAATGGACCATTTGTGTTGATTAGCTTTGTACCTCCATCACTATTGGTAGGAGGTAAAGGACTCTCCTTGACTTTGTTTGATTGTGATGTCTTGCTCTATGTTGAAGAAGAAGTGGCTTATGAACTTGCTAGATAGTTCATTGAAGGTTTTAATTCTTGGGGAAAAATGGGAAACAACTCCATAGCATGACCTATAATGTTGTGTGGAAAGACCTTCATGAATTGAGTGTCATTTTTTTGTACCTCCATACATGACACTGAGAAGTCTCGTACATACTCTTCTATATCTCCTCTTCCTTTGTACTTGTCAAACTTGGGTATTTCAATGTTTTTTGGAAAAGGTAGTGTAGTGATGGAGTGATCAAATGGGAATGGACATATTTATTGAAGGGTGTAGGTTTTCTTTGTTTTCCCTACCTACATATTTGCTATGTGTTGGGTGATGACCTTTAGTTTTAGTTCCATCTCATTTTTTGGTACATTTGTTTGTGAGCCATATGTGTAATAGCCCTATTGTCCTACCATGCTTTGGTCATAAGTTGGATATAAAAAGGGTATTGAACCTTGGTAGCTATTGAGAATGTAGAGAACATTAGGTCCTTGTTGTGTGTAAGGAGGGTTAGCTCCTAGTTGTTGGAATAAAGTATACTGAAGGTTACCCTATTGATGCATTAGTGGGACACCTTGTTGGTAGAATGAATTGGGAGGAGTGACCTCTGGAAAACTATGCTAAAGTTTTCCCTGATGGTGCATTGACGGCTAACCTTATTGATGGGATGACTAATGAAGGGTACCATTTCGTACACCTTTTTGCTAGGAAAAACTTTATTGAAGGTTTCATTGATTGTGTGTTGGTAGGTTACCTTGTTGATCAAATGACTGAAGAAGGGTACCGTGTGGCATACCTTACTATTGGGATGAACTATACTAAAGGTTTCTTGATCATGCATTGGTGGGTTACCTTTTTGATGGGATGATTGAAGAAGGGTACCATGTGTCACAACTTGTTGTTGGGATGGACTATACTGAAGGTTTCCTTGATGTTGTGTTGGTGGGTCACCTTTTTGATGGCATGATTGAAGAAGGGTACCATGTGGCACACCTTGTTGTTGGGATGAGCTATACTAAAGGTTTCCTTGATGGTGCATTGGTGGGTTACCTTGTTGATGGGATGAATGAATAATGGTACCATGTGGCACACCTT